>BSBM01001570.1:955000-1060306 GCA_027924585.1 Larix kaempferi | reverse complement strand
TCACTTGTATATTTGATTTGATTTGATACGCCTAGTATTTTGCCCCCGTGGGTAATCATTTCTCCCCACCACTGCATCCTTAGCTTGGTGGGCTCACCTTTATTTGCAACCATTTTTTAACCTAGTTATTTCTTTTGACCATTCTGGAGTGCTTATGACCTCCATTTTTTGCACCGTTTGCACCGCCGGATTCATATTTCCGTGCCCGTGACGATGCTTGAGATCATTTCTCGCTTTCACCCCCATAATTTTTGGGTATTTTTTCCAAAATGCGCCCCGTCGTCTTGGTTTGCGTGCCACATCGGCCGTAGCCCATTTTTGACACTTTTTATGTCGTCGGATTCATTTTTTTGCACTCGTGATGATGCTTGAGATCATTTATTGCTCTCACCTCCATATTTTTTGGGCATTGTTTACCAACCCCTCGTCATCTCGGTTTGTGTGCCACATCGGTCGTAGCCCATTTTTGACACATTTTATATCGTCGGATTCAGTTTTCTGAGATCGTGATGATGCTTGAGATCATTTCTCTCTCTCACCAGGTACAATTTCAACATTGTGTCCTGACACCTTGCTGCCTCGATTTGCATGCCACATCGGCTGCCATCGGATTGTTACACTTTTTTACATGAGCCATTCACTCCATTCATCCTGCAATTATTTCATTATTTTTCCACCATTCATCATCCCGCAAGGAGGCCCACCAGTGTCCCCCCCCATTCTCATTCTTGGTTCTCATCGATGTTCCTTGATTAACTCCTAGTGATGGGAATTTACATCTTCAATGTATTCTCTCAGTATTTTGTTTTTAGTCATAAGTCTCTCATTTGACGCATTTAGGAATTTCACTTGTATCGTATGCTGCTGCAATGTCGTTTTAAGATTATCTACCTTTGAATCCAACTAAAGGCCTCCATGTAGTGTTGAATCATGATCTAATAGCAATGGAATATCTAATTTCTTAAAAATAAGGTCTTCCTCATACTTATTCCTTGCTGCTACTTCTGAAAATGAAGCTTTTGAACTCATCCCCTGTTCAAAACTGGGAACAACTACTTCTTCTGCAACTTCATCACATTCCTTAATTGGTTTTGGTATCATTGTATGATCCTCCTCTATGCTCGTTTGAACCTGTTGTAACTCTAAATCTTCTTTGTTATCCCCATATTCCTCACCTGAAGAATCTTGAATAATAGTAACCTTTTCTTTCTCCAACTTAGGATTTAAAATCCTTCTCATGTTCAACCTCAGTTTGTTTTTAGCTCTAGTTTTTGGTCTCCATTTAGTTTTTTTGAGCTATCCCAAGGACTTAACATCTGCTTTGACATCTGCAACCTGGAAAATGTTTTCCTTTGTATTAACAGGAAGAATATTTAGGGATGAGTTTTCTTCTTCAAAAATTTAACTCGGTTTCCCTTCCATTGAACTAACAACTTCTTCATTATTTGAAACAACAAATTTTTCCACTGTATCATCCTCAAGGATGTGTTTATGAGCCTCCTCATATATGTGTTCTTCTTCTGCATCAATGGGTTTTGTTAACTCTTCATGTAGATTATCATTCTGTAAATTACCTTCTACTGCATCTTCAACCAGATCTCTTTTGAACATTTTAACAAAACCAGATTGCTTGCTAGGCAGAGGTTTCTTTCCATGCTCATCTTTGTCTATTTTAAACCCTGACCAATACAAAAAATGTTGACACTTTCGATTCTTCTTTTCTAGCTATCTTAAAACAATTAGTTTGACCAAGCCATGATGGAATAGGGATTGACTTGTGTGATCTGTGTGGCCCTTAACCCTATCCGACATATTTTTTAGACTTCTGAGAAGAAAAAATGGTAAATTCATCTTGGATTACTGATTTAAATGCAGAAGAAACCTAACATGGTATTTAAAAATAGATGCAAACCTTCCTTCGCAGGTAAGGTAGCTTTGCACAATCCCAATGGATTCCTTCCATTCTAGTTTGAAATTATTTAAATGAACCCCCTTGCTCCAATCAAGAGATTCACATCATGGTAGAAAAAACGTGCTTGGATCCAATTCAAAAGGATTTTTCTTGAACCAACATTCTCCTTCAATGGGCACACCAGTAGCTTCAGCTCTTAAACCCTCTGTCAATTTAAACTTTAAATTATCAAAGCTAACATCATAGTTGGAAAGATTCTAAGCAAAGGTGTGGGTAACATCCACATTAAAACCTTCAATTCTGTCAAAGAAATTAAACCACCCAACTGTTTTGAATAACTCTGCGCATTCAGGAAAATCTGCAGCCCTACTGGTGTTTGTTGGATCAAATCGACACACATTACCACTCTTTCCCATGGTTATTGCAATTAATCACCAACTAGCTTCTTGGAGGCGAACAAAAGAAGAACTTGATAAATCTAAGAATACGTGGTTACCCTTCTCTTCAGCTAATTCGGTGGTGAATCATCATGAACTTGACAGTTGTTATGATATAACAAACAACTTACTCGAGGTCTTCGATCATCATAAAAAACAATGAGCCAATACTTACTATGAATTAACCACGACCTTCCATCATTTTGGATTCCACTAGCGCTTTCATATATGCAATCTAGTAACTATGCTATGGGGAATGTTTTCATATAAAAACTTTGCAAAATCTTCAACATAGGAGTTAGGCCAAATATTAATATGTGTTTGAAGACTTAAAAATAAATGAAATATTTAAGAAGCCTACTCTTATAACATGAAATAAAAGTGAAATAAAGTAATAAAACTATGGTTATGTAATAAAAATGAAAAATCAATAATAACTTTAAAATAAAGCAAAAATAGAAAGCAATGAAAAATTAGAAACTAAGAAAAGACTAGGACTAGGTACAATTCTAGTCCTAATAGCCCCAATGTTTGGTTTAGAATGGAATTCCCCCTAGTGACATGAGATGTTGTTAGGAAAAACCTGAAGCACATGTACTATTTGTGAAAATGATTGGAAATATCTTATCAAATCCTATGGAATTAAATTCTAGAATGTGTTTCTAAACACACAATGAATAAAGGCTAAAGAAATGAAATGCTAAAATAACCCATGAAGGGTATAGAAAGGTCTAAAAAGAAATGGCTAAATAAATGCTAAATCTAAAGATTGCTGACCTCATAAATGTAAATATGCCCCAAATGCAAGATGCGATTAGTTGTGCTTTTAAGCACATGTGAAATCCCAGAGGGGTCATATAGGCCAAAAAGGCCATGGAAATTAAATGGATGATCCTAATGAACATGGATCAACTTGATATAGAGATGATGCCAAGGTTGAATAAGCACTCTCTAAACAAATTACCCATTTGTGTGGCACCACCATTCCCTTTGTTTATCTTGTCCAGCACAGTGTGTAGATGCCCTCCTACCCTGTCCAAAGTATCTCTTAGTTGAATTGGTCAATGCAACCATTTTACCTAACCTTGTTCTTAGCCTTCACCCTATCTTAGTAGTTACACCATGTCCATTTGTGAATATGTATTTAAAGCTTTGGTGCAAGTAAAATATACCTCCAAGAAATGATGTTTGCATAACATTGGTATGTTATCTCATTTCTAAAATAGAATGCATATTCATGTTCGACCCTCGGTTTGGTATGTAAACATTAAAAATTTTAGAAATTTATTTTGTAGAGTTGTAGATAATAGGTGGCTCTCATACAATAGTATTTTTCCACAATTTTTAATGTTCATTTTATATCTTTTTTAAATTAAGAAAGTTAGTGAATATCTAGAATGAGAAGATGGAGCATTAGGCCCCACTATGAGGGTCTTAGTTCATAATCAATGAAAATTTTTAAGTGTGTATGTCTTTGTATATACTTGTGTAGATTCTTTTTCATTTTCAAAATAGGTGAACCAATCACAAGTTATGAAGAGAATAAGAGACCATTTGTTTTTTTGAAATTTAACATATGACCAAATAAAAATGAATAAATAAATATACAACAATATTTTCTTCCTTGAAAAGGTATATATTTGAAATGTGCACATAGAGCTCGAGAAGTGTGTGCAATTTCATTAGCAACAAGTAAGTAGATCATATCCATATTCCATTCTAAACAAAAGGAACTGAAAATTTATATTTCATATCTATATTCCATCCTAGAAGTTTTTATCTCTCTCTTTCTCCCTCTCTATCTCTCTCTCACACAAACAGAAAACCCCCTGTTATCGGACAATCCACTCGAGTGGACACGAGCAGAATCTCCCTAGCTCAAAGTGAGTCTAGAACAAATAGAACATACTACTAATGAATTTCCTAGATCTACTTAAGGATCAAGTATTAGATGTCTTACCTTTCACTTCGCAATCCTTTCTCCTTAATGCTGCTCCACATCTCACGGTCGTCAGATCCAAGCTGCAAGACTTGTCAAGAAAAGAAACAAGAGAAACAAGTAAAAGGCATCTATACAATAAGAGATCTAAGTAAACAGTTAAGCAGGTAAACTACTCAATATCATTACACACATGAACAATATTGGTGGAAAGCATTTGTATTACTGTAAAAAGAGGGAAGTACATAACAAAGATATAGAACTACAACCAAGGCTTAACGCTGCAGCCCTTATCCAACAAACCCAATCGCCATATCCTTCCAAGGAAGTATGAGTTCTCCAATAGGTGAGTGCAGATGTTCCAAGGGTGATTTCACGAGCATGTAGATACCATAGACTTCCTCCTCTTGGGATGGGAATGAGTTTCATTTAAATAGGACTAAGTGGATAGGATATGGATAGGATAGGTTGAGATATGATAGGAGAGGCTTAAGGGATATCTCCAAGGCATTAGGAACCGAGTGCCAGCTCCTCCAAGAGGTCAAGGATAGGGTCCCAAGTCAACAAGCTTCAAGAAGGACCTCGAAGA
This sequence comes from Larix kaempferi, assembly GCA_027924585.1. Classification (NCBI taxonomy): domain Eukaryota; kingdom Viridiplantae; phylum Streptophyta; class Pinopsida; order Pinales; family Pinaceae; genus Larix; species Larix kaempferi. The sequence goes on along the minus strand of BSBM01001570.1, from coordinate 1,055,429 downwards.
AGATATTTTTTCTATCTAACTGACTTCGTTGCATCCTGTAATGGGGCAAGGTGCGACATCGCATGTTTCTCATGTGCAACATGCGAAGACCTCTCAAAAACTAGCACAAATGGGTACAAATATTCCCAAGGTGATTACTTAGTCAAGATATCTTTAGGGGTGTATACACTGAATCTTATGGTGGGTAGATTTTGGGTGTAACACCCCCCTCGTCCCCAACCACCTCGCCCCCCTCCCTCTCTCTCTCTCTCTCTCTCTCTACTACCAACCCCCCAACTCATCACTCTTGTACCCCTACCCCACCCAATTTATGCCTCTATCTCTCTCTATCTCTCTCCTACACCCCAAACCTAACCCTCCTCTCCCTTTGTCTCTTTTAACCCCTTTCCCACAAGAGACCACACCATCTCTCTCTATCTCTCTCTCTCTCCACCCCCAACAACCCCACTACTCATTGATGTACCCCTATCCTTCCCCATTTATCTCGTTCTCTCTCTCTCTCTCTCTCAGTCCAACCCGTAACCCTCCTCTCCCTTTGTCTCTTCTAACCCCCTCCCCACTAGATACCATGCCATCTCTCTCTCTCTCTCTCTCTCTCTCTCTCTCTCTCTCTACTCCTTCTACCATTAAACCTCCCTCCTCTCTCTCTCTCTCCCCTTATCCTACTAACCCTTAATAACAATCCTATTCTCTCTCTCCCCTACTCCACCTACCCATAACCCCCACCCTTCACTCTCTTTTCCAATTCCCTAACACCCAGAAGAGGAAAAAATATTTTAAAATTAACATTGAATTTCCATGTCATAATGTATAATCCAGTCAAAATCCTTAAAAATTCAAAAGAGGTGCATGTATTAATAAATTTTATTATTATTTAATTTGGATATCAATGGAAATATTTAATAATATAATTTGTCTACCCTAAGCATGATCACTTCCTAGACTACTCGAAATTGACTTGGATATCAAGAATGTAATTAATAAACTAATTGATTTTCCAATAGTTTTAATAAATTAGAGAGAGTGTATTGAGGTGATATTAATTCATTGGCACACTTTTCATCACTAACATTAGTTACCCAAGACTAATATTTAAAATAGAAGAAAGGAGTGAGAAAATGATTATATTTGTATTTTGCCATAAGTTTTTCTCTCAAACTTGGAATTGAGCACTCTTGGTACCAAAAAGAAAGTTCTTGAAGAGAGCTACAACTTTCATTTTTGGTGTTTGACGAGATTCCCAATGGATTTTCTGAGGTGGGTATTTTAGTATTTATGGGAGGAAAGCATATTTCCAAAAGATGCTTTCCTCTCAGAAATACTAAAACTCCTACCCCAAAAAATCCATGAGGAATCTAGAAAAGAAAAAAACATGACAATTCTAGCTCTCTTCAATACCTTTCTTTATTCATTTTTCTCTCTCCATTTTCCTTATTTATGTTAACGTATTCATTATTATTATGTTAACTAATTCAATACCATGTATTAATTTTTTCTAATGGTATTGAGTTTTCCTTCCTTATTTTGGGTGAATACACTACATCAAACTTCATCTTCATAAATTGATATTAATATAAAATATATATGTAAAATATCTTTGATGAAAGAAAAATAACCATAGGTAGCTTCCATAAATGTGTAATAGTAAAAATAATATATTAAAAATTGTATACATGGCATTATTTGATGATTTTCTTGATTTTTCCTTAGGACACCATTTTAAGGTTGAAAATTCCTCTAATACCCCCCTTCTTTCTCTTTCCTAATTCCACAACCACTACTAGTCACCACCCCCCCATCCTTTTCTCTCCATGTTTCCCTATCTCCAATACTCCTCACCCTACCCTTAATCCCTCCCTCTCTCTTTCTCCATCTACCCTCTTTCTATATCTCCTAATTCTCCTCCCCCCAACACAAAGGACCCCCCAATCTCACTCTCTCTCCCTAATCCTCCCCATACCACTAACACCTGCCCCTCACCCCTCCACCCCTAACCCTTAATAACCCCCTCTCTCACTCTCAATCTCTCCTCTACTCCTTCACCTTTCCCTAACCCATGTTTCTCTCTCTCTCCCCCCAACCCCCTAACATCCCCCACCTACCCCACTACCCCTAACCACCTCTCTCTCTCTCTCTCTCTCTCTCTCTCTCTCTTAATCCACCTATCCCTAACCCCCCCTCTCTCTATGTTTCTCTCAATCCCCTTCCCCATACCACTAACCAGCACCCATCCCTTTCTCTCTCTATATCCCTTTTCGTCGTACCTATAAAAAACCCCACCCTTTTGTCTTGCATAATCCTACAACTAATCGCCCCCCCCTCTCTCTCTCCCAGTCCTACCACTAACCACCCTCAATCTCACTCTCTATCTCTCCCCTAGTCCCTACCACTAACCACCCTCTCTCTCTCTCTCTCTCTGCCTCTCTCTCTCTCCCACCATCTCTTCTCTCTCTCTCTCTCTCTCTCTCTCTCTCTATCTCTCTCTCCATCTGCCCCCCCTCTCTCTCCCCCCATCCCTCTCTCTCCCCCTCTGTCTCTCTCCCCCTCTCTACTTCTCTCTCTCTTCCTCCCTCTTTACTTCCCTCTCTTCCTCCCTCTCCCTCTCCCTCTCCCTCTCTCTCTCCCGCTCTCACACCTCTCTCTCTCTCCCATTCCCCCCTCTCCCCTTTCCTCTCTCTCACCATATATACTTCTCTCTCACCCTGTCTCTCTCCTTCACTCTCCCTTTCCCTCTCCCCCTCTCTGCCCCCCTCCATCTCTCTCTCACTCTCTCTCACTCCCCTTCCCCCTATATGTCTTCCCATCTTCCCTTCTCTCTCTTTCTCTCTCTCTCTCTCTCTCTCCCCCCCCCCTCTCTCCTTCCCTCTCTCTCTCTCTAACCCCCCCTCTATACCTAGCCCCCTCTCCTTCTCCCCCCCTCTCTTCCACTCTCACCCCCCCCCGTCTCTCTCTCCCTCCATCCCTCCCTCTACTTATTTGTACCCCTCTCCCTCCACCCCCCTCTCCCCCTCTCTTTGTCCCCAACCCCCCCTCCCCTCTCTCTCTCTCGCTCACTCCCTCACCCTCTCCCCCTCCTTATCACTCTCTCCCCCTCTCACTCTCCTCCCCTCACACCTCTCTCTCTCTCTCTCTCTTCCTCTCTCTCCCTCTTTATCACCCACCCCCTCCCCCCTCTCCCTCTCCCTCTTAGAATCCCCTCCCTCTCCCCCCCCCCCTCTCTCTCTCTCTCTATCCATCCCTTTCTCGCTCTGTCTCCCTCCCACTCTCTCGAGTCCCACTCCCTCTCTATCCACCTCTAATGCTCCCTCTCCCTCTCCCCCAGCCTTTCCCTCTCCCCCTCCCTCTCACTCTCTCCCCCTCTCGCTCTCTGACCCCAACCATTCTCTCTCTCTCTCTTTCTATCTTTATATACCTCCCTCTCCCTCTCTTTCTCTCTCTCCCTCTCCCTCACTCTCTTCCTCCCTCCCCCTCTCCCTTCATTCCCTCTCTCTCTCCCTCCCCCTCTCCCTCTCCCTCCCTCTCTCTATATATATCTCTCTCCCTCCCTCTCTCCCCCTCTCCCTCCCTCCCTCCCCCTCCACCCCTGTCTCTCTCTCTCTCTCTCACTACCTCTTCCTCCCTCTCTATCTCACCCTCCCTATCTCCCTATCCCCCTTTCCGTCTCTCTATCCCCTGCCTCTCTCTCTCTCTCTTTACCCCACCTATCTACCTCTCCCTCACTTTGTCCCCACCCTCCCTCTCTCTCCCTCCCTTTGTCACTCCGTCTCCCTCCCACTCTCCCACTCCCTCTCCCTCCCTCTTTCCTGCTCCCTCTCCCTCTTTCCCATCCTCTCCCTATCCACGTCTGTTATAAGTCAAACTTGCACCTCTCCGTCCGTGATCACCCTAAGCTGCTGATCACACAAAAGGACAATTTGGATAGAGGAGCATGTTGACCTTGGACCATATGACAACTCCTTCCATTTCCTAACATTACTGGGAAAAACATGAAAAATATCATTTTGAGATATGAGTGCTACTCTACTCAAAGAGACTAGCGCCCATACGCTACTCCACTATATAATAGTAGCGCCCATATCTAAGTATACGCTACTCCAGTGTAGTAAAGTCGCGCTCGACATTTAAATTCGATTGAGCGCTATTTGTTAAACATTAGGGTAGCGCCCTATACGCTACTCCACTGAAGAAGAGTCACGTACATCTTAAAAGATGATTAAAAAATAAATTAATTCATCAAGGAGGATTAGTTGATGGCAGTTTCCTAACTCCCCCAACTTCCTCAATAACTACATCTCGACCTGAACTGCTTCTTTGAACCTATAAATACCAAGAAGGTTAAAGGAGAAGGGTTAGAAATTGGAGTTAGTGAGATTGATTAATGGAAAAAATTTGAAGAAGCTTGCATTGGAGGAGTTGTTGCAGAAGACATCCAAGCCAGAGCAGAGCCAGAGCCCAGAATCTAGTTGCAGGAGCCTGCTTCATTGTCAGGTATACTTGTACTTCATTCTACTTTTGACAAATAAAGGTTGAAGTGTTTTTCTTGTTCCAATTTGAATGTGTTAGGAAATGGCATTTTAAATTGGATTTATTTTGGTCAATGCTGAATGTTAAACATTGATTTTTGTTTATGTCAAGCTTTATATATTGCCCAAAATGTTTAGAGAAAGGTATTGTTGTTGCAGGTTTGCTGAAGGAAAGGTAGATTTGGAAGCTGGACATGAGACCGAGTCAAGGCTAGGATCAGAGTTCGGTTAAAAGGTGTGTTCCCTAAATCTACAATCTATTTCTTTTTGTAAATGTTTCTGTAATAGCATCAATACACTTACCTGTCACCCCAACCAAGTTGATAGCAGTAGTTTCCTTGCTATAGGGTAGAAATGCCCGCCAACAGACTGGCGACACCGCTGGGGAAATAGATTTTTTGGCTTTAAGAAACCTTGTTCTTGTGTGTCTTCTCAGTTTGTTTTGACTTCTTTGATGTGTCAAGAAACTTTATAGGTAGCCCTTTCCTGTTTCTTGCCTGCTTTCATCAGTTTTTGATACCTGCCAGAGTCAGTTTTCAAGTCTTTGAGATATGAGCGCTACTCTGATATATATACAGTAGCACCCATATGATACTGTGCCATATATACAGTAGCGCCTGTTTCTGTATGGGAGCGAGTTGCTCTACTACACAGTAGAGTACACTTTCTGAAGCAGTCTATTTTTGGTTTGCTTGTTTTTTAGCCCTTTTTATGATTTGCTGACTTTGCTGTGGGATCCTTTGGACTGTTGCATGAGGTTTTAACTGTTGTTTAAAGTCATAAAAACCTTCTCTTGAAGTTTTTTCCATCTTTTAAACCACTTGTTGACCTTTGGAACTTTTGAGACTTTTTATTGACTTTTTGGAAGACTTGGTGGTGTTTGGTGACGAACACTTTCACTTTTTTAGACCCTGACTACTCATTGCCAGTTTACAAACTTGCATACTCCTGTATCTGTTTTTTGTGGTGACGTGGTCTGCTCTCTACTACTCCCATCCTTTGTTTAGGGTTTGGTCTTTGGTAGAGCCTCTAGGGTGTTTTTTTTGGTCAAGTTTCATTCTTCCTAGACTCATTGTCTTCTGCTGGTTACAAGTGCTTTTTAAACAGCTGTAGGCTAGTTTCATCTCTCAGTTTCTTTGTGTTAGTAGGGAAGATTGATGTCTACTTGTGCTTGGCTTTGTGGTCTTACTAGGGTTAGATACTTTAGGTCATTCCTTTGGTATTTTTTCTCCTTTGTTTTCTCCCACTTGGTGTCCAAGTTTAGAGGCTTTTTCTCTGTAAAAAACCTGTAGATCAAGTCTTTCTCGAGCTAGGGTTTCAACAGCTATAGGACTAATAACTTTTAGCCATACTTACACACTTTGCATAAAAAGTTTTATTTGGCTTTCCATTTTTGCATAGTTCTTTTTCGTTTATTGAAAAAGCAAAAAAAAATTTGGTATTTTAAGCTTAAGTAGAACTTGTTTCGGTTATTGCAAAATAGCTTAGTATAATTTCAAAAAAAGAAAACAATTTTTTTTTTTTTAAAGTAAGTTTGCTTAGATTTTCAGTTTTGAAAAGAAGTAGATATAAAAAATGAAAAAAGCTTTGTTGTAGGAAAGATTGAATTATATTTGCACTTGTTTTCTTGTTATAACCACGCTCACACACCCACTACCCTTTTTGAGTAATAACAACCCTAAAATTTACTAATAAAATGAAATAGAAACATTTTTCTTTTTATGGTACACTACACCAACTAGTTTTGGTTAGGATCTTGGGTTTAAATCACCTTAAACCACCCAAGATCACACATTGTGCAAAAATCGTAGTGAGACTATCATAGGTAAACCCACCTCACTCAAAATTTGCCTGGGATTTATGCAGTAGGTCATTGCGAGACCAGTTTGTGGGAATACTCCTCCTACTTACTATTTGAGCATATGCCGGGATCGGATTGCGTATTGGGGACTCTTTCGAGTTTTGGGCTTAGCTACCCTGTCCACGCTTTCTGATTCGACCGGTGACTGTTCCCCCAGGAATTTTCGGTGTTGTGGTATCCATAGTATAAGACTGTAGGTTCATACACAGGTGACAACAGAGGGTATATCTGTTGTACCTAAGATAGACGTGGGAGGAAACCCCTTGCAGGTCTTTGGGAGGGCGGTTGGGTGCTTCCAGCGCTTGCACCCTTAGTAATTGTATTGTGGACCCCGGGTAACTGTCTTTCTTCCTTCGTTGATCTGTTCTGGGCCCTCATCATCCCAGACTCTTCTCCGGTAGGCACCTTTGTTTGACTGGTTTGTATACTTAGGAATTTTTTTAGTTGGTGTGTTGTTTGCCCCCTAGTTGTAGTGGCCACTAGGTTCTAGTCTGTTATTTTATATTTATAATCATGGAGAATCAATAACAACATAGATCGAGAAGGATTCAAAACCTTCCACCAGTTAGAACAGAACCTATACAACCAGCCAGACGACAGCGGGTAAACCCTGGTATTTCTTCAGAAATTACCTCTGAAATAGAATTGCTTGAAGAAATCCTTGTAACAGAAAACCTTGAAATTGAGGTTCCTGAGGAACCACTACCAGGTACCACAGATCAGCAACACTTTAGTACTATTGAGGTGGAAGATCTTACTTCCGCGGAGTATAGCACTCCTTTCAATCCTCCCTTAACCAATACTAGAATTCTGCTTCTGTCACCTGTTGGTTTCCAGTAGCCCCTTTTCAGTGCAAATCTTTTCTTTCCCAATCATCTGATGTCTAACTCAGGAGGTGAACAAGGGGGTCCCCAAACTCCCACTTTAGGTATGAATACCAGCACAGTTAGCCCTTCCTTTACTGCTACACCTGGTCAGGCACAAACCACATCTGTGCCTACTCCATCTTTCAGTTTCAACACTAGTACATTAGGTATGCCTAGTTTTACAATGATGGAATCTATTCCTACATCTACTGTTGGACCTAGCAGTATGGCCAACTGTGCAGCACCTTCTACTTCGCAACCATTATATCAGATTCCTAGTACTTGGGTTTCCACACCTGTGGTAGGACCAAGTGTTTCTGCAAACATGCCAGTCATGGGCACCATGACTGCACCATCCACATCAGCTTCTACTGGTTTCAATACCTTTGTAGGCCCTAACTTGAATCAAGGTAACATGCCTGCAGGGAACACCCCTTTTTCCTTGTTCTCAGGGGGAGGGGGTAATATCTTTAATCATCAATATGGAGGGGCTAACACCCTGCCACAGTGGACGAACCTGCAAAGCACTAATCCACTCTCATATGGGTGGGAAAATTTTAATAACTCTTTCATACAACAACAACAGCTGGCAGGGGGCAACCCATACCAACAAATACTCGGGGGTAACCCCTACCAACAGTTAATTGGGGGCAACCCCGATCAACAGTTGGTAGGTGGAAAATCCTATTAGCACATGGCCGGGGGAAACCCTTATCACCAGATGGCTGGGGGCAACCCCTACCGACAATTCATGGGACAAACGATGGGTGGTTCCCCTTATCAAGCATCATCTTACCGGCCTCGTCTACCTTTCCTGGCAACTTTGAATTTGCCAGACCTTTATAAACTGACAAATGATCCTGTGTGTCATAATGCCACGTGGCCATCAGTTCCCACCAAATTACCTTCGGATATTCCAAAATTCGAAGGCAAACAGGTGAAGATCCTGGTGACCATGTCACTACCTTCCACCTATGGTGTTCTTCCAATTCGTTAAACGAGGATTCCATCAGATTGAGATTGTTTCAGAGGACCTTAACTGGTCCTGCAGCCAAATGGTATATTGAACTACCTGCGACTACTTTCTCTAGTTTTGGGGACCTAACAACCATCTTTTTGAACCATTTCCAGCTTCCTGTTCGGTACGATGTCGGAACAAAACTTTGTCTACTTTTAGACAAAACAAAGCCACTCACTTATCTGACCACATTCAGGAGTGGCGAAGAAGGAAGAGGCTCATAAAGTCCAACATTCCTCCAGAGTTCCTTCTTGAGTGGTACTTGAAATCACTCCTTCCTTATATTTCCAAGGAAGTAGCAACATCTGGAGTATCCAATGAAGAAGAAGCCATATTAAGGACTCAACAGTTAGACCTTGTATATGCACAATCTGGTTTACTGTACGAGATTATACCTGACGCACCGAGATCAAACACTAATCTGAGTAGACCCAAACCTGGACCACAGGCTGACGGCATAGTGGGTTCAGTTAACTCTGCAGCATTCGAAGCACTGACCAAATAGGTCCAAGCCTTAACTGTCAAACATTCGACTGCAGACATTGCTTCCGTCACAATCTCTCCTTCTATGTCTGAGCCTGTCAATCAGGTTCAAAACAATCAAAAGGACCCTCGGTAGCCCAACAACAAAAAGAAGGGCAAGAAAGGAAGGTTAAGGAAGAAAAGAAGGTTAAGCTTCCTTGTAAACTTTGCAAGTAGAACCACCTTACCCACCAATGCCCTCTACTTGAAGAAGCCCAGAAGCTCTTAAGAGAAAAGAAGCCTGCCATCTTGAAAGATCCATTTCCTAAAGGGCAAGGCTCAACTTCTGGCACCTCCAAAACTGGGGGCACTCTGCACGCTTCGGTTGATCAAACATTTATAAACATGGTTAATTCAGATGCACTTTTGCAAACTAGAGCCAGGAACTATACCTTGGAAGCGCAGAAAAAGGATAAGCAGATTGCTGAATCCTCCACTCCACTCCACATAGCTGTGGACCCAATGCCCAAGATTCCGAAAGGTGTCTTGAAGAGGGCATCGCACATACCCAACACACGGGCTGCTTCCAACTACAATGTGGTTGAAGATTTAGCCCAAACCCCTTGTGCCATGTCTACTCTAGAAGTCTTGCAGAGTTGTCCTTTACAACGAAATGCACTTCTGGAAGCTATTGGGAGTATGGAGTTTTCCAACATGTCTGCGCGATTTGATATGACTGATGTCAAATACTGGTTGCCATATCACGTTTCCCTCCAGATTGAGGTCGTTCATGGTACAATGACCATCAGACGAGCTATAGTAGATGAGGGAGCGTCGACTTGTGTAATGTCGATTTCCTATTGGAAAGATCTAGGTTCTCCTGAGTTAGTCCCTTCCAACACAATGCTTACTGCATTTGATGGCAGAACTTTCCGTCCACATGGGGTTTTGCCATCATTTAATGTCACTTTGGCCGGTAGGACAATTGTTGTTGAGATAGAAGTTCTGGACGCTCCACTCGATTACAATATGTTATTGGGCAGGAGTTGGACTTATGCCATGCAAGCTATAGCATCGGCAGTTTTTCGAGTGGTCATGTTCCCATTTGAAGGTAAGATCGTTACAGTCGATCAACTTTCTTTCACTCAAGGAAAACACCAGACTTCTTCGGAAACCACAGTTCCTTTGATTGATCAAAACACCCCAGTTGGTGAGAGTTTAGGAGCAGGACTTTTCGGATCACTGATTGGCACTTTTGACCTACCCGCTCCCACTTTATTTGTTGGGACTGAGGGATGTTCATCACCTGAAACTTCTATGGTTAGTTCAATAACTGATCCTGAGTTTCACTCAACTGATACAAATCCCTCCATGCCCACTCCTGTTGTAGAAATTACCCACTTGGATTCTCATCAAACTACAACGGAGTATATGTCGACTCAATTGGTGTCTGTCGAGTCAAACATAGATTGTGCCACTACTCAGACACCTAACCCGATCCATTCTCTCGACAGTTCAGGAATTACTTTACCTTCTGATGAGGAAATGTTAGAAGCTTTGAACGACCCGGACCATCCTCGTGAACATATAGATCGCGTTTCCTTCTTGTTTCCTTTTCTTAACTTGTTAGAGAGAGGTGAATTTTGTTCACCACCCGATGAAAATACTGGTCTCACTCCTTCACAAGTTGCTATTGTTGAAGCAAATAGAGTACATATCTCGCTGGTGAACATTTTCACTGGGGTCAACGAAAATATTTTCTTCAATACGGGATGTTATCTCGATGAGATCATCCCATATACCAATCTTTTCCGTGAGTTCCATAAAACCTTTTCCCGGCCTCCTGAGGAGGATCCAGGCATTGACCCCACCTGAAGAAGTACTACGCCTAGGCTGAAATACTTTTTCTTGTAACATAGCTGTATATTTTTGTAAAGCTAGTTTCATTATGCTTGTTAGGTGATCTTATGTGTGTTTCTCGTGTCGTGTACTAGATGTCAACCGCACATTTCTTAGGATTTGCTGATGGCGCCAGTCGCCACACCTGTCAGTTGGCTGCAACAGCTTGGGTCATTTATTCACCCACTGACCAACTTGTCTCTTTGGGGGGGGTTTGTTTGGGACCTACCACAAATAATGTAGCTGAATACAGTGCAGTTATAGAACTTCTCTGAGATGCTCTCAGTCATGGCATTTCATACCTGGAGGTAAGGCTTGACTCACAATTAGTTGTATTTCAGTTAACAGGTGTCTATCAGATCAGGGATCCAGGATTGCTACGCCAGTTTCTACGAGTTAGACTATTGGAAAGACAATTTCATTCTATTAGATATGAACACATTCCGAGAAGTTTAAACACTTTAGCTGATTCATTAGCAAACTATGTGTTAGACTGGCATTTGCATCATACATTATAAACAACATTACACACATAAAATTTAAAGCGCATACACATGTAAATAACCGATACTGTATATAACTGGTACCGTATCAAAAAATATGAGTTTTTGAGTCATGAGTCTCTCAAGTCAAGTCATAAAAGTACAAAAGCTGGGCATAGTAGCCTAAAAATATATATACATATAATGTTTTCTTCTCCTATGGAGAAGGAGGAACCTCCTCATCATCTACCGCATTACGATAGCATATGACTAGTCTAGCAATCCGCTGCAGCACCCTAAGCCATGCTGGGGGCACCCCAACCACATCTTCCTACATGTCAATAGGTATCTGGTCCATGCGGCATGCAGGAATCTCATGAGTCAACCGACTCATTTTCCTCTCCAGGGTTCCCAACATAGCATCCGCTGTGGTAATGTTAGCTGGCCTTACATATATGGTAGGATGGCCCTCAGGACAAACAGGCCCAACATCTGCATTTGACACTTGATTAGAATTCCAAAACTCATTCATAAAAATCAAATACTTGAAAAAGTTTGAAAAATTAAATAAATTCTCAAAATTTAAACATACCAATATCTCCCCAAGCTCCACCTGGCGGAAGCACCAGCTCTGGATCGTGACGGAAATCCAATCTAGCATAGGGAAACTGCTCAAAAGTAGGTACTTGCCTCTCCCACCACCCCCAGAAGTCATTAGTGTGGTAACAATAGTGACTTTCCCCACCACCCTGGTGGAGAAAAATGTCACCCCAACGGCCTAGTCTGGGCTCACGGGGGTTAACCTGTGGAAGAGGCATCCCCAAACTAATAGCAGGAATCCTCTCGAAGAAGAAAGTACACAAAATACTTCCGTACCCAAAATTCTTCATTGTGCTGGATTTGCAACCCGTCAATTGATACTTCATGTTTGCGAGCAAGCTAGTACTCCAATCATAAACATGGCCGTGCAAGCACTGTACACCAATATGCATCGAATTCCTGGAAGCTAAGTGTTGTGATGCACTACCAACTACCCGGTTGATCATGCTCACTATCACTTTCAACGGGAGACCATCAATAGTTGAAATCAAGACTTGGCTTCCCGATTTTTTTGCTCCGGCAACACAGTATGCATTTACATATTCTTGCACTGATCGTGCACCCAAACGAGAAGACCCTTTCAGATTGATTGCATCTCCTCTCCTTGAGAGACCAGTAATAAAGTATATGTCCTCAACGGTAAGCTCAAGAGTTTGCCTGTGGATGATGAAGGTATTAGTATCGACATCCCAATACTGAATCAGTCTTCGAAACAGTTTGTTTAGTGCCCACATGTTTACGGTTCGATAAAATTTCAACAAACCGCATCTATGGAGCGCATGGAGGGTAGCCGGGTATTGCATGGCTAACCTATCCATGTCTTCATGCTCCCTTTCCCTCCATTGTAAGACCATCCTACACAAAAACCCCAAAAATTTTGAGTCTCGGCGCTTGAAAGTAGCTATGCAAGTATGTATGCTACTGTGTATACTACACAGTAGCGTGTAGGTGCTACTCTGTTTGAGCAAAGTAGTGCCCATTGCGTTTGTACACTACTCTTGTGTATACATAGTAGCGCTCGTGCATAAAACCTTATTAGCATCGCATTGCAAGCTATTTTTTGCTAAAAAATTTAAAAATAAACCATGAAATTGCAAGTCAAGGTGATTTCTACTTACTTGGTGGAGGAAGTTTGATGGTTGGATGCCTGGTTTGATCGTAGTGGAGATTTGAAATTCGCAAATGTTGCCCAATTTTTGCCCTACAACACAAATTGAAAATTGATTTTTTAACAATGAAATTATATATAAAATTGGACTTTGATTTTTACCCATAATTTTTAATTTTCCATAGTTTCAAAAACTTTCAAAAACCCTAATTAATCAATTGAAACACAAAATAAGGTATAACCCTAATCCAAGTTCAATTTTCACTCAATTGTTGTCGGATTCGTCTCCTAAGCTCAAATTTCTTGATGATAGACCTTGTCAGTTAACTAAACATTCCAAATTCATATATCATTTAAGATTTTTGCCGCATCGACTAATATTTTGTTGAAGACCTAGTTTTGGCAGGGCATGAAGCTACAATCCTAGAAGCTGACCTTTAAGTCATTTTAAGCTCTTGTTTGGACTATTTAAACCTAAACAAGATAGCCGAGCAAACTTGTCCTTTTCGAGCTCATTAAAGTATCCGAAGGCTCATCCACTCAGGTATAGAATTATCCATTTTCCCGGCCTCAGTGGATTAACTACGGAAAAGGTATACTCTAGGTATACTCCTTTATGCGCTAGAAGAGTTCTCCTTTCATTTTTTTATACTTTTTCGGGGGAGGAGACTAACTGTACGAAAAAGGACCTTTTGGAGTCTCTCTTTAGGTTTTTCAGACTCTCTAAACATGAAAATACCAAGCGAGCATTCACCTACTCGGGCTCGATGTGAAATCCACGAAAGGGTAAGTAGAGGACTGTTTATGTTTTTCAACTCTATAAACAAGAAAACACCGCCGAGCACAGACCAATCCGGGCTCAATATAAAATCCACGGATAGGTGAAAAGAGGATTGTTTAAGTTTTTCAGACTCTATAAACATGAAAACACCGACGAGCATTAATCTGCTTGGGCTCGATATTAAAATCCACAAGCAGATATATGGATTTATTGTTTAAGTTTTTCACACTCCTTAAAATTGAAAACACCGGCGAGCAAGAACAGATCTCGGCTCGATATTAAAATCCAGAGATTAGTACATATAGAGTAATCTTCTATCTCTTCTTCGAACTCTATAAATTATGAAGAAGGTACTGAGTCTTCCTCCCATGGGCTCGTTAAATTTTTTACATGGTTGGACCTATTGAGTTTTCATTCTTTCTTGGACTCATAAATACAACAAGAAGGGTATTCTTTTATCTAAAAAGAATAAGGAACGGGAAAAACATATCATATCTTCATTGTCAAAGGCAGTTTTCAGTCAAGTTCTATCCTTGAACACAGTACCTACTTGAGTCTATCTTGTCGATTGGGTTTAGTTTTTTGGCCTCAGGGTGAACCTTTCCTCCGAGTTATTTACTCCCCCGGTTGGTTATTCTTCCAACTATATGGAGGGTCTGTTAATGTCTCTTACATTTCAGACTTCTTTACCCCATTATGTCAGACATTACCTGAGTCACTTGTGTCAGGCTCAATGTTCAAGGATATACCCTGTGTCGGCCATTCTGCAGTTTACCTTGACTTCATGTGTCGGCCTTCCTAGTGTCAGTCTTATTGCATATTATTCCATATTAGCTCTTACCAGTTGAGTGTTCCTCGAGTTGGATGATGGAGGATTCCTTAAGGCCTCCCTTCCAACGGACTTCTTCCCATCGACACCAAATCATTATTCTGGGATTGAAGTTTAGAGTTTCGGTTAGTACCTTGGAGATTGCAGTCACCAATGGCAATTTTCCTCGCTGTTGAATGATGAGAATACATCAATGTCTCTTCTTCGACAAGATTCCCAAGTGTTCGACTCCAAGTCCATCTATTCACATTTGGCGAATCGTACTTGGTACCTTGGACCCCATCATCATTATCGGTGGAAGTCCTCATGTTTGTTAACGGCATACATAAATGACCGGTATTCAAACGATACCCCCCATGTTCGACTATCAGCTCATCTATTCACATGGTTAGGGTTTGTACCTAGGGTTGTTTTGGGATGAAGACCTTGGGATTTTGATGACATTACCTCATTTTGTTATCACCCAAGTTGCATAAGACTGAGCCTCACTTATATTTGGCTCTCCATGAGACATGGATCCACGCTTGTATTTCAAGTGGCCATGCTTTATATACATCTCCTTGTTATGTATTGGAGACGATGTTGTATCACACTGCACATCTATATGATGTCAACAATGTAATTGCTCGCTGACCTTGATCTTTGTTGCAGGTTTATTGTGACTTGTTTTCTGCAGTTCTGTGCTCCTCCTCTGGCTTTGGATTGTAATGTATTTCGGCCATCGTTTCCCTCTGACCTCACACATTAGGGGGCATCTGTTATAGGTCAAACTTGCACCTCTCCGCCCGTGATCATCCTGAGCTGCTGATCACACAAAAGGACAATTTGGATGGAGGAGCATGTTGACCTTGGACCATATGACAACTCATTCCATTTCCTAACATTACTGGGAAAAACATGAAAAAATATCATTTTGAGATATGAGCGCTACTCTACTCAAAGAGACTAGCGCCCATACGCTACTCCACTGTATAATAGTAGCGCCCATATCTAAGTATACGCTACTCCAGTGTAGCAAAGTCGCACTCGACATTTAAATTCGATTGAGCGCTATTTGTTAAACACTAGGGTAGCGCCCTATACGCTACTCCACTGAAGAAGAGTCGCGTACATCTTAAAAGATGATTAAAAAATAAATTAATTCATCGAGGAGGATTAGTTGATGGTAGTTTTCTAACTCCCCCAACTTCCTCCATAACTACATCTCGACCTAAACTACTTCTTTGAACCTATAAATACCAAGAAGGTTAAAGGAGAAGGGTTAGAAATTGGAGTTAGTGAGATTGATTAATGGAAAAACTTTGAAGAAGCTTGCATTGGAGGAGTTGTTGCAGAAGACATCCAAGCCAGAGCAGAGCCAGAGCCCAGACTCTAGTTGCAGGAGCCTGCTTCATTGTCAGGTATACTTGTACTTCATTCTACTTTTGACAAATAAAGGTTGAAGTGTTTTTCTTGTTCCAATTTGAATGTGTTAGGAAATGGAATTTTAAATTGGATTTATTTTGGTCAATGCTGAATGTTAAACATTGCTTTTTGTTTATGTCAAGATTTATATATTGCCCAAAATGTTTTGAGAAAGGTATTGTTGTTGCAGGTTTGCTGAAGGAAAGGTAGATTCGGAATCTGGACACGAGACCGAGTCAAGGCTAGGATCAGACTTCGGTTAAAAGGTGTGTTCCCTAAATCTACAATCTATTTCTTTTTGTAAATGTTTCTGTAATAGCATCAATACACTTACCTGTCACCCCAACCAAGTTGATAGCAGTAGTTTCCTTGCTATAGGGTAGAAATGCCCGCCAACAACGTCCTTCTATCCCCCTCCCTCTCCCTCTCTCCCCCTCTTTCTCTACACCCTCCCTCTCACCCCTCCTCTCTCTCTCCCCTTATCCCTGTCCCTATCACCCTCTATCTCTATCTATCTCTCCCTCTATCTCCACCTCTCACTGCCCCTCTCCTGCTCTCGCTCCCTTTTCCCCATCCTGTGCCTCCCGCCCCCTGCTCTCTATCTCTCTCTCTCTCTCCCTCCCTCTCCCTTTCCTCGCCCCCCCCTCTCTCTCCCTCCACCTCCTCTCTCTCTCTCTCTCTCTCTCTCTCTCTCTCTCTCCCTCTTTGTCCCCACCCTCCCTCTCTCTCCCTCTTTGTCCCCACCCTCCCTCTCCCTCTCCCTCTCCCTTTCCTCGGCCCCCCTCTCTCCCTCCCCCTTCTCTCTCTCTCTCTCTCTCTCTCCCTCTCCCTCTCTCTCCCTCTCCCTATCTCTCTCCCCGTTTCTCCTCCTCTCTCTCTCTATATATATATATATATATCTCCCCCTCCTCCCCTCTCTCCTTCTCTCCCCCTCCCCCACAAACTCCCTCCGTTCCCCTCCACCCACTCTCTCTCTCTCTCTCTCTCTCTCTCTCTCTCTCTCTCAATCTCTCCACGTAACTTGTTTTGAACCTCAACAACTCTATATTGCCTTAACCTAACCTTAATATAGCATAGTCAATCACTACCCTATCCCACCATACCCTAGACTAGCCTACCCTCTCCTCATTTATCCTACTCAACTTTACCTTAACCAAGTCAACCTATCCTAGCTTACCCTAATCTAACTTAGCATCTCTTATCTTAAGCATACCTACTTTACTTGACTTACCCTACCCCTTAGGCTTACCGTTTATCCTATTTATCCTAGCTTACCTCACCCTTCTATACTCATTCTATTGTAGTCTATATCACCCTACAACTTCTTAGCTATGTTAAGCTTATCCTACACCAACTTTAATCCCCTCACTTATTCCACCCTATTCATGAATATGACCTAGTCTAGCCAAACCTTTTATATCCTAATTTAGACTAGCAAACTTACCCGAATCCTTAACCCAACTCTAATTTAAAAAAGATACAATGAAACAAATATTAAATGAATGACATAAATTATATGTAAAGAAACACAAAATATTATAAAAATAAAAGGAATCAAACATTAAACATTATATATATATAAAAAAATTTGAAAAAGACAAACATTATCAAAACACAAAAAATCATTATCTACATGGTTTACGTTTCTTAATCTAACATATAATATTAAAACGTTTTAGAAAGTTTCTTAAATATAAAAATGAAATAGACATATTAGAACCATATATATTTAATCTCTCTCAATGGCATTTATTACAACCATAAATAAAAACCCTAGTGGACGGCTTTTTAATAACATGTATACGGTATCAAGAAGGTTATAAAATATTGAAGTATTTGTTCCAGTCGGGGATCTAGAGACATGCTAACCATGATGTTCAGGTTATGCGGGATTTGTATAAATGCTTCTATGCAATTTGGGGAAAGCTTTACTAGAGGGGAAAATCGAATTTGGTTCTGGAACGTTCCTTGGAATCCATACTATCGCCAAAATTGTGGCGGAATAGACCAGGGTACGGGGATATGGCCATCGTTTAGATTACAGAACCCAACTGTTAAAGAAAAAAGGTGGAGTGATGCTCTCTAGTTGATTGCAGGGTACGGGGGATATGGCCATCGAGCGGAAGCCTCGAATCTCTTTGTGAAATGAATTTAGAATGTATGAGCAAGGATTGCTACAGTTTAGATAACATTGTTAGCTCATGAAAGAGGGTAGGCAAGTGCTTTCCCATATTTAGTCTTGTACAACACACACTTCCTACGAACAATCTCAGAATCTATGTTGTTTACAATTTTGTTTCTTTTACCAACAAAAAAACTAAAATCAAGAATTAGATACAGAGATTGAAGACCAGTAAAAGGTACATATATTTATAAAATGTTTTGTCGAAAAGCAAAATGAACAAGCAATTGGGCTAAGGGTATCGAACAAACTATACTCAGTGAAGCATATACCTTCATTTTAATTCAGAGAAATTTGAATCTAAGAAACCTAAATTTCACAGTCAAAGCCGGTTGAAAGAAAATAGAAAATAAACACTTAAACCGTATGAAAGCAAAGAGAAACACCTTAAAGATGATGGAAGAGAAAGCAGAAAAGGTTATAACAAACCTTATGGAAAGCGTTCTCGTCGATCTCAACGACGTTATCATAGCCCTTTCAGCAATCTGCGAAAAGTAATTTGAATTCAGATAAATTTGAATCTACGAAACATAAATTTCAGAGAAAATAGAAAAGAAACACTTAAACCATGATGGAAAATAAAATAGAAAAGGTTATAAAGAATTCACGTCCAACCTCAATCTACAATCTATGTATGATGACAACGTTATCATAGTCCTACCAGATTCTTCCCATGGTATTCATTAACACAGAAACAGACGGAGGGGGGGATATATACATTATAACCGAGCCTTGGAATGCCTCAACGAATGGTTCTGAAACCAAGCCTTGAAATTCTTCTAAATCAACAAGTGAAATCAGATTTCCATCATGAAAATTTTGTCCATGTTCCTATCGTGAATAAATTACCTCCACCAGATCATCCTCCAACAGACATACAACCATGCCCACCGACATACTTTCCCTAGAAAATCAGTGCAATCTTTCATCTCCATGAAGAAAGAGCAGGGGTAGGGGTAAGGGTGTCCTGCAACAGATATACCCAATCTTTGGTTTCAATTCCTACAACTATAATTAGAACCAGATTTCAACACCTTTCCCTAACAAAAAAATGTGGAACAAAGTTGCAAGAAGGTTTGTGGAAGTCAGATGATATGAGAGAACTCTATCGTTTATGGAGAAAGATGGTAACTCCATATCTCCTACTTTTGTAATGGAAAGATTTTTTGCTATTGTGGTGGATCGAAAAGCAATGGATAGTTTCTCTGCTTTTGCGTGGATTGAAAAACAACGGATAGTTTACCGGCAACGGATGGTTTACCGGCTTCTCGATGGATTGCCTCCACTCGACAAATTTGATCAAACCTCATCTCATGAAACTAGACTTGTGCTGGCTGGACAAATCTCAAAACTAGACTTGTGTTTACTGGACAAATATCATGAAGCTATTTAAGTGTATTCCCAAAACCGCGCTTTGTGGAGGGTGGAACCCAGAAAATTCGCTGGAGTGACTCTCCCATGGGTTCGTTCGTGTAGTTCTGGTAGTTTGTCATGACGTAAAGATTCCATCTCAAGCATAATCATATGCATTTTATCCCGTACCTTATGCATTTTGCATTCATTAAATATTTAAAAACAATATTCATTAAATAGATATATATTTTAAACTTCTATTATTAAAATATTTTAGTTGATTGTTTTCTGTTAATTGGTTAATTTGGTATTTTGTTGTTATAACTTTAAATTAAATTATTATAGCTATAAGGATTTTAAATATATTTAAAAACAAATTATCAAAATGTTATTATCAAAATTGTTAGTATAAAGGTTTTTACACCAACACAAAGTTTAAGATTACTTTAAGTTATGAGTTAGTATCCTCTATGAGGGACTATTAAGGATGAGGGTAATTCTTATTCACTAATAAATTAAGGACTATTAAGGATGAGGGTCATTCTTATTTACTAATAAATTGTCATTGAGATTCAAATTTAGAAATGGTCAAATCTATGTATTTTGTATTGGTATCATTAAATGTGTGAGGATTCAATATGATTTATATATATTTTTTCAATTTTTATTTTGCTTAAATATATTTGACCATAAAAATTGCTTAAATTTTTTCCTCAAAAACACTTTAAATTTTCCATCATTTTACATAATATCCTTCTTAACCATCATATTCAAAACCTCACCCAACTCTATCTCTACCTAATTCATTTTCTTAAAAAATACACAGATAACAAAACACCTCTTCAATAACAAAACACCTGTTCAATAACACTAGACAACCCAAGAATCATTATGTGATGCCTTCAAAGGGTATTTCCTTCTTTCATGTTTGCAATTATACCTAATATAATCACAAAAACCTTAAATCATGAACTCAAAATATTTGTTCCCTTAAATCATGAACGCAAAATCTTCTTACTTCGTCGTGTATATACTTTTGATATCAAAGATGATATTGTTATCTACAATCTAGATGAGTTGGTTATCAAAATCCATAAATGCAAAACAAAAAAGTTTGCAACGAGTCAAACTAAACAATTTATCATTATCATTTTTACAATGATTTGGTGGTGGGGATTTCCAATGAATTTTGTACTTAAACTAATTTTGTAAATGATATTTAACTATATCTTTTAAATATTGAATTTCTTTCTCAAATATTTATACCTATAAATATTTATATCTTATAATTTGGAGTGAACAAAAATTATAATTTTATGAAGTAGAATATATATTCTTTATATATATGTTATGAAATAGAATTTATATTCCTTATATTAATAAAAACATATACTATTTAATTATAAGATAGAATTTCTAATTATATGTATATTAAATTAAATAGATATGTCATAAAGCTAAAGCTTTTTAGTATTCTATGCTATTTGATTTACTTGTCATAAACTATTAATTATATAATTTTACATATTAAAATATAAAATTATTAACAAATTATAATCTATGTTTTTAAGTAAATATTAATATTTTTAATAAAAAACATAATAATGTATATAATTGATATTTTTAAGTAAATATTAATATTTTTCATAAAACCACATTACCACATTGATGTCATTCTTATTTTTTATTAAATTCTATATAATATATCGAATTATATTTTTGGTAGTTCAATTTGTATGATATTACATATCTATAAACATATGGTTATTAGTTATAAGAATATTAAATTCTGAACTGTTATACCTTCCCATCCTTTCTTTTCCCATCCTTACCATATGTGATGTGGTATGAATGAGTATATGAATAATACTAAAAATCAATTAAAAAATGTAAAAAATAAAAATAAAAATAAGAGACAAAATACACCTAACTTGTAGTTTTGGGTATTCTTGTTATAGTTACAAAAGTATGCGGGTCATTGCAAGCTAATGAGGGTCACTTTTTGCATGTTAGATGCAATAGAAAACTGAAAAAGCAGGCATCCCTCAACTTACTTGGATTTTTTGAGCTACTTACGCAAAATATCTTGCATTGAGTAAAAAAGATGAAATGTAGGAAATTGAATCACCTTTCTGAATATATAACTTTTATGTATTGAAAAATTGCATAGCTATGTCAAGTTTCATTTTTCCTAATAGACACAAGTGGTATATAATGACGTCTCTTCAAAATTGAAAATGCATTAAATCAAACTCAAGTAAGCAATTTAATGGCATTCACTTACATACATTTAAAACTTAAAATTAAACATTTAACAATTAAAAAGTAAGTTAGTCAGATTGGCAGAGAGGAGGAGGAGGAGGAGGAGGAGGATCAGGGCAGTGATGAGTTTGTTGATTCAGGTATGGAGGAGGACTATTGAGTCATTGACAGATGGGATTCTTCCATCTTGATCCACTCCTTTTTTGTATTTACTATTAGACTATTAGACTATTAGTCTATTAGTCTATTTGGCATTTGCCAGGGCCCAGTGGCATTCCGACATCTATGTAATACATTTTGATTTTGATGACTTAATGAGAAATATGGTTCCGAGTCTCTGACATGCATCTATGTGTCTCAATGTCTCCTTGTGATTTGTGATTGTGAATGACAAATGTGTTGTGATTTGTGAATGATCTAATTTCTATTGAATATTTCATATTTGTAATTGTAAATGTTAAATTTTATTGGATCTATATGTCTATATTTTTATATTTTAATATATTTTAAAAATATATTAATTCTGGGGGTCATCGTGTCTAGTGAGGACACTCGTGTCCCGTGTCCTAGTGTTGGGTGACTTAGATGGATACATTGTAGAAAGGGGGGAGTTCTATTTTTTTCAATTTTTGGTTGGATTAGGAATTTTTTAGTTTTTGAAAAGGGATTCATTTTAATTATTCACTCATCTTGGTTGAGGGAGATGTGAATTTAATTAGAGATTGGGTTATTCCCAATTTTATCAATATTACAAAACTAGGTTGTTTTAAACAATAAAAAAATAATAATTTAGGTTAAGAAATGACAAAAAAATGGTATGGGTGAATGAATTATCTAATTCAATGACAATCCACCGGTGAATTTGTCTCCTCTCCAGCTAAATCGAGCAACACCGATAATTGAGTGGGCCACAAACCGTCCTCATCCAGTGTCTATTTCACGTTTCTGATGCGTGAGTGCCGCGGGTGGTCGAGAATCGTCGGGACTGTGTATTTAAATTGATTTTAGATTTCAATAACGCGTACGCGTTTTGTAACTACATAACGCGTACGCATTTTGTAGTTATATAACACGTACGCGTTATGGTTACCTATCCTGCATGTCCAATGACATGTCAGGCTCGGGTATTATCATGGCAGGTGCTAAATATCAGAAACGCTTTATGTTTTATGTATCAGGAACAAGTTTTGAAAAAGTAGCATTGCATCTAAAGTGACCCTCATCTTCTTGCACACGCCCAGAAGTGTACCTGGCTACAGGAGAAAAAGTTTCTTCCTAATCTATTCCCTCCTTCTAAGAGAAGCCACGAGCTACGAATCTTGCCTTGTATTTCTCTATGCTGCCATCTACAACATGCTTGATTTTGTAGATCCATTTGGAAGTCACAACAGACTTCCCATCAGGTCTTGGGACAACATCCCAAACATCATTCTTCATTATTTATTGGTATTCTTCAACCATGGCATCCTTCCATTCTTTCTTTTCCGCTGCTTCTTCATAATTGGAAGGTTCTTTGTTCATGATGTCACAGAGTAAAGCAACATAGCTGGTATGAGATCTAGTTCTCTTCTTTTCTCTTTGTTCTTCTTCTGGAATGCCATATCTTTCTGCATCTTGAATGAGCTCTCTAGCCCATGCAAGTTTCCTCTTGTAAGAATTATTCTCACAGGGTGGATCTACAGGTTCTTGCGGATCTTCAATTTCATGATCTTCATCTGGAATTCCTTCAGTCATAGTAGTGTCTTGAAATCTAGTTTCCTTAGGTTCTTCATAATCTTCAACAGGTGTCTTCCTTGATTTGATGAATGCTGAGTTTTCATCAAATGTTTCATCCCTACTGACATCAATCTTCTTGAACCCTGGAAAGTATATTCTGTAAGCCTTCAAACTTTCACTGTAACCCACAAAGATACCCTTATTTCCTGAAGGATCTAGATTGGTCCTCTTTTCCTTTGGGACATGAGTGTATACTAGACAACCGAATATTCTGAGATGGTTGACTTCAGGTTTCTTGCTATATAATACCTCTTTTGGTGTCTTGTCGTCCAATATCTTGTCGGGTGTTCTGTTCTGCACATATGCAACTGTCCTAGCTGCTTCTGCCCATGTATGCATGGGTAGATCCTGGTCATGCAGCATTGCTCGTGCTGTGTCCATGATTGTTCTATTCTTCCTTTCTGCAACTCCATTCTATTATGGATTGTAGGGAGCATTCAACTCTCTCGTAATCCCTGAATCACTGCATAGTTTCTTGAAATCACCTGAAGTGAATTCTCCGCCATTGTCGGATCTAAATGTCTTGATATTTTTATCGGTTTCATTTCCCATCAAGGTTTTGAATTCCTTGAACTTATCACACACTTCATGTTTCTTCTTTAAGAAGTAGACCCAATTCTTCCTGGATAAGTCATCAATGAAAGAGACATAGTAAACATACCCACTCAGAGAACTGGATGACATTGGACCACATACATCGGAGTGGGTAATTTTCAAGATATCTTTTGCCTTACTTTCACTGCTTGGAAATGTCTTCTTTATGTTCTTTCCTTTTGCACATCCTTTGCAAACACCTTCATGTTTGGTCTTGATTTTAGGAAGACCCTCTACAAATTTGCTTGCAATTGGAAGTGCCCTATAGTGCATATGATCAAGTCTTCTATGCCAAAGTTCACTTGGCTCCATGGATTCATGCACCATGGCATATTCAGGTTGTCCCTTTAGTTTATACAATCCTCCCTCTTACTCTCCAATCACTACTGCGTCATCAATAGTTTTACCTTTTGGCCACATTAGAACTTGGCCATCTAGAAATGCAACTCGCATACCTTTTCCATCCAATGCAGATATGGAGAGTAAGTTTTTCTTGAGCCCAGGTACATACAAAACATATTTCATCTTCAAAGAATTCCCAAAGTCTAGATTGTAGGAGGCCTCACAACTTCCTTTGACAGGGTATTGGTAGTCATCCCAAGTTTCACCTTATGGGGTGACTCATGTTCAGATAGATTAGCAAAGGATTCTTTAAACCCAGTCATGTGCTTTGAAGCCCCAATGTCAATAAGCCAATCATTACAGCCATGAGAGATAGTACCTGTGAGAGCAGATATTAGAACATACTCTTCTTCACTTGATGAGTCATCATCATCACTTTCTACTCTAACCTTCTTCTTGGGTGGTTCATCATCTTCAGCAGCATGAGCACGATATCTCTTCCTGTTGCCCTTCTTCTTGTTGTTGAAATTGTTGTTGTTGTTCTTTTTTTTCTTAGGACATTCTGAAGCAAAATGACCATTCTCATTACATGTGAAGCATCTAAGATCTTTCTTATCTTTATGTTGATGATAGTGTGAAGATTTATTGGCATGAGAGTGCTCCCTCTTTGACCTTCATTTCTTGCTGTGTGCTATGAGAGCTTGATCTTCACTTCCCATCTTGTCTTCTCGGGCCGCAAGCCTTGCTTCTTCTTGTGAACATTCTTCCCGTAGTCTGTTGAAGGAGATCAACTTCCTTCTTGCACAAATTTCTTGAATAAAGGAATCTAATGACCTAGGTAGGCCATTCAGAGTGGTCATGACAACTTCACCATTCTCCACCATTTCATCCACTGCTTTCAGTTGTTCCTTGATCTGAGAGACCATATAAAAATAATATTGAATGGTTTCTCCATTCTGAAACTTTACTCCTTTCAATTGGTTCTGTAAGGTCATCTTCCGATTTATGTTCTTCCCTTCAAATAGCTTGGTCAGGGAATCAAACATCTCTTTGGGTGTCTTTAGAGATGACACATGTGGGATGAGATGGTCTTTGATATAATCCACAATGATCCTCTTTGCCATGACCAAGTTCTTCTTGTGGAGGGATTTAGCCTCTTCTTCCTCTGGGACAGGGACCTCTTCCCTTATGTAAGATTCCAACTCATTTTCTTCCATGATTAACCCAATCCTATACTTCCATGCTCGGAAGTTATCAACCCCTTCAAGATGATCCTCAAGCTTGGTGTGGTGAGACATCTTAAAGAGTAATTCAAATGGAAATTAAAAAAAATTAGGTCTTACCACTTGATTTGCTGAAAACTGGATCTCATCCCAGATTAGGGTTTGTCAGAGAAACCCTAAAAAATAAAAATGTGAATTTCAACTTTCTGAAAGGATAGAAAGATGTGCCTTGATGAGATGATAAGCCTGGTGTATTCAGAATTTGAGATCTACAAAGCCTCACCCTTTAGAAATGCTTTTTAGTCTTCTTGAGTTCACTACGGAGGACCCTGAATTAGGGTTTGAGTTTGTCGGGGATTTACCCAGCCAAAAATATCGATCCAAAGCTCTAAACTTTGATTTTTCGAAGGAGCTTCCAGCTATGTCTTCATATTTCATAAATTCCTATTTTTGTGGAAACCCTAATTTTTAGGGCCAAAAATGAAAGTGCTCAAAATTGAATTCTGATTGGACCGATAGATTCACCTTCCTGAGGAGAGTCAATCTATCATATTACTTTTCCAAATTCTTTGGAGAGAAACCCAATAAACAAGAAACCCTGGTTTCCGTCACTGCACAATGTCTTCTTCTCAGGTTAGCTCTGATACCATGTTATTTTTTGAGCATTAATTCAAGATACTCTAGGATCTTGACTGAGAGAATAACATGTATAGTATATCAATGCATATCAATCATAGCAAGCATGTCAATCATCACAAGAAGCAAACATGAGAGACAATAGACACACAGAGTTTCCATGGGGAAAACCCTATGGTGAAAAACCCCACAACTTTCTCAGAGATAGATAGAGCAATAGTACAACCAAAGTACACAGAGGTAGACTCCTCTTACCAGCTGATCCTCCTCCTCACATGTGTGCCACTTTCCGAGTGAAGGAAGAGTGAGTTCTGAGTGATCCAAATAGAGATCGGGAGATCTCTATTTATACTTGACCTGGCTACCCAATAACCTTATGGGGATGACTTGTCTAGCTTAGTACAATAACCCAATATTAACTTAATCAGGGTCAACCCCACACATGGTGGTCTAATAACCCATCGACAAGTTAACACACTTGCGACACTTGTCAATACAAATGACGACACTTCTATATAGAGGAATAATACATCTCTATAGGGGTAGAATAAATACATATATGAAATACATTTCGAAGTTACATATACATCAAAAAAATCTAGGTTCCATGGATATGAGAAAGTTATGCCACAATTTTTTGGATTTATTAAGGTATGTGCCTTATATCATTGAAGAAAATCCTAAGGTATAGATATTTCTGAGTTGCTTGCCCTCTCACATAAAAGATAGAATTGAGTATGATGGTCCTCGAACTCTTGAAGAGGCCATGAGAAAGGCGAACATCTGTTATGAACAAAATAAGAAAATAGAAGGTATACCAAGCTAGAAAGAAAAAAAGGCCTAACAACTTTGAGCAAAGGAAGAAGCAGTTCTCTTTTAATCGTAACTTTGGAAATAATAATCCACACAATTATTCTAATAGAAAGTTTCCAGGAAATAATGCAGCAGATAATACATAGTCAAAATTTACAGCTGCAAGAAACAATGAGCCACCTAATTTTTTTGTTAAAAATAATGAGAAAAAAGAACATGTTAAATGTTGGGACTGTCAGGGACCTCACTATGCATCAAACTGTCGACTCAGAAAGAAGACTATCAACAACATACACACAGTACAAGAGGAGGCTACTGTTGGTGACTTAGCAAGGGAGATGCCCAAGATAAATGCAGCTTTGGAGAACAGGCAAGCTGAGCATCAAACTTCCATGGATGAAGTGGAAGGTATGCTGAAAAATAAACTCATTTCTATTTTAATTGATCCAGCGGTAAGTATTAGCTATGTTTCACCTGATTTAGTTAAATGTTGCAATTTGAAAATAGATAATTTTGATAAATCATGGTTGGTTCAATTAGCTACTGGCATGAAAAGAAGGTGACTGATTATGTAAAAGAATGTGAATTATTGATGAATCAGTTTATGACTCATGTTAAACTGAATGTGTTACCTTTAGGTTCTTACGATGTTCTGATTGGAATGGATTGGTTAGATAAGCATAGAGTAGTATTCAATTGCTTTGAAAAGAATTTTACTTGTTTGAACGATGCATTTGAAACTGTAACTGTAAAAGGTATTCCTAGAAAGACATATGTTAGACAAATTTCTACTTTACAAGTTAAAAAGGTTGTTCGTAAAGGGTGTAAGATGTTTGCTGTAAATGTAATTAATGATGAATAATCCACTAAGGAAGATAAGTTAAAGATGGAAGATATACTCATTCTTAAGGAATTTTCTGATGTATTTCCGGAAGAAATTCCAGGACTACCTCCGAAAAGGAAACTCGATTTTACCATTGAGTTATTAACGGGAGTGGTACCGAACTCAAAGGCTCCTAACAGAATGAATATTCTGGAACTTAATGAACTTAAATCACAACTTAAAGAACTCATTGATAAAAATTATATAAGACCCAACGTGTCTCCATGGGAAGAACCTATAATTTTTGTTAAAAAGAAATACAGAACTATGTGTTTATGCATAGACTACCATCAACTAAATAAAATGACCATAAAGAACATATATTGTTTGCCCCACATTGATGATTGTTTGATCAACTAAGCGGTGCAACGATATTCTCTAAAATAGATTTAAGGTCGAGGTACCACCAAGTCAGAATTAAAAAAGAGGACATCTTTAATACTGTGTTCAGAACTTGCTATGGACACCACGAGTTCATGGTTATTCCTTTCAGGCTGACCAATGCTCCAGTAGTATTCATGTGTTTAATGAATAACGCATTACATAAGTACTTGGATAAATTTGTAGTGGTATTTATTGATGCCATTCTAATTTATTCTAAGATGAAAGAGGAACATGACAAATATTTAAAGATAATTTTACAAGTGTTAAGGGAACACCAACTTTATGCCAAGTTCAGCAAATGTGATTTCTTTAAAGACAAAATATAGTACCTAGGGCATGTGATTGAGTCGTAGTAGACCCAGACAAGATAAAAGCAATTAATGAATGGCCTGCCCTGAAAGACGTAACTGGTGTATGATATTTTATGGAAATTACAGGTTACTATCGTAAGTTTATCGAGGGATTTTATAGAATATTAAATCCTATAATGTCTTTACAAAAGAAAGGTAAGAAACTTGTATGGGATCAAAAATGTGAAGAAAGCTTTAAGAAACTAAAAGAGTTATTAACAATAGCACCTATTTTAAAAATTGTTGATCCCAACAAAGATTTCATAGTGTGCACAGATGCATGCAATGATGTACTTGGTGGGGTCTTAACACAAGAAGGTCATGCTATTGCATATGAGTCTAGAAAGTTAAAGATTCATGATAAAAACTATGAAACTTATGACCTAGAGTTGGCTGCTGTAATACATGCGTTAAAAATGTGGCGTCATCACTTAATTGGAAGAAAATTCATTTTAATGATTGATAATAAAGGATTAAAATATTTGTTGGATCAACCAAATCTGAATGCAAGGCAAACTAGGTGGATAGCTTTCCTTAGCGAGTATGATTTCAAGATTCAACACATTAAAGGAAAGGAAAATAAGGTTGTTGATTCCTTAAAAGCAGAAATGCTAGGCTAAATTTTGTTTCAGCAATCAATACTTATAAAATTGATCTAGAAAATCAGATTAAGGAAAGAATTGGAATGGATGAAAAATATCAGAATTTACTTAGTAAAATTGTTGAAGATAATGCTGAAAATTTTATAACAGATTTCAAAATTGATGAAAGAGGGTTACTACTGTATAAAAACAGACTTTATGTGCCTAATGTTGTTGAAATTAAGTTGCTTATTTTAAATGAATTACATAAAAGTCCATACTCAGCACATCTTAGTTACCAAAAGATGATAACTATAATGAGAAAAGATTATTTTTGGCCATGTATGAAAAGTGAAGTAGCTGAATATATTGCTAGGTGTATAGAGTGTCAGCAAGTAAAGGCTGAAGACTGACACCCAGTTAGATTGTTGCAGCCACTACCTATTCCAGATTGGAAGTGGGACATAATTAGTATTGATTTTATTACTAGTTTACCTAAAAATAAAAAACAGAATGATTCTGTAATGGTAGTAGTGGATAAGCTTAGTAAAGCAGCCCACTTCATACCTGTTAAGACAACCTACAAGACTGCTAACATTGCTGAAATTTTTATGAAACAGATTCTTCGTTTGCATGGTATACTAAAAGTTATAATTTCTGATAGAGACTCAAAGTTTACAGGAAATTTTTAGAAATATTTATTTAAAGGTTTAGATACTACTTTAAATTTTAGTACATCATTTCATCCACAAACAGATGGGCAGACTGAAACAGTTAATCAAATTCTTGAAGACATGTTAAGAATGTATGTTAGAGATCAGCCAGGTAAATGGGAGGAATATTTGCATCTTGCTGAGTTTGCTTATAATAAACATTACCAAGCTTCAGCAAAACTAAGTCCCCTTGAAATTTTATATGGCAGAAAATGTAATACTCCTATTTCTTGGAGCAATCCAGTTGACAGGTTAATGCTAGGACCTGATTTGTTAAAAGAAATGGAACTAATCGTGAAACAGGTTCAAGGCAATTTGAAAATTACACAAGATAGACAAAAAACTCATGCAGATCTCAAAAGACATTAGAAAGAGTTTTAGGTTGGTGAACATGTGTTCCTCAAGGTAAAACCTAAGAAGACTTCCCTAAGATTGGGAAGTTGTGCTAAATTAGCACCAAGGTATTGCGAACCTTTTGAAATCTTGTCCAGGGTAGGACCAATGGAATATCAGTTGGCATTGCCACTGAATCTTAAAGTACATAATGTGTTTCACATCTCTCTTTTGAAAAAGTATGTGCATGATGCTACTCATGTGATTAATTAAAATGATGTATAGGTGGAACCAGAAGGAGATTTTTTGGTGGAACCAGATTGGATCATCGACAAGAGGGAAATTTTGCTTCGTAATCATACCATTGGACAAGTAAAGGTGCAGTGGAAGCACCCTAGTCTGGATGAAGCAACTTGGGAATTGGAAAGTAATATGCAGGTGGCATATCCAATGTTTTTCCAGGAGGAACAAGAGTACAATGAATAAAGTAACATCGAGGATGATGTTGAACTTAAGAGGGGGTGTTTGTCACATACCCAAACTCTAGACATTTTATGTTATGATGAAAACATTGTGTTTTATTTTTATTGTAAAGTCTTATGACTATTGACCAAGTGGGGTCAAGGATGACTGTAATTAATTCCTTTGAATATTTTATTATTAATAAATAATAGTGGAGACAAATATCCAAAGGAGACTATTGAATGAGTGTTCACAAACCCACTGGAGGAATGGACTAGGGTAGAGAGAAAACTAACACTTGGCGGCATCCTCAACTCACTTCTAACTGTTGCAGGGGGCAACTTCTCTACTTTTATGGTCATGTTCTCCAAGAAAGTGGAACTGAGCAGGTGGCTCATTTACTGAAATAAACTGACCAGAAGACCTAGGCATGCTACTTATCTACCCATTGAATTCAGCAGGGGTTTACCTTGTGATAATTTCTGAGCACAAGAGATTCGAGGAGGGGAAGGTTAGAAGCGATTGAGTGAACTAAGACTACATTCTGAACTAGTGCAGTCACATTGTTGAGTTCAATATTGCTAAAAGAAGCAAGTACTACTAATAAGTGCTATTGCTGAGTTGCAAAGGAATTTATTCCATTACTCCACACAACATCTTCATCCTAGTGGTTCATTGAGCAGGCTCGGGGGTCCTAAGGCAAGTAACTTGGTTGTCTTTAGGAGACAGTTGGGTGGAACGGGCTCCTTTGGCTGTTTGTCTCTTCTACAGTTACCAGGTTCAAATTGTGTTATCTTATTTATTTATGTCAAAGTATTACTAAGAATCTGAATTAATATGTTATCAGTTTTCTATTTTAAATATTCTGATTTGTCAACAAATGTTTCATTTCTGCAATACATCTATTCTAAAAGTCTTTATAACTGTTAGATTTATCGTTATAAATGAATAGTTAAAACTTTGATTTCTATTCTGTTAGTCTTTACAACTTTGATTTCTAATGACTCCGCACTCTGTAGTCCGACGTTTGCTGATAGTGGAGTTGCTTTGCAATAAAATCGGAAGTGGTCACCCCGAAACCTAAATCCCGCAATTGCGGCGTTCGGCTTGCGGGATCATGGTGTCCATTTTGTCTGGTGTGTGCTTCCGAAACCCGCAACCCGTAGTTTCAGGATGTGGATTTTGGAATAATTATTTTTCTTCACAGTTTAAATTTCCATAACCCGCAAATCCGTACTTTCAGATTTCAGCTTGCGGAATCTTTGAATAAAAACTTCCTGAACATATTTGAATTCGATTCTGCATCCTGCTCCAGCTAATCACAGTCGTGCATTGTTATGAACTTACGGTCATGTTGATCTTGGGTAATCAGTTAAGTCAGGATGCACTATTTTGTCTGTTGAAAACTGGTTCTCCCAAATTATCATTTTTCTATATAATTTATAATAGTGTATGCTACTACAAGACTATCAGTTACTTCTTGTTGGATGGACACCATTGCTCTGCCTTAAGTTCACCTGTTTGGTCTTGAGTTTTGACAATTTGTCATTTTCTCTCCCGCTTCTTAATGATCATGTCTTTTCACTTAATTTCTGACTTCAAAGCTTCTATCATTCTCATGGAATTCAGATCAGATTGATCTGATGTGTTACGTGTGAAGAAATGATCATTCGTGTACTGGAACTCCTAATCGAGATTTTTTTTGTGGATCAATTCTATCACCACAGCCTCCATTTCCATTATTAATTACCAGTTATAATTATTGATGGGAAGTTGCCTATAATGATGTGATCATAAAGGCAATTCAAAATCATGCATCAGTAATTGAGCCTATACTTCACACAAGCTTAAACTCAAAATCTCAGCTTTTTCATGATAGTTGAAGTAATTATAATGGGTTCGCTGCGTAAGTTTAATCATTGCAAATTGCCTCGCTCAATCGACATCACCCTGCCTGTCAGTCTTAAAATAGCAATTAACTTGAAGATTCTACATTGGTCATTGCTTTCTGTAATAGGAAACATTATGTGCAGTGTTCTGGGCATCTTATCATCTAAAATTTATCCAGGATGAGTAATTATCATGCAGGAGGTGAACCTTCTAATATTCATGTTGATAATGAGGAACTTTACCCCTTGTTGTATCAAGAAACGTTGTCACCACCATTTGATGCAGGTGTTCCTGATCTTAGCAGTGGTAGTAGTGAAGAGGACTTTGAAGCGTTATCTTCCTATGTGCAAAATTCTATGGAGCAGAGCAAGGAAGTTCTAGGAGAACCAGCTGACCTTGATGACGATCTCATATAAGAATTTATAATCAATGGAGAACCTAACGTACTAGCCACTGTTTCTGAAGTAAATCCTTTAATGGATTTCTCTGTTTTTGACCATGAATTACCTGATCCCGAATTTCCTACAGCATATGTTTCACAAACCATGCCACTTGTCGAAGATAATGAACAATCTGTTATTGAATTTTTATGGTCCCACGAGACCCTATCTGATTAAAGAACGAGTCTTTGTAAGATATTTTGGGTGATAAGGTGGTGCAAAATCCTTCAAGCTGGAAAACAACAAGTTTTCTTGGATCGACGGTTGGAGCCGATTTTGTAATTTCTATTTTGGTAGAATTTCTCCCTCCCAGACTTTGATGTAAATTGTAGTATTTAAGGAGGAATGTTTCCCTTAGCAAAGGCTTGGGAATTTTGGAATTTTGATTCAGCAGGAGTATGGACTGAAGATGCTCTGTCTATTCGAGCCATTGTAATTTATGTACAAGACTTTTATATGCAGTAAAGTTATATTTTCTGCACCTTCTTGAGTTCTTCAAATTTCTTTGAGAATCGTTGAGTTAAATGTTTCAGATTGTCATTGGTTTAAATGTATTTAATCTTTTGCAGGTTATTTATTTATGCACAAAGCCTTCATATTGATTTTTCTGTATGTTAGGTCCAAGCTATTGATTGTTCTGTTAAATTTCTTTGATTGAACAGTTACTACTTTTACATTTCTGTAAATGATTCGATGCAATTAAATATGCATAATCAATTATTAATTTTTCAATTAACACAATGATTACAAATCAGTTATTTGAATGAGCTTAAACACTTTGAAGGATTGTCATTTAATTTCTTAATTGATAAAACTTTAATTAACAAGTGAAGAACCAGAAGACATTTATGTTTAAGGTACTTGATCACTTGTTTATCATACTTCAGTTCTGATCTGCACATTATCAACTTTTCCTCTTTAGGTTAGATCTAACTTAGGATAGATTCTTTCTTTAGGTAGGTTAGGTTAGGTTTATTAATCAGCTATTACACTTTGTTTTCCTCAATAGGAAAATTGATCTTTGAAAGATCAAACCTTTTACTCTAAGAGTTCCAGCAGAGGCCAAATATCCATGGGTGATTACCACACCAAACAACTCGAGGATAGGGTAACTCTTGCATAGGGTTAACTGAAGCCTTTGGCTGGGTTTTCATCCCCTGTTGTGTGCCTTGGAACCCATTCCACCACTTTGCACTTACCCTCCACCCCCAAGGCATCAAGAAATGGCACTAGAAGGAGGGCCACTAGTAAAACATGCCTAAACAAGCTACTGATAAACCTCCTCTAGCAAGTACTTCAATGGTTCAAACCCGAAGCCAGACTAGGGCTTCAACATCTGAATAACCAACTGATTCGCAACCTACAATTCTCCCTATTACATATGCACAACCTACAGTTATACCCGTTACACCGGTGGTACGATAGGAGAATAGAGGAGAAATCATTGTCACATCGCCCTCAAGGGGACCCATTTCGTTAGAGCAGTTATTGAAAACATCTGCCGATATGGTTTTAAGAGTAGAACAACAACGTCTTTCCGATCAAAGAAGACGCTATCTGGTAGCTCTAAATTTAGAAGGTATTTTGCAGGCTAGCAATCTAGAAGAACAACAAGTTCCCACCTCACAGACCTCTGATCCACCGATTCAACCGACTAATAGTTTTAACACACAGGATCAACATTCAACTAAGCATCAATCTGAAACCCAGGACCAAATTAATCAACCAGATTCTCCTGAATATAATCGTGAGACCGCTCACACAATCACACAAGGTCAGCCAAATCTTGGAGCAGGCAGTCCACCACCATCCCCTCCTTCATCTTCATCATCTTCCTCAGACGAAGAAATATCCTCTAGTTCATCATCTGAAGAAGAAGAACAAGAACCTCCAATGGGTGGAGAAGGTCAAAACAGACCTTGGCTTGACCAAGGTGTAGTTTTCATACTAGATGATCAACACAGATTACCAAAGAATCCTGAGAAATGGCTGCCTAAATACAACCTTGATGACAAGATACCTGTGTTGGACCACATAAAAACTTTCATGCAAGCAATTAGGCTTAGAAGTGTGGTACATGAGGATGGAGTATGCAGACTTTTCCCATATACCTTTGAGGGTGGAGCCGCCACTTGGTATTTCGCTTTGCTTGCTCAATCTATAACTTCCTGGGATGAATTCGAGAAACATTTTACCCAGAAGTTTGGGGATGACAAAACACCGCAAGACCTTGTCTAAGAGTTGTCCTCCATGAAAGCCAAAGAAAAAGAAAGGGTAAAAGACTTTAACCAAACATTTTCATATCTTAAAAATAGAGTTCCTGCCAATCTTCTTCATGCTGAAGAGTTGTTGGTGGCCTATTATGAAAAGGGACTTCCTCCCCCTATTGCAATATGGGTCAAAAGGGAACAAAAGGGTACTTTACTGGAAGCTTTTGACAAAGCAATCCAAGTTGAGAAAGGCATCTTTTGTTTGGAAGACAACCCTGAAACTTCAGAAGGGCAACCTTCTACTTCTAGGAAGAAAACTGATAATGTCCCTAAACCCACAGTTCAGAATAAGGATACATTTGATATGACTGAGATGAAAAAATTCCTTCAGAGGATGTCAAATGAGATGGTATATTTAAAGAAGAGCACTAATGAAAATCAGAATCAGAACAGAGGTTTTGTAAGGCCACCATTCGGGAGACCTTACCTGCCTCCACAAAATCCACCACCACCAAATCCAGTGGATGCACTCACAAATGAGGAACTCTTTTCCATTTTTAGGGCATTGGCAACAGAACCTCAAGTCAATCCCGACACTCTCAACGAGTAGATTGTTTCTGATTCTCCACTACCTGAAGAAGAAACAGAAGGTGATCCACATGTTGATGATGTGGATTGCTTTTCAGAACTGCCTATGTGTGAAGAAGAAGAAGAGCCTGAGGCGGTGTTTAACACACAACATCCTTACAATACAAGTTTGAAACCACAACCACGTCAACAACCTTCACCTTCTTCCTCGATTCCCACAAAACAAATCTTGTCCCACAGAAGGATACAGTACTTCCTCGAATGGAGTACAACTTGGTTGAAGACTTAAACAGAGTCAAAGCAAACATGTCTCTGTTTGAGCTACTTAAAATTCCTGTTATGAGGGATTCTTTACCTAAAAACGTGGTAGTCAAATAGCCTAGAGAGTCACGGAATAATAATCTAGACTCTGTCACTAAGACTGATGATAAAAAACCAGCAAGTAAGAGAACTCCTCCTTTCTTGCTCACTTTTGAGATTTTCAACCGGAATGTGCACAACTACATGATAGATTCAGGAGCATCATCAAATGTGATGCCCCTCTCTATTTGCAGAAAATTGAATGCAACATGGGAACCCTATCCAACCCAGATTGTGCAAGTTGACATATCCAAAGTCAGAGTGGTTGGCAAATTGAGGAATGTTCTGCTTACACTGTCAGCTGATCCCAGGATCCATCAGACAGTTGACATTGTGATAGCGGACATCCCAAAAGATTATGGGATGTGGATGAGCAGGGACTAGTCAGAGAAACTTAAAGGTTATTTTGCAACCGACTGGTCCCACTTATGGTTGCCATACAATGGTCAACCAAATAAAATTAAGATCACCAGAGAACCTTTCATGAAACAGACAGTTACCAATCTTAATGATTCAAGTGATCCTGCTGGTTATCTCACCTCTCGTATGGAGCACTTTACATTCAACACCTTTTTCGGTGAGTTCTCAGCTAATGCCTCACCAAAAGAAAGCATTCATAACGAATCACATATCAATCAGGTTACTTCTGTACCTTTTTCTGGTGAAATTGTGCATAATGTATATAATGTGAATACAAATTTTAGATTAGACCCTATCTCCTAGACTTTATTTTTCGATGGTTCTAAATCCAAGGGGGGAGATGGAGTGGTTTGTGTTCTTATCAATCCTAAAGGAGTGAAAATCATGATCGCTTGCAGATTAGAATTTGACTACACTAATAATGTAGCCGAATATGAAGCTCTTGTGCAGGGGCTCAGGAAAGCCATTGATTTGGGTGTTCAAGCAATAGAATGTTATGGGCAATCCGAGATTATAGTCAAACAAGTCAGAAATAAGATACACTTCCTATCTCCACGTTTGGCTAATTATCAAAAGATGTTAAGGGAACTAACCAACTCATTTTCAGCATTCAATATTAAATCAGTTCCTAGATCACAGAATTTTGATGCATATCTGTTAGCAAACACAGCTTCTAAACTAATTCCGCCGAAAGGTCTGTCTCCTCAAAACTTTTCAATTGAATTAATATACAGACCATCTATTCCAGATAATGTGACTAATTGAAAAGTATTTGATGATGATCGACAGATAATTGACTTCCTCACTGCTCAGGATACGTTTCAGGACATGGCCATTAGTGAAGCAGAACATGAAAAGTCTCTCACTGATTCCCCAAATGTCATCCCGAAATCGGTGATCAATATAGAAAAGTTTTATGATTTAAAGGACAAGTTCAAATCTCAGACTAATTGTAAAACTCAAAGTTCATCTTTAAACTATGAGCAGGTCAACCTAGGCACCGAACAGGAACCTCGTTTCATCAATTTGGGAATTGATTGCACCCCTGAAGAATGCAAAGCCATTATTGCATTATGTAAACAGTATAAAGATGTCTTTTCCTGGACTTATGAGGAATTGAGAATGTTTGACACTAATGTCATGTTCCACAACATACCCATGAAACCAGAGGTCAAGCCACTTCAACAAAAGTTGCGAAAAATGCACCCCAGTTTAGAGTCTTATGTTAAAAAGGAACTAGAGAAGTTACTCAATGCTCGGATTATCTTTCCGGTCAAGCACACTCAGTGGATCGCCAACTTAGTACCTGTCCATAAGAAAAATGGGGAAATTCGACTCTGTGTTGATTTCAGGAACCTAAATCGGGCTTCTGAGAAAGATAACTACCCTGTTCCACCTATGGAGCAGATTCTTCATAAAGTAGCAAGATCAAAGATGTTTTCCCTCCTGGATGATTTTTTGGGGTATAGCCAGGTGATGGTTGCCCCAAACGATCAATTGAAAACAGCCTTCAGAACCCCATGGGGTTCTTTTGCTTACAGACGAATTCCTTTCGGGTTGATCAATGCTGGAGATACTTTTTAGAGAGCTATGGATATAGCTTTCCGAGGGTTAATGCATAATTCTGTTGTAGTTTATCTTGATGATATCACCATTTATTCTAAGAAACGACATGAACATGTGTTTGCTTTAAAACCTTTTACTCTTAGAGTGCCAGCGGAGGCCAAATATTCGTGGGTGATTACCACACCAAACAGCTCGAGGATAGGGTAACTCTTGTGTAGGGTTAACTAAAGCCTTTGGCTGGGTTTTCATCCCCTGTTGTGAGCCTTGGAACCCATTCCAGCACTTTGCACTTACCCTGCACCCCCGAGGCATCAACAAGCTATTATATTTATTGTTATAAATGAATAGTTAAAATTTGTTTAAAGAATGATGGAATAAAATTTCTTCCCTGCATTTTTCCACACATTGTCAAAATGTCATACCCTAGTATAGGGAAGAGTATTTAAAATGGATTGAATAATAATGTGCAAAAGATAGAAATGATTGAATGCTTATTATAAATTAAATCTATTATGTCTCTGTATTACATTGGTGATTACATTCAATAACAAAATTTGCTTATGTATTAAACACGGAAAACATAGCATCTATTTATTAACAGAGTGTATTTTAATAGTAGATTTGTCATAGAAATAGAAGTAATACTACTTAAGAAATCTCATGCTTTCTATCCAAACCCTAATTTCATTATGGTTAAAACATTTCAAAAGAAAAAATAACTTATACTTACAGTAGAAACTTCTCATTTTAGAAAATTCATTAAAGCATCTAATTCTTCTGTTTTATAGAAACCTGCATTATCGAAATACTTAGTACAGGTTTCCATAAATAAACTATGATGTATAATTATTGTAAGCCGAAAACATATACATCTTCTATACAGTGCTAATAATATAAAATATTAGAACATAAGGGTAGATTTAGTTTTTGCATTGATACTAAACTTTTAATATCACAAGTCAAAATAGCAACCATTCTACCTGACGAATGTCCAAGATATAACCCTGTCTATATTTACATTTCTTTATAAACACTTCAACCAATGTTTTTTACCAAAGTGAAGGAGTGCTACTTTACCAGGGTTCGATACCCTAAGGGTTCGCCCAGAACACTACAAATTTTATAACTTAAACATTACAGCCTGTAAAGGCTTCATTTATAAATTAGTACAAGGTTCACATTTTAGTCTAAGCCATAGTAAAAAATCGTAAAACATAGTGATCCTTCTGCATAGGATTGTAAGCCCATCCTTACATCTTAACTATGCAAACAAATTTAAAAAAAAAATTCAGACATGATATTGTCTCATAAATTGGTAACATAATACCAAATTCAGGCTCACGACCTTCAATATAAATAGCTTCTATTTAAAAAATTATTGTATTCATTTCATTGACATTTACAGGCCTGGCCCAAAACATCAAAACACTATAAAAGAACAGTAACGAAACTGTGCAGAATGGTAAACCAAACAACCATTATTTAAAACACTAAAACAAACATTAAGCTTTAACAAGGCTAGACATCGAGAAACCTACGTGAGCTAAATCTCCAGGGTTCAACCCCTTCGAAATCAAAATTCCTTATGGCTTAAGGATATCTTACAACCAATTTTAAACCAAGTCTGAAACACCTTCGAATACCGACAAAACCAAAGTATAAGCAAACCAAACTCTCGGCTAAATAAACAAAGACTTGCGTGGTGCCAATATCATCACAGTATCATGGAAAACCCTTGGGGATTGTCACCAAGGCTTACCAGGGCCTTATCCTTCTATCATCTCGTATGGGCCAACTTCATCATTTCACCGAGGAAGCAAACCTGCCAGGCATTACAAGATAACGCGGGTCTAAAACTGGAAAACGAACGAAATTTTGAACAATAGACATTGTTGAAACAACTATTGAAAACTCAAAGGTAAACTATTACATTACCTGAATCTTAACTAGAAGCATGACTGGGTGACTCGGCTACTTGACGCACACGATATTGGTTTAGGTTTTAGCATTGAACCCACATGAAAGTTTAGCACTGTAAAACAAATGAAGAACCATAGAAAACACTAGTAGTCACTACCAGCAACAGATCATGGTATCGAAACCCCGAGATGGAATGCAAGTATTATTATAACACTGTACAGTAACATGATTACACACAAATTCTTATAACCATTGTGTAGGTTGCATGACCACACCATTGAAACCTTGTAAGGCCATTACAAACAAGGTTTACAAACCCTAAGAAGCAGAGAGCCTGTCGGCCTCTTTCTCCACTCTTGCATGCAAAAATGAATACCCCGGTCAATGTCTTGGTGGGTAGTGTATTGTGGAGTTAGGGTTTTTCCCAAAACCCGAGAACACATGTGATTTCAATGATGCAGAGTCAGCCACAGAGGCACTTAAACCTACGACCACCAACCTCTTTAAATAGCCTTTAAAAACATAGCCTTCAACATTCAGTGCTTTTTCAACACATAAATCCACCTCAATTATCAAAACATACTAATCCATGCATAGCTTGGCATATAAGGCTTTACGTAGCAAGGTTTCCACCTTCTTCCAAAGTATAGCACGTGAAGTTTTTGCCACGAAGGATGCCAACAGGAAATCCACTAAGATGCAAATTAATGAACCATAAATACCATAGCTACCATTTGTGTGCCTGCCAACGCATATTCCACTACGGTGTTAATACTTAATATATTCTGCATAGTTGGTAAAGCAAGAGTTAGGGTAAGTAACATGATGTTACTTTTCATATCATTCTTATAGTCAAAACATTAGTATCAAGTTTTCGAGCTTATAGTTAATAAATAATGTTACATGCATATAGTTTTTGTGCATATAGTTTATGCATATAGTTTAATGCATATAGAATTGTGGATTATCCATAGTCGTACACATAATATTGTGAATTCATAGTATACCTATAATGTACAACATAATTATTATGCTTATATTCTATAAAATTGAAAGTATTACAATGCATATTCCATGGTTTTGGATAGAATAGTATATAATGTAATACAATGCATTTCTATAGTTTTGGATAGAATAGTATATAATGCAATGCAATGCATTTCCATAGTTTGGATATAATAGTAGGTATTATTAGTACATGTACTCTCCACGACCATCTTACCAAATTCGTGCTCCTCGCTTTCATGAATGCAATAGTTCAAAAGAGAAAACCCACTACACCTAGAACATTTCCCATATAGACACGATTTTTCATAATATTTTTTTCCTTCGAGCATTGCACACATGATGTTGTGGATAAATTCTTTACCATACATAACATGAACAGAAGCTATCAAAACCCCGAGATGCAATGCAAGTATTATTATATCCCTGTATAGTAACACAATTACACACAAATTCTTATAACCATTGTGCAGGTAGCATGATCACACCATTAAAACCTTGTAAGGCCATTACAAACAATGGTTACAAAACCTAAGAATCAGAGAGCCTGTCGGCCTCTTTCTCCACTCTTGCATGCAAAAATGAATACCCCGGTCAATGTATCGGTGGGTAGTGTATTGTGGAGTTAGGGTTTTTCCCAAAACCCAAGAACACATGTGAGATCAACGGTGTAGATCCATCCACAGAGGCACTTAAACTTATGACCACCAACCTTTTTAAATAGCATTTAAAACCATAGCCTTCAATGTTCAGTGCTTTGTCAACACATAACCCCACCTCAGTTATCAAAACATACTAATCCATGCACAGCTCGGCGTATAAGGATTTACGTAGCAAGGTTTCCACCTTCTTCCAAAGTATAGCACGTGAAGTTTTTGCCACGAAGGCTACCAACAGGAAATCCACCAAGATGCAAATTAATGAACCATAAATACCATAGCTACCATTTGTGTGCCTGCCAACTCATATTCCACTATAGTGTTAATACTTAATACATTCTACATACTTGGTAAAGCGAGAGTTAGGGTAAGTAACATGATGTTACTTTTCATATCATTCTTATAGTCAAAACATTAGTATCAAGTTTTCGAGCATATAGTTAAGAAATAATGTTACATGCATATAGTTTTCGTGCATATAATTTATGCATATAGTTTAATGCATATAGAATTGTGGATTATCCATAGTCGTACACATAATA
Source organism: Larix kaempferi (assembly GCA_027924585.1). Lineage (NCBI taxonomy): Eukaryota > Viridiplantae > Streptophyta > Pinopsida > Pinales > Pinaceae > Larix > Larix kaempferi. The sequence goes on along the minus strand of BSBM01001570.1, from coordinate 1,013,109 downwards.
TTGTGAATTCATATTATACTTATAATGTACAACATAATTATTATGCTTATATTCTATAAAATTGAAAGTATTACAATGCATATTCTATAGTTTTGGATAGAATAGTATATAATGTAATACAATGGATTTCCATAGTTTTGGATAGAATAGTATATAATGCAATGCAATGCATTTCCATAGTTTTGATATCATAGCAGGTATTATTAATACATGTACTCTCCATAGCTTTGGCTAGAGTAGTCTATCATTTGTTTATTACAATAGTTACACAATAAATTCCATAGGTATACAAAATACATGAAGTTAATCAATTAATTACAGAGAATACCTGAGTTTGACTGCATAGCAGATAATTACTCTAATCATTAGTATTTCAAACTATTACGGACAAAACTTCCTATGGCTTGGGGTAGACCACAACAAATAGTTGACTACCATAAATTCACTCAATTCTCAATGCTATGTTATATAAATGACAATGCTAATATAATGGAGAATATAACCAACCTCTATGCAAACGTTTGATGTAGATCCCTGTTGGAGCTTTCAACTCATGCACTTGAACCTGCAAATTAGTCTTGACAACCAATATACAACAAGCACATATAATATATAAACGACATTAACATAATCAATAGAAATGGTCAATGATATTATAAGTAAATGCAACCCAATGTAAAATAACAACATTTACAACATTAATGGACGATAATATGAGTATTTCTATTAATAAATAACAAGTACAATGTGATATGACCTCTTGTTGGCAACCAATCTGAACCAAGATCTGGGTCTCTCCACTTGTGCCTCCACCACTTCATTCCTCCATGGGATGGCAAACTCAAACTATAATAGGATTTTGGAAGGTGAACATAAAGGGTTCACAACTACAAGGATCAATGAGTGTAGACTCAAGATAGGGAAAAAATCCACTAGAGTTCTCTTGCTCTCTCTTTCTCCTCTCGTCCATATGCCACATGTGCTCAATAAATAGTCCTCCCAAAGGTATGTGAAAGGACACATCGAGACCTTTCAGGGAAAATGGAGGGCGAAAGGTCACCCTATGACCGCTTTTTGGGAGTAAAAAGTAATTAAATAGTGATTTTTACCATTTTACTTGTCACCCACAGGATATAGTGATGCAGCTCGCAGGTACGTTGGCTAAAGTGGAACGACAAGCATTCAGGAAGAAAAATAGGGAAAACATGTATCTAAAGGATATAAAGTGGATCTAAGTCAGTAAAATGGATCCTAAAGGCCAAAGAGTGATGATGCTCACAAGGTGGAAAATTACATTGTAATAGATGCCCCCTAATGTGTGAGGTTAGAGAATGGTGCTACGATATCCGAAATACATTATGAATCTCATAAGTGGAGTGATGGAGACACAAGTGGAAGAAGCAGCTCACTCTTCATATTACAATAGTATCTCAGTATACATGTCGGTATAGTACAACAATCTGATACAATGGCCATGAATAGGAAGTACATAATGAATATCTGTCATAAGTGATCATAGCCATGATCCCTCTATCGTAAGATATGGTCTCTTGCAGAAAAGGAAACAACTGGTGCAAACTAGAGGTACAAACTATTGATATCTGAGAGATGATATCTCAAATGTAAAGTCATAATCATAAGTACCATACTGAATGCCACTATCGCCTGGAGTCTTCTACACAAGTCTTCGCGCTGCAAGTCCCATCAAGTGAATAAAGGATTTGAGGTCGAACCTAATGCGACATCGTCTGATTACCGAGCAATGATGTATACCATTAACAGATGCGAAATAACCCACCAATATTGAAAATGGGCATCAAGGCACAGCGTACAATCATCAAAGTGTAAATAGATGTGTTGAAGTCGAACACTAAGATGAATCCATTGATCAAGGGACATTGATGTATTCCCAAAACTGTTGATGCCGAAAGAACCTACCACTAATGACTGCAAGCCTCAAGGTACTCAACCGAACTCTAAGTCTCAAATTCTAGAATAAATGGGTTGAAGTCAATAGAACGAAACTCACTAGAAGGAGGGCATTAAGGCATTTCCCATCAACCAGCACGAGGTAGCAACTATGCTGAAAGATTTGGAAGAACTCGGGCGAAACGGACTGACTCAATAAGGATGGTCGACATGCAATAGTCAAGAGATATGAGGAGTGGCCGACTCTAGTTTTAGGACTTCCTTTGAACAAGAGCATGAGCAGATGGATAGACTTAGGCAGCATAGACTCAATATAGACTATGCGATGCAGGAGGCATCACAAAGGGCTCCATAGCGACTGGAAGCTTAACCAATCGATGGAATAAACTGAGAAACAAGCACAACACCTAAGGCCCAACTATAGTCCCGACTCATAATGTACAGAGTGGAATGAATGCTCTGTTCAAAGGCAACACAACAGCTGCCAACTAGAAGTAGTAACCATAATCTCGTTCGACTTTCTGGAATATTTGATTTTTTTGGTCTTTTTCATATTTGGAAAAGCTTGAAAAAGAATAAAATTTCTTATGGTACAACAAGTGAGGGAATGAGTGTTAAATAGTGAGTAGACTTGTCCCAAGTGGTGGAACATACCTATGATCAATGCAAGAAAACATGTGCAAGATGTGGACACTCGGGGGGTGTTCCCTCGGGGTCAAAAGGTGATCAAATTGCGAAAGGAAAATGGAAGATCTGCAGGGCTCGACAGGGATAAGTGCTCAGGCACTAGGCTAACAACTGAGTAAGTGGTAGCTGGCAAAAGGCTCAAGTAACAAGCAGGATGATGCAATTCAATCACAACTTGATATGACTGGGCGGAGTCCTTATGGGAGATGGCCAACATAAGACAAAGTAGAGTATGAGTCTTTATCACAAAGTCATGGCGTAACTGTGAAGGACTCCCGATCCTAAGGACAAACAATGGCATGGGAACCATAATGCAAAAAGGGGTTCTAACTAGGGTACCCATGTTCAGAAAGGCCCTGCCGCTACATAATGGCACTTCTATAATAGTGTGAAGGCTCTATGTCAGTTAAGAAGTGGGGTTGCACCTAGGGTTTATGAAAATGGTCAAAAGGTCAAATGCATAATGCATGTGAAAATGACATCTAACCTATATGCCAGGTGTGAAATATACCTGCCGTAGGCACGAAACGATCAAAAACAACTCTCGCCGAAGAAATCTGGTCAAAAAGTGCTACTCCAAAACATTATATTAGCCCAAAACAGCTAATAACGGTGAAAACTATAGACAAGTGGGTTTCAAAAATTATAAATAGTAACAAAAAATTACAATTTACAATTCATTTTTACTATTCACTCATTTGGAGTTTTGTGGTTAGTTTTCACCTCGAAGTTCAACTGCTGATTCTAGGAGCTACGAGAGTCCGTTCATCGAATAGTCAAGAGTAGGTTGGTAGTCTCATTCATATCTTGCATTTCAATGCTTTTATTTTGATTTTAGTCGTTGGATTTTTTATGTGGCCAAGCCCTAAATGGTCACGGCGCTACCTGTGGTCTATTATTATGCGGGTCGCGGGTAGGGCAAGGTACTCACAGTCAACGCATGTATTGACCGTGGGTACCCGCCTCAGTGAGCAAAATTGCCCATGGGTATGGCCGTGAAGTCAGTTTTTTAAATGAAATTGAATAAACTCTTTTCTTTCTCTGCCTCCAAGATGGTTCTAGAGTGGAGAGAGAGGGAACATGACCTTGTGGATGAGGTCGTCCACAATGATTTTCCTACACAGCAAGTGTTATAAACAAGTGGGCTATACAAATTTTGGAACATAGGGGGTTTGAACGCCAAAAACATATTGCTCCACTGTTTGATAGACTACTAGGACATAGATGCATAGAAGTTCAACCTGGATGGGCAAATACTATCCTTGAAGGTGGATGATATCTACTTCATTACTGGTTTGTCCCGCCGAGGTGAAGTGGCAAGCCTTCGGTCTCATTCTGTGGGTGGTGGTATCACCATTCTTGAATATATAGAGCGGTATTGTGTTCCAAATACTCATGTAGTGGTAAGTCAGGTGCCCATCAGATCCATAGTCAATCTGATCATGAAGTTTATAGTGGCTACCTTAGTGCGGATTTCAGGTTCAAAAGCTCTTCACCAGGCATCAAGGCCAATGATGTTCTATGCGTCATAGTGTATGCAGCCCATGATATATGACTGGTGCACAATGCTACTAGGGTCCATGAAGTCCCATTTGACAGAGTTCAAGAAAGGGGAGGCAAAAAACTTTGGATACGGAAGTATATTATGCAGTTTCTTCTTTGAGCGAGTTTTGGGGCTCAGTCCAAGGGTTGAAGTCCCTCCTCATAGTCACCACAACCCAGCCCTGACCCGATGGGAAGAGGTCTTGACGCAATAGGGTGGTCTCCCTCAGGAATCACCATACACAGAGGAGTTCTTTCATAGGTGGGACTGACAAGTCATAGCTATAGACGACTACCCCTATGCAGGGATAGACTTTCGTCAGGATCGGGACATGCCGCTTCCACCAGGAGCAACATTTGGAGACATCGGTGAGTTACTCCTTTTAGGTTTTTTGTGTATTAAATTTTTTGGATTTTTTATTATAAATGTAAATGCAAAAATATTTTTGGGGGTAGTATCACATATTAATGTTTGACTGTTTGCGTGCAGACAAGTGTCCATTAAGACCACAGGGCTTACCGGACATCGTCAACGGGGTAGGAGTGATGAGGCAATAGGTGTTGTAGCAGAGTGTACACTACATACTCTACAGGTCAACCTATCACGGATGACCAATAGGGTACCACAGATAGAGGTAGCACGACTACCAAAGGATATGCAGCGCCATGTGGTGGGGGTACCGACCAGCTGGGTGCGACTAATGCACTGTATAGCGAATGCAGTACAGTATTACTATCAGACACATCCTACCGAGGTAGCTAGGACTCCTCGTAGGGCTTAGATATATCAGAGTCCTATTTTTGTATCGATATGTATATTTTGAGGGCTACGGGCTCCAGTTTTGTATTATGACACTACCATTTTTTGGACACATTTTTTATGAAAAACTATGGTTCTCCGGTTCTACTATATGTGTGTATGTACAAATGTATGAATGTATCTTTTATTTGTGTGTGACAAATGCCAATCTAATACATAGTTCACGTATGCATCAGATATATGATTAAAAATTCTCGGAACATGAATGTATGTAATGGAAACAAAATGTCGTTCCAAGAGTCTTACACTTAATGATTTCTGTAGTAGCGTAGGATCCCTCACACGGTACTGACCATTCAATTGAGACACAACTAGTTGTGAGTCCAGGCGGACTTCTAAAACCTGGATACCATGCGAAATCGAATCCCGAAGTAGCTCAATCACCACACTATACTAAGCAACGTTGTTAGATGTAGGACCGAGACAAGCACCTTTTGAAGAAACAACTAGGTGGTCAGGCGAATAAATAACCCAGGCACCAAAAGCAAGCTGCTGCGTATGACGGCTAGCACCATCTGTGAATCCTAAGAACGTAGGAGATTCCGCTGACATCTATCAATCAAACGGAAGCGAATCAGCAAACCCGAAAACCAAAAGAAAGCTAACCTATGTACATAAGCAACTATACAGTAGTATATAAAATCCTTAGCTTGAACTAGAAGTTCAAGCGTAATACCACTTGAGGTAGAGCCCATTTCTATGCTCCTTCAAGACATTCCCCTCATAATCCTCTAATTCATAGGCTCCTTTTTCCAGGACACGCTTTACAATGTAAGGACCGTGCCACATGGGGTTAAACTTTCCTTCCCCCAGGGGTTCTTTAGCTTGGTCATATAAGAGGACCAAGTCACCTTCAGCATATTGCCAGGGACAGACAGACCTATCATACTGAACCTTAACACAACGTTTATTAGCATCTATAGCCACAGCGGCATCTTGACGTTGCTTGTCAAGTTGCTCAATGTGGATTAAATGTTTCTCAATACCCTTCGTATCAGGGAGGAGCTATATCACTAGTTTTAGCGAAGGGATTTCACATTCAATCGGTAAAATCAACTCCACACCGTGTACCAGCTGAAACAGTGAGAACCCAGTGGCAGTCTTGACTACGGTTCGATTCGCCCACAAAGAAGGATATAACATAATATGCTAGTTGTTCTTGCTTTGTTGGATGCTATGTTGGAGAATGGTCTTTAAAGACTTATTAACTGCTTGAACTTGACCATTCACTTGGGGATAGTAAGAAGATGAGTGTTCTTGACGAAACCCAAGCTTGAGCAACAAATCCTCCATCATTTTGTTCTGAAAGTGACTGCCATGGTCAGTGACAATCTCTTTCGGAATACCGAACCGAGTAATAATCTGATTGAAGACAAAATGGGTTGTTGTAGCACCATCGGCTTTTACAGTAGGCATGGCCTCAGCCCATTTGGAAAAGTAGTCCATGGCCACTATGATATGGTGATTCCCCCCAGCCGATGCTACTTTGCAATCCATGAAATCCACCCCCCAATTGGTGAAGGGACCAACGGTGACGACCGGATGAAGAAGCGCTGGATGTGAGTGTATATTCCAAGAAAACACTTGGCAAGGGTGACATCTCTTCACAGTGTTTATACAATCTTTAAATATTGAAGGCCAAAAGTAACCATCTCACATAATACGTTGGGGGGCTGTAGCAAGCCTGGATAAGTGACCGCGACATGCCCCAACATGGAAATAATTAAGCACCCACTCCGCTTCTTAATGAGTCAAGAAATGACGGAGAATAGAATCATTTCCTTGGCAATACAAAGTGTCACCGACGATAGTATAATATTTAGCATGATGTTTCACACGCCGTCGCTTGTCCCGTGAATAATGTGGAGGAAACTTCAAAGTTTGGAGATATACAATGACATCCCCATACCAAGGGTCCTCTGACAAGATAAGAAATAAGTGTTCATCCACAAAGGAATCTTCATGAATGACATCCTTATCAAATCTTGGAAGGTCCGACATAAGCTCAGCAAAGACCAAGGATCTCACCGACTTCCCCGAATCAAAACCATGATCAAACTCCTGAAGGATCACAATCCATTTATTGTACTTCCCCCCTATAAGGCATCATGATAGCATGAACTAAAACGGATTGATATGTGCTACAACCATGGTTGTTCTAAGCATGATATAGTGTCACAACTGTTGGACTGCATGAACAGTCGCAAGCGCCAACTTTTCCACGTGAGTATATCTTAGTTAAACGTCTACTAGATTTCGACTAAGGTAATAGATGACATGATCGATAAACGCATCATCAACCTGAACTAAGACCATGCCAATCGTCTCTTGAGATGCAGCCACATAAAACATAAAATCTCATGCGAAGTCCGATGGACTAAGCATGGGGGCTGATACCAAAGCTTTCTTAAGAGCGTCGAAAGACTACTGGGCTCGCTCATCCCAGTTAAATGATGTGTCTTTCTTCAACAAGCACACGAAACCTTTGGTAAGATTAGCATAATTGAATATAAAACTACGTAGAAAGGTATCTCTCCCTTATAGGCTCTGAAGTTGAAACAAATTGCGCGGAGGAGGAAATTGAACCATTGCCTCAACTTTAAGAGGATCAACTCTAATACCCTCTTTCGAAACTATGAAGCCTAGAAGGTGACCTGTCCTTACAACAAAGATGCATTTATTGGGATTCAATCGAATCTTGTAGCGTATACATTGTTTGAGAATCATATGGAGATGCTTGGAGTGGTCCACTCTCTTACGAGAATGGCTAGCAAGATCATACAAGAAAACCTCCATAATCCTTTTAAGATCATGAAAGGCATAGGTCATGGTAAGCTGAAACGTAGCTTCGACATTTTTAAGTCCGAAGGGCATTTTCTGATATGCAAACGTACCCCAAGGACAAATGAAAGAAGTCTTATGTTGGTCCTCGAGTTTGATTTGAATCTGATTATACCCTGAAAAGCCATCCATGAATGAAAAAAATTCACTTCCCGCACAAGCATCCAATATCTGATCAATGAATGGGGTGGGGAAAATGTCTTTTGGACACACATGATTCAGGTCCCTAAAATCAGTGCATACACAGATCGTTCCCTACTTCTTGTCCACAGGAACGGGGTTTGACACCCATTCGGTAAGGGGAACAGGGTAGATAAAACCAGCTTTGAGTAGTTTCTCCACCTCTGCCTTGATAGTGGCTGCCTTCCTAGGGTTAATAGCACAAAGACATTATCGAACCAGTTTAGCATGAGGATACGTTCTAATCTCGTGTTCAACAATACTAAGGTATATTCCTGGAGATGCATCTCCTCATATGACTAGGCGAAAGCTTCCCGAAGTTCTATAAACAATTTGGTGTAAATGGAAACCTCCTCAGAAGCGTAATCGTCGCCGATGTAAACGTTCTCAATCTTTCCGAGAGTGCGAGAGATGTTGATCGGTATAGTCGAGGAAATATTAGCCATATTCCCTTCCGCATCAATCTCATGTGAGCCCAAAAGAGCCACAGGATGACCAACCATCTCGGCAAGAGTCGTCCTAAACTGTTATTGCTCGGCGAGATCGAGGTTGGGAATAAAATAAGAGCGATGATGCATATCCTCCCAAGGTCTCTAACTACCACACATGGCCCCGATAATAACTTAATCAGAAGGTAAAGTACCATCAAGGAAATCATTCGAACAAGATGAGTCGGCTTCCCAAACCGACAGCATAATGGGATCTTCCTCCTCTATCCGTGAAGAAGAGAGATCTAGCTCTACTGTGGCTTGTTGAATATCTTGATAAGCAAGCTCAGCGGCAGACAGTGGGATAGACATCTCGACATGTGCAATGTCTCCGGATGAGGCACTCGTGGATGGTAAATTCCATGGATCATCAAAATATGAAGTTCGGAAAGGTACATTATGCAATGGAGGGGACGCATTGTCAGAAATGGTTCCAATAAAATTAATGGGTGAAGGGAAATCATAAGATCCCAACAATGAAGGGTACAACCCGACACCCATGTTCCCAGTTTCTAGCTGAGAATCTGTAACCTGTGGGACTACTGATCCCATGGATGTTGTGGGAGAAGGAATAAAAAAATCTATCTAATTGATGGTCACAATCTTGCCTTCATGCGGAAAGCAAATAACTCTGAATACCGTAGACGTGACATCTTTCATAGCGTACATCCAATTCCTACCCAGTAGAAGGTTGTAGTCGATGGGCACATCAACCACCTCGACTTCAATAGGCATAGGTTTACCTCCCAAGAAGACAACAAGGGAAGGGATAATCCCATGCAGCTTAAATGACCGACCGTCAAATGAAGTGAGCATGGTCCTAGACGTGAGTAGAGGAGGAGAGCCAAGAGCTTTCCAAAAAGCTAAAGACAACACTGACACGGAAGCACCTTCGTCGACCACTGTTCTCTTGACGAAATTCTTAAGGCACTCCACATGGAATTGAAAAGCCACATGCTAAGGTAAGCGAGGTTGAACATCGATAGTGTCAAACTTGATAAGGTTGGGACTTCCCCCATCCCGAACTCCTAAAGCCCTTGAAAAGGCATGCCTTTGAGAAGGACACGCCTGTAAAACTTCAAGAGCCGACATGGCACACGGAGTTTTTCCCAAATCTTCTACAATAGAGTATTTTTGGGTGACTCAAGCATTGGGATTATGCGTCGAGTGCTTGAGAACACCTTTCGGTATTTGTAGCATAGTAGAGGGCTTCTCGATATGTAAGGAATTATTAGGAGGAGGGGGAGTCTCACTCCCCATATTAGGTTGTGGTGCACCATAATCGCATTGATGAGTAGAAACACTAACCTCCGATTGGAACATATTCACCAATTCATAGCCACAAGTATTGGAAGAAGACGTTGGAGTCTCATTAGGTCCATAACCAGTTTTGGGAGCATGCGAAGCCATGTTTTGATGATGAGGGAGGGGATCCTTCAACACAGCTGGGCTCTGTTCCAAATGCTTCGATGCTTCTTTGATTCGAGGACATAACTGAGCAAGATGGTCCTTCGCACAAAGCTTGCAAGGGAATTTCACCTTACGCTTCGGTTTACGGTCCCCACCAGTATTTTTGCCTTTCCGAGGAGGGTTGGAATTCTCCTTACTAGTGGTATTGCTATTACTATTAATGTTCCCATTGTTTCCACCCTTATGATTATTTCTCCCCTTCTTCTTACCACCAGGTTACTGGTTACCTGATGGGTTTGTCCTTTGCACAGAGTGTACATCAGACGATGGGGTGGAAGTGGACAAGGTGTGAACCTGTCCGGGATTAGACTGGTTAAGTGACAAATTTTGCATTTTATTAGCCACCACATCTATAGGATGAGTACTTGTGGATCTCACAATGCCATCGGCATGTGGTCTAGGAACTAACTTGGGCTCATGTCGTGTTTGTGGTGTGTCAAGAATAATGTCATACAAAATGCCAGACTGAGAGTATAGTAAATCTAACTACCAAACTTTTAAGATGGCTTGTTCCTCAGTCATAATACTGGACATCGAAATATCCTTAGCAGTATATGGAAGTAAGGACTTGAGGAACCATTTCAACATAAACTCTGGAGGAATGTTGGCTTTCACTAATCACTTCCGTCGACGCCACTCTTGAACGTGGTCAGAAATATGTCTGGCCTTATTCTGATGGAAGGTAGACAATAGCTCAGTACCAGTATCATAAAAAACTAGAAACTGGAAATGGTCCAAGAAAACCAAAGTGATCTCATTGAAACCCCTATAAGTGCCCCTAGGCAACTCAACATACCACTTCCCAGCTGCCCCCGTGAGGGTGCGTTGAAATAGTCGTAATCTAACGAAATCGTGATTCAACGAGTTGGACGAGCACCAAAGGTGGAAAGTAGTGACATGGTCACCTGGATCCTCACCACTCTTCCCCTCAAACTTAGGAATGTCTGAAGGGAGCTTGGCAGGGACTGGGGGCAATTAGGGTTGTGACACACCGGATCATTCGTGAGCTTCGAAAAGATCCGGAGGATTCAGACGTGCAAGGAATGGGAGTTGCGGCTAGAAAGCTTGATGATAAGCTCCCATAAAAGGTTGATTGTAAGACCATGAAGCATAAGAAGGACCATAAACTTGACCATGACCATTAAAAGGTTGATTGTATGGACCTGACGGACCATAAGTTTGACCATGGCCATAGGGTTGATAACCTCCTCCGACTTGACCCGTGTGAGGGTAAGCAAGCGTATATGTGTTTTGAGCACCATAATAAGTTGGGTTGTACTGATGGCCAGCACCAACTGTATTGTAGTAAGGGTTTCCACCATAATTATGGGGCATATACGTGTTATTTGTAGCGGGAACCGTGTTGTAAGGACCCTAATTATAAGGTATGTTACCACCCCCTACGTAATCCTTAGGATTAGCGTAAGCAGTCGTGTGGTGACCATGAGCATGAGATGTATTCCCAACCCCAACATTGGTGTTACTAGTAGCAGGAATGGTGGCGTTGTGACAATTAGGATAAGGTAGATTCCCACCTCCTACGTTATCATTACTAGTAGTGGCAGTGGACGTAAACGTATGTGGTATATGTCCACCCCCGTGATTGGGAGGAGCGTTAATATTCGTGAAAGTGGTCCTAGGTTGATGGGTAGCGGCATGTGTATTAGGTTGTGGATGGTGATTCGTGTTGCGAACAGTGTTCCTAGTGGGTTGGGAAGTCCTAGGAGGCGGTCATCTTCCAACATTAGCATTGTTAGGAGGAACATGACCGGTCCCCATAGTATTTGTGTGAGTGGAAAAAGTGGTGCCCCCAGCAAGGGTATTTCCCCCAGTGGGTGTAGTGTGGCTAACAACATGACTAGTTCCAGCATGACTACCGAAAGAAATGGAAGGATAAACTATGGTGTAATCAGGCATATCATAAGAGAATACGGTAGGGTTGGTCGTAGGATCTATGTCCTCATGTAACTCTGGCATCCCGTATAAATAATTATGTGGAAACAAAGGATCGAATGGGTCGTACTTGGGTGGATCTGGACCAAACAAGCTAGGTTGAGTCTCGGGTGGATCCAAACCAAACAAACTAGGTTGGGTCTCAGGTGGATCACCCCCCCACGCCTCACGAGGAGTAGGGGTGTCTGAAGTGTGTTCGAATCTACCCAATGGAGTCATAGGGATTTCTCCCATGTCAGAGTGTGCAGTCATGATGTCTATGACTTATGTTTCGCAAGAATCTGAAGACTCAGAGGGAGCCCTTCGGCGTCCCCTCTCAACACGGTGTGAAATATCAATAGCTGATAAACCAGCCAATCGACGAGATCGGCGGAGAGTAGGACTCCGCGCCACGATATCTCCAGGGAGACTATAAAATCAAACATCCCCCAACTGCCAAACTATCGATCAAAAACATAAAATCAAGAGCACACACCTAGAGAAACTACATCCAAGAGCAGACAAACAGAGTGGCTAAATGAGCTCCCGACACTAGAGCCGGTATTTCTCGCCTAGGAGAGGCTTGAGACTCCCAAACTATAGCCGGAGGTAACAAAATCAGTTATAGAGGTTCCCGGGCTTCACTACATGCAAAGGGTCGTAACCCTCGGCAACAAATAAATGTGCTATCCAACCCCTATCTGACTCAAGACACAAACAACATAACCACTACAAGTACGTTGTGCGATACCTAGGTAAGGAAACTATAGTCACCGCAGTATAACCAATGCTCAGGGGGACAGTCACAGGTGGGATCCGTCGTATGGGTAGGATAGCTAATCCTGAAACTCAGGAGGGTCAAATCCCTCAAGAGTCCCTAGATACGAACAAATCCTTGAAATATCTCCCACGTTTGGCCAGTATTGGAGGGCTATCTCTACTACCAACCTCTCGTGACCTCGTGCTTAAATCTGGTCTGAGTATAGCTTCCTGAGAACACCGATGTATACCATGGATTTCACCACTCCCTAGTCAGACACATAATGTTTTGTCTAGTAGTCTTGGATTTTTTACTCACAATGATCTATTCCAAGACTCTAAACCTATGCTAGTTGGGGTACCCTATAAATAAAATCATTCTAATCAATTTTATATTAAGCATTAATTTTAATGGTTTTGGTTACTCAAAGGATATGGTCATGAAACTAGTGATGTATATGACTCAATAGTATGCAAAATCGTCAAACTCTAGACTCATATATCAAATAAAAACAATGGCACTAGAATGAAAATCAATCCAACGGTTTCAAAATAAAAATGCAATTCTTTTATATTTTCAATGCACAAGCAGAACCTAAATGAAAGCAGCAAGCACTCAATGCAAAATGCAGTACATGAAAGTCAATGCTTTTTTTATTTTTACTTATAAGCAAAAGGAAAATGCAAAACTATTTTTTTTTGTATTTTTTCAATATAATGAAATGAAAAATGCAAGCAAAATCCCACTATTCAGTTACGGAAATGCAAAGGAAATCACTCAAACAACCTAGCAGATCCCAGACAGCAAGACTCAACCAATGGAGTGAGCTTAAAAATTAAAAATGGGTAAAAACCAATGTGGCTCAAAACCAAGAGAAAAGAGGAGTTCTGGTCACGAATAAGGCTTGGAAGAGTCAGGAACAAGGCCAAAGAAGACTCAGGAACACTCAGAATCAACCCAGCAACAACCAAAGGCCATAAAACAATCACCCCTGGAGTTGTATGCTATTGTCCAAGGAACACTTGCAAGTACCCCCAGGCTATAGTGCAAACAGAGACGGGTAGACGCGGGCATAACTAGGTCCCCCGCGTACAAAGAAAAGCAAATGAGCAAAAAAAGTGTCCAATGGCACAGAAAAAATCATTTTTCTATACTGTATCCTAATGGCCAATGAATAACGTAGAGACTCAACACACAACAAATCTAAACAAGGACTAATGCCTAAAAATCCCCAAAAATGGATGTTCTCCCCAATGGAGTCGCCATTTTTGTTACGAAGAAAACTTCCTATGGCTTGGGGTAGACCACAACAGATAGTTGACTATCAGAAATTAACTCAATTCTCAATGCTATGCTATATAAATGACAATTCTAAGATAATGGAGAATATAACCAACCTCGATCCAAACGTTTGATGTAGATCCCCGTTGGAGCTTTCAACTCATGCACTTGAACCTGCAAATTAGTCTTGATAGCCAATATACAACAAGCGCATATAATATATAAACGACATTAACATCATCAATAGCAATGTTTCATCATATTATAAGTAAATGCAACCCAATGTAAAATAACAACATTCACAACATTAATGGACGAGAATATGAGTATTTCTATTAATAAATAACAAGAAGTACAATGTGATACGACCTCTTGTCGGCAACCAATATGAACCAAGATCTAGGTCTCTCCACTTGTGCCTCCACCACTTCAATCCTCCATGGAATGGAAAACTCAAAGTATGATAGGAGTTTGGAAGGTGAACATAAAGGGTTCACAACTACAAGTATCAATGAGTGTAGACTCAATATAGGGCAAAAATCCACTAGAGTTCTCTTGCTCTCTTTCTCCTCTCGTCCATATGCCATATGTTCTCAATAAATAGTCCTCCCAAAGGTAAGTGAAAGGACACTTCGAGGCATTTCGAGGCAAATGGAGGGCCAAAGGTCACCCTATGACCGCTTTTTGGGAGTAAAAAGTAATTAACTAGTGATTTTTACCATTTTACTTGTCACCTGTGGGCTATAGTGCTACAGCTCGCGGGTACGCTTCCTAAACTTGAATAGCAAGCATACAGGAAGAAAAATAGGGAAAACGTGTATCTGAAGGATATAAAGTGGATCTGAGTCAGTAAAATGGATCCTGAAGGCCAAAGAGTGCTCATGCTCACAAGGTGGAAAATTATGTTGTAACACAAACTTTAAAGGCTAGTTACTTGGTATAGCAAGTAATATTGAAATACATCATTATGCTTCAGTTGGAAATTCTTTGTCTTACCTGCATTCTGCAAATAGAATTCATGAGCATTAGCTAGCAATAGCTAAGTAAGCCTCGGGGTGTACACAAGGACCCCTTCAATACATTGCGAAGATCAATTAGTCTCTAGAATTAAAACTTATAAAGTAGAATAAAAGTGATGATATGTATTCAAACAATAAAGAACATAATGTAAACATTTGAAATATTTAACATTCTGATGTTTGATTAACGATAAATGATGTTACGACATTTTTTAAGACACTAATTAAGTTAGCAGCTATTATGACAAAGTGTTTTTTTCATAAGTAATCTAAATCCCTTGACATTAACAGCGGACTATAGAAGTTGTTATCGTTAAGCTCTTTTTTATTTAATGTTTAGATGTGATTAAGTTAACATTTAATACTTCTGCACAGAAAAAACAAATAGTTATTGCTACCTGAATTTTTTTAAATTTTAGTCAAATTTTGGGGATGTTACATCTGTAGATGGATGTTTGTTCCAACGATAAAGTTTGTGAAGTGATACACCATTGAACTTGGTCTGTAATCCATGAAAACATACCCACTAGTCTTTCTTGACTTCGCATCTAGTGTAAGATATTCCCCCTTAACCACCATCGAGCCAATAGGAAATTCAATGCCATCATCATTGATTACTGATCCGTAGAGGGTTTTCTTACCTTGGATGCATCGTTCCAACCAATAATCCAGGACCCATTCATTGTATTTCAGGGAAACAACTGCGTATATATTTCCTGGTTGTACAAGATCTGAGATATGGCCGTAGTATGTCGAAATCGCTGACTGACCCTCCTCTAACTAGGTTGTTTCAAAAAATGCACGTTGGTCTACTGCAAGTGACACACGATCCCATTCATCAACCCAGTCCATGCATTCGCATTCATCCTATTCACCACTGCTGCAAAATCAAAAAAATTTCGCATCCATATTTCAAATAAGGGGTTGTTTGAGCTTCGAACTGAATGAAATCCACGTGTTCCTTGTATTGTGCCGCAACTATAGGAATGCGATCGATCTATGTCAACCACTTTCCAAAAATTTCGTACCACATGTCCTGTCACTGATGATGTTTGTTGATCTCTTGCTTGGTCTGACATTGTTGCAGAGCACCATTGAACTATTGATTCTGCATCTCGGATATGAGGGTTTGTGTTAAACCTTATCTCTTCCCTTCATAGTGCAGTATTGATGCATGCACCAGCCCCATCATGCTCTCCTTTTTCCGTGCCCAGTCTCAAAATAGTTCCAGATATGTGGGACATTATAAGTCTTATGCAAAATACTCATCCATTGGAATACTCAGGAATTTTTGAACTAGACTGCACAACCATCCAACCATATCCAATGCTGATCCATCTGTATATCTCTCTCTTTCAACTGATCATAGAAAATTCGAAAACAATGTTGCACATAATGCAAATCATGGGTTCTATCATCACTTATGTAAAAGTTTGTCTCCTTAAGTATTATCCTCATGTCATTGCTGCTCTCTGGCCCATGCCTATACATAATATGTACCATGATGCTGACTTGGTCTGATTGGTAATATTGACTCTGGATTTCATTTTGTGGCTGAAGGGTGTAATTTTCTGCAAAATCCACAATTGACACTATGGTCCCAACAGGAAATGTGTCCCTGCATTTTATGTACTACTCATCTCGCCATCGCGCTACATGCACATGTTAAACATACTGCTTTCTTTTCTTGTAGAAATCCATTAAGAAGTCACATACACGTTCATTTTGCCATGAAAACAAGGGAAATATTACAATGTGGCCTTTGGAAAAATGTATATGTCATAAATTGAACGTGTAATATGAAAAATAAGCAATATTCATTTGTACCTATGACTTCACTAATGTAATATTTTTACTTTCCCCGGCACTTTCTAATTGATAGGTTACGTACTTGAAGCTCTGCATCTCCACAGCCATCTTGCCAAATTCGTGCTCCTCGCTTTCATGAATGCAACGGTTCAAAAGAGAAAACCCACTGCACCTAGAAAATTTCCCATATAGACACGATTTTTCATAATATTTTTGTCCTTCGGGCGTTAGACACATGATGTTATGGATAAAGTCTTTACCATACGTAACATGAACACAAGGTCACTTCATCTTAAATATTGACCTAATACCTAACACCACACTTCATCTTAGATATTTACCTAACCCCCTGAAACCATATTTATGAGAACCAAATTACCATTCACTTCACAAAAAATACTATTGCATAGAACATTCATTGTAGGATCCTACCATGAGGGATCTTCCTGTTAGGCTAATTAATACTCCAACCTTTTCCACCTTAGCATTATTTACCTTTTCCTAGTAGTTCATGATGTTGTTATCCCACTAGTGGTGTGCGGATGTCATCTAGGACCCATTAGCCACTTAATGCACCCTGCATGCATGAATTTAGGACCACCAGAGTCAGTTCCCTACATTTTAGAAGCTAAATCAATGATATGGTTCAGTCCAACTTAGTTCCACCCAAGTTCCTGACTCTAGTGGGGTGTTTGAGCTCAGATTGAAACTGATTGCGATCTAATGTGCCCTCTCTAACCTATTTTGCATGCCAAACTCACTCATGTGCCCTTCTTGGTAAGCTAACTAACAATAACTTCAATTCACTGAGTCTAAGTTGAGTTTGGTATCTCTGGAGCACTCCAGTGGTGATATTTCCTATGATAGAATAGGTAGACAAAATAGGATTCGAATTCTCCTTAGATAACTGAATTATATCCATTGTAATATATTCTTTGACTATATTGATTAATGGATAATGAAACACATTTATGTGCACATCTGAGTTTCAATGCATGATTAATTTTACTGCTCATTCCACTGCAATTTTCACTATAATTCATCATTTTTCCTAATTATTTCACTGTGAGGTATTCTCAGACTCTATGATCTGCTTTGAATTTCACATGGTATCAAAACTTGTGAGAGCTTAGGTTGAGCAGTTGCTTTCAGTAGTGCACTAGAAGCCTCTGGATTTCCACAACAAATCATGGTGCCATTGCATTGAATTCATTGGAGAAATTATTTGGAGTCTATCTAGGTGTGAAGGATCTAGATAAAAGTGCCTATTGTCCTAAAGAAGTTCTTAGTAGTTTCAGTAACTAGTTTACCTCCAAAATGAGAATTTTTTGCAGGATTTTGAATGTTTTTTAGTGCATCAGTAGTAGTAGTTTCAGTTTGTATTCACTCTAGTAGTTACACATGGAGAATTTGAATGCTCCCTTGTCTCCAAGAATCATGACACCCTTCAATTATCTTGATTGGAGGGTTGATATGTAGATGGTATTGTGCAACAAGAGTCTATATAGAGTCACAATGGGAAAGGAGGTCGAACCTCAGGAAGCTACTGAGAAAGCCAAGTACTTGAACATATTAGATGAGGAATTTGGTTTTATGTGTATTCACATATCCAAATATTTTCTCTTCCACCTTGATGGATTGAAGACACCAAGAGAGGGTTGGTTGAAGCTTGAAGCACCTTTTGGAAAGAAATATGAGCTGAGAGGCCACATTTTGGAGAATTAGTTAATTAATCTTCAACCAACAATTTCGAAACCATACAATAATTCTTTTCAAAGTTCAAGTCCTTGGTTATGCAATGAAAACGATGTGAAATTGAGAATAAGGATGAGTAGTTGGTGCTATCCATCCTAAGAAAGATTGGTCCTGAATTTTCAATATTTGTTTCTACCTTCGATTTTGGGAGATTATCAATCCCCAACTGGAAAATTCATTCTTTAGATGCATTCACCAAATCTCCCATCCAAGAACAAGACAAACTGATTCAGATGGGTGCCTTGAAAGCCTCCAAAAATCAAGCTTTTATGACTGGGGATTCAAAAAGTGTGAATGCTAAAGGGAAGCATAAAGGTAAAGAAAAGAAGCAATTTGAATCCAAGCCAAAGGATAAGCCTAATCATCAGAAGGAGCCTCCAACTCCAAGAAGGATAAGCAATAGAGGTTTGATAAGACGAAGTGTACCTATTGCAAGAAAGGAAACCATCAAGAGAGTTCATGCATTAAGCAGAATATAGATCAATTGACCAAACTTATTGAGCAACACAACATTTCCCTCCTAGAAGGTGCAAGAGAGTCTGATTCTGTAAGCGAGAGTGAGGATCATGAGAGATTCCATGCAATGAAGGATGGATTCTCACAATCACAAGCCTTCCTTATAGATTTTGGATCCTCCAACCACATGGTCTCCTCCAGAGAGTCTTTCTCTTCTTTATATATCATTAATGGTCCTAGTATTCACGTGGGAGATGATTCATAGATCTCTGTTGAAGGGAAGGGAACAATACAACTAGAGCATGGAAAGTTAAAAAATGTTCTCTATGTGCCTTCCTTGGAAGCAAACTTGTTATTTGTTTATCAGATGACTCACACAGCTTCACCGAAGAAAGTTATTTTTGGACCTGACACATTGAGATTGTTGAGATATCATCTGGGAAGTGTTGAATGGATTTTATTTCTATGGAAAACTATGGAGAGATAATCCACACAAGGAAGTTAATGAAGCCCCCAGTGTGTTTTAGATAATTAACTCTCGCAGGGTATAGGTCCTTCTACCTTGTTATGCTCTCAATAGAGAGTCTCTAAATTTATATAGTTATCTTTTTTTTATGTTATGTTAATGACCTTAACTATCACTAATAACTATTCTAAGTTGAATAAAGAAGTTAATAATCTAACTAATAATAAAAAATAATAACAGCTGCAAACTATAAACTAATATTAACCTATCCTGATCAGGAGCGGATAAAATAACTAACTGTTGTTATTATGTGGAATACACATTATTTAAAGTATGTATATTAAATAAGAAAAATCCTCAGAATAAACATAACCTTAAATGAAATTATATAACAATTTTAATATTCAAGAAACAATAGCTAAACTTACTGTAAATATTAAATAAATAGTTACCAGAATAACAGTATTCTAACAGGTCTAGAATTCTGAAATTGAAAAGAAGATTAACATAAAAAGAAATCTCATAAGGAATTATTAATACTATAATGTCTTATATTTAAAGGATTTGAAAACATTATCAGAAATCAGAATTGAGACTGCATCTGCTCAAGACTGTGAACAAAATAGATGCTAAATAACAAAGTACAAGCATACCATTCATATATAAGGAGGAAACTGAAAATACTTAATTATAATTATATATTTGAAAAAACATAAGTCATTCAAGATACTATTTTTTTCAAAAAAAAGATGGGACAATCTGACAACGGGATCTTCTTATGTCAAAGAGCTCAATAAAAAATTATCAACTCTGAAATAGTTTCTACCATCGACTTGAACCCTCTATTCTAATAATAGTTGTGACTTATATAGTCATATTTACAACAAAAAATTAACAACCTGATATATTATATGAATCAGTTTCTCAAAAATAGACACCTCATTAAAATATTGTTACGTTAAGGATGTAATGACAGTTTAACGGTTGTCATGACTAATTATGACCAGAAAAATGAGTAACAAGATCTTAACATACTGCAGCATCGTTGAGGAAATAATGAGATGATTCCGGGAAATATAAGACCCTATTTTAAACCAAAAGAGGCACTTGGAAATAGAATCCATCCCTTCGATCCAGCAAGCCAACATGAAATTTATTGCACCAAAACAAACATTGATTTAAATGCCACCAGTATTAAAAGAATGAACGTCGATTAAATTCTCATCAATTTAAAGTTACAAAGATAATTAAATATTAAGAAACAAATCATAAGCACTCCTACAGAATCTATGATTCTGTAGGTGTGTTGATATATCATTTAATTACCTGATATTTTCTCAAAATCAATTAACCTACAAAATATAGATAAGATTGAAACAAAACAAATTCTCAAACATGATATATGTACTATGTTGTAACACGAATTTTAGCTGCCCTTCTACCTCGGACAGTCTAGCCTTAAGCTTCACGATCTTAACCTTGTGATAATATTCCTGCTTCAACAACCTTTCATTAGTAGAAAATAATGATTTATTTATAGCTTTATATTTTTCCTTTCTCAACTTAAGATCCCTCCAACGATTTAACCATGACAACAATTCATTCTTTAGTTTTTGGATCTCATCTCTCATAGCATGTTTCATTATGGCTTTCTTAAGATTTTTGAATGACTATTCGATGAATTGCTTGATAGTATTCTTGCTATGATGAGGTAGTGAATCATCTATAAATGAGGGTTTCTGTTAAAAATGGAGAGGAGATAAACTATCCATAAATTAATCTGAAGGAGTTGTCATGGAATTGTTGAATTCCATACTCTTCTCTTGATAAATATATTCATGCAAAGATCACTGAATAGGTATATGGTCTTCTTCATCACTAAACACTTCTACAATGGTAGGCTCTTTCAACTATTGAACTATTTCGGGAACCGACATAATGACCATACTTTGGGTGAATCTTTGTGCATTGGTTTTAGCCACGACAAGTTTCAAATGAATTTGTTTAAACCTAGACTCAGTGCAACATTCAGGACTTACGTCTTCTAAAATTGCTAAGCCCTCATCTCTATGTGCAAGCATATAATCATGTCTCTTCAACATGGATGGATCGATTGGGGTTTCGAAAACGAGCATGTTATTACCTCATTCTATTCCACATTTGGGATTATCCACTTGAACAAAATTACTTCCTTTGTTTTCGTTATGATTTAACACAAGGTCTAACTTACTACCGAATTCTGGCAAAGAGGATTTTCTCCTCTTTTTTCGAACCTTAGGGAGGAGAGAGGCCCAATACTGTGTTAGCCCAAAACCAATTTCATTCAGAAATCCATCCCAAGACCTACCAACTAAGGCTAAATTATACTGAATTAAAATATTAAGAAAGACATTAATGAAACATACTCCTTTCCCGATCCCCAATGGTATTCTGGACTGTGAAAGCCATTTTGTCTAGGCTATTTAGTAAAAATAAGGGAAAATTTATCTTAGAGCCTTTGAAAGACATCGGAAGTCGAAGATGATACAATGGACATGAGAAAAATGGCCATCACATGTAATATACCTGATTATGATCTAAAGGAAAGGGCACCATTGTGGTTTCAAGGATCTTGCAGGAAAGTTATGCTTCATGTCTAAATCGGCCGGTAATGGAAGAAGGAAGTGTTACCACTTGTTCTTGTTAATTTTCTCCCCTTTGAACCAGCTTTCACCCTTTTGCGGAAGCTTAGTGGTGTTTGCAATAATATCCTCAGTTACAGACAGCTACAAATTTCCAACCTAGACCACACCTTCCTTAAAGGTTAAGGAAAATTGCCTAGTTACCTCAACATGGTGTCCATCAAAATGCCTAAAGAAGAACCCCAACCTATCTTTTCAAACAATTATGTTTCCTCTGATTCAACTTACAACAAATCAACACATGAAATCTCAAAACGACTAAGGGGTACCATATCCCCAATGCAAAGTTTATGGACAAGGTTCAATTCATGGGTAGTTGTAAAAATGGAGGGTATGGGAATCCAAGATATGTTGAACATCTACGCAACTACCTAGTTCACTCATAATCACAATTACAATTCAAACCCTAAGAGATCCTTAATAAAAACATGCATTTCAAAAATGATGAGGGTAATAATAACTAGGTAATGTAAAATGATGACTAAGTTCCTGGAATTATTAATGGAGCTATCACCATAAGGTACAATTTATCCAAGTGGTTTCGTGATATGATGACTATGAAATAGATGACAACTGTGAGATGGGATATACACCATCTTTCATTGATCGATATATCATTTTATGATTCACCCTATATCTATGTTAGGATTATATATACAAATGCAATTCAACCATAATAAGATCACCTATTATATATATTACAATGTTTAGGTGACATAATATATAGGTATTATTTCATCAATACACCATATACTTGGTAAATAATCTTAGGTTAAAAAGAATGAACCAAACCCTTATTATCTCCCAATTACAATAATGATAAATGAATCGAGAGATTATGAAGTGTTGATCTTGATGAATTCAGAAGGATATAGAAATTTTCAGAACATCTGCGCAAAATAAAGAAGAATAAGATCGTAAATTTCAGGACTAAATAGTGACAACATCAGTCACAAAAAATCATCAGAAATGAGTAGGCTGGCTCATTACCAAGACCTCCTATATCCTGATAAAAAATCGAGATCCATTGCCCCAACTTGGTGACTGTATCTGATAATGTCAAGCCAAGTATACCCATGATCCTGAGCGGATAATCTCATTAATGATACCTTCCATTCCCAACTCTTATTGATACAATTTTTCAACAAGATTTTAAAGAAATTTTAGGGAAAGGCTACTATCTTGGCTTGGTGACCAAATTTTGGCAGCATTATTCACAAAACTTACCATGACCGAACAGGTTGACTCATAATTGAGTCCTCCCGTCTCTCAGTTTTGAAACTAGGAGCCATATCCTTGGTTTGGTGACCAAATTTGGGATGTTGGACAGACAAGTCTAAAGATCATAATAGGCCATTTCATTACTGAGACTCCCTATCCTTTTACTAAAATTCTAAGGTGTTTATTTAATTTATTTATTTTTATGAACTGTAAGTAATAGCTTTTATGAATGGAACAATTCAAGCAAACCTTCCAGATTATAAAACATGATTAAAGATGACTGATAATTCATAATTGTAAAGATATTTCAAGTACAATGCCTTGAGAAAGTAAATTACCATCTATCCTCACTATGTTAATAAAATTGATTGGTGAGGGATGAATCTAATTGTAGTTTTATGAATATTTAAATAGTTATAATTGATCTGTTTTAGAATTAAGTAAATCTGATTTGACTGAAAATACCAGACACTATACCTTATCCCAATCATTTATAATAAAGGGAAAAAACTAAGTCCTGGACCGTAGAAATTTATTTATCTAGAGATTCCTTCTCATAAAGGATTTTACTTATATGTCTATCTACAAAAGTGGACAAGGTTTTAGATGTACAATTTTGAAAGATTGAATATACATGATTAGAAAAATATATACAAGAATTTGTACATGTTATGAAACCTTATGAGCATTACTGAAAGTAATTCTTCAAAATCAACCCGTTTACTGGAAAGGTTTCAGATTGACCTTCTAAAGTTTGCAATCTGAAGGTGCTTGGGCCTAACTTCTCTTCAATGATGAAAAGGCTAAGCTAGAGGAGTTGAAATTTATTTTGTTCACTTTTGTATTCATGAGCTTTGTCCCATTTCAAAACTAAGTCACCAACCTGAAATTATTGGTTAGAGGTTGAAGCTTGATCAAACCAAGATTTTACAATTCGTTGATGGCTTTCTCTCGATCTTCTTCCAATTTAAGTATGGTATTCATTCTCTTTTCCATGGCTGGACATTCTACTTGTTGAACATGTTGAGCTAGTTGCAAGGAGGGTAAGAAAATGTTTGGAGGAAGGATAGCTTCAATACCATAAACCAGGAAAAAATGTGAGTTACCAATCGCAGATTTAGGAGTTACTCTATCTTCCCAAAGCTCATTATATAAAGCGGTATGTCAGTTTTTATAATGTGTGGCGATAGTTCTTTTCAAGATTTTCAACAAATTCTTATTAGTGGATTCGACTAAACCATTCCCTTGAGGGTAGTAGCTTGTTGAATACTTTATCCTGATATTCTTCTCCAAAGAAAATTTTGTTACTTCAACAAAAGAAAAATAAGAAGCATTATCAAAGACTAAAGATTTGGGTACACCAAATCTAGTATTAATGAAAGACTCTAAGAAATTGATGACTTGACTAGTATTTACCACATGTAATGGTGCTGCAAAATTTATAAGTAAATTTTGGAAATCCTTGTTTAAAGGTCTAGATACATAGTTGAATTTCAGTACAGCTTATCATCCTCAAATGGATGGGAAACTGAAAGAACTAATCAAGTGTTAGAAGATATGTTGCGAATGTATGTAATGGATAAACCAGGTAAATGGGAAGAGTATTTGCATTTAATAGAATTTTATTATAATAATGGGTATCAAGCTTCATTAAAAAATGAGTCCATTTGAAGTCTTGTATGATATAAAATGCCACACTCATGTGTCTTGGGATAACCCTGTTGACAGGATTGTTCTAGGACCTGACATGTTAAAGGAGATGGAACAAATGGTGAAAGAGGTGCAACAAAACTTAAAAGTTTTCGAAGATCCGCAGAAGAGTTATGCAGATTTAAAAAGAAATCCAAGAAAGTTCAACATTGGTGATCATGTATACTTAAAGGTAAAGTCAAAAAAGAGTGACTTGAGCTTGGGAAGGTGTTCCTAGATGGCACCTAGGTATTGTGGACCTTTCGAAGTATTAGCTAAGATAGGGCCGGTATCGTATCAACTTGCACTTTCTCCTAATATAAAAGTGCACGATGTATTTCATGTTTTATTATTAAACAAATCTATACATGATGCTACTCATGTAATTGACTGGAATGTGATCCAAGTAGAACCCAAGGGCGAGTTCTAGACCGAACCTTTCCACATCTTAGACAGGAAGGAACGTATGCTACAAAATCGAGCCATCGTTCAAATAAAAGTGCAATGGAAGCACTTCATCCTTGAAGAGGCAACTTGGGAAATGGAGGAGAAAATGTGAGAGGTATATCCCTCCATGTTCTAGAATGAGCAAGAGATCTCAGAGTAAAGAACATCGATGACAGTTTTAATAATGAAGAGAGGAGAAATATGATACCCCAAAACATTATCATTTAGTTTCGGAATTATTATTTGTGACAATTATTTTATGTAAGAGTTATTTAAAACTCAGAAACACAAAGTGACACTTTGCAAAACAAAACTATTCTTATTTATTAAATAAAAGAAAAGGGAAGTTGGAGAGTTAGCTAAATGAGGGGACTCCACCATGGCACAAGATAACATGTGTAAGCAAGCGAGATAGATCTTTACCAATAAAATCCAATCTAAAACTCAATAACCACACAAGATCCTAAATCATAGGGATTTATGGAATGATTGGAGATTCGATTGGGATGACACAAGACCTGGGAAAAACTATATATAATAGTGCACTGAGATAGCATGGGACATCGTGTTGTGCATAGAGGAACTTTGTTGAGTGTTCTCTCTTTTCGTAAGTCCATCATTGTTTGTTACAGACTCCAAGAGAGAGAGAGAGAGTGCCACGTGGAAGTATTTGGTTTCTATTCTAGTGTATGCTGGTGATCTAGCTCGAGGGTGGAGCTAGGAAAACAGATGAGTTGCTCTCTCCTATGGTTGGGAGGAGTTTCCTCTCCAAGTGATCTTTCCCCTTTCTCGTATATTACTCTTTTTTTTCCAGGTATGTATATGGACAAGTTTAGATTTAATATATATAATGAAATATGGTTATTAATTTAATTGAATGCATGTGCTTTTTATTATTGCTTATGCGAGGATTTGAGCATGTTAAAGATGGAACAAGATTTCATGAAATGAGGATATATATATATATACTATTCTTCAAAATCAATGAACAAAACTTCCTTGAAATTTTGTTTAAGATAGAATCGAGCTATAGATGGATAAGGTTTTCTTTTTACGACAATCTGATTACTCTGGTTACAACAAGTAGTAAAATAGAGTCGAACTCTTATGATTTTGCTCTGTAATTTTTTTTTTTGTAAGATGAATTTGGTTATGAAAGAACCGATTCTGTTGCGTTAATTTATTTATGATTAAGATAACGACTTAGATGAATGAAATCTGAAAATCGATCTCATACCGAGAGTTCTGTGATTTATTTTATAGCATCCAAATTTTATAATATCAAGGCCTTCTACAAGAGAGGGATCTCGTTTTTTATTTCTGATATATATATATATATATGTTTTACAAACTTACAATATCTTCTTTACCAGAGTTCAAAACCTTTAGCTTGGTAGTTTTTAGAGATTTTAGACTATGATGAGGAATATGATTCAGATAACAACCTAGATGAATAATAATGAAATCTGAAAATCTATCTCACACATAGATCGTGTCTCTATGATAAATAAAAACTGTTTTACATAAACAATTTCTAGTTATGTGAAATATCTCATCATTGATTTAATGATTATTACTACCTAATAAGGATAGGAAGTAGTGAATTCGTATATGCTCACATTTCTGAATCCATGTAAGTATTACTCCATGTGTGATGATTATCGATTGAGGTAGTTGGATTTGAACAGAGTCATCCATGTTTCACACTTTCCTTTTATTATTATTTTTTTCTGTCCTTTTTGTATTGGTGTCCCTATGTTTTTGGATCCGAGCTGGTGATTGATTTGTTGATAGATCAATCTGTGTCTCATTGTTTCTAGTGTGGTATTTAACTAATGTTAGTAAGGATTTACTCCTGGGATGGTGCAAGCTAATGTTTTCCACTCATGATGCGTTAGTCGCAATGGACTAATGGAAAAACAGAAATCTGAAGGTCAAAAAGTAATATTAGAGCTACCTACACAACTTCTTGGAATATGGCGTAAGAATATGAAACGTAGACCATCGGATTACCTTCCAGAATATATAACTATTATTTATGGAAATTAAGTATAACTCCCAAAAAATGGGGTTCTCCTATGGTTGGTATGTTATTTTTTTAAGAAAACATAATGAATATGTTTGCATTGGGCCCTATGTTTGGTATGCAAATGGTGAAATTTTGTGAAAAATATTATATACAGTCTTAGATAACAGGCCATTCTAGTGCAGCAATACTTTTCCATATTTATTTATGTTAATTTTAACTTTTTTTAATTAAGGAAGTCAGCCAAGCCCGAAATTGACTAGGTCGAGCATTGGGCCCCGTCCTCATGGTCTTAACATAATCAATGAACTTTTTATTTTTTAGGATGTAGGTCTTTGTGTGTACTTGTGCGGGTTCTTTCCGTTTTCAAAATTGGTGAGCCAGTCAAAAGTTATAGACGAAAGAAATAACCTAATTTTTGTGTAAGATTAACGTTAGTGCAATTAAAATTAATTAAGAAATAGAAACAAATAATAGATTTAATAAAAAATTACATATTCGGAATCTGCACATATAGTTCTTCAAGTGTGTGCAATTTCATTAGCGGTGGACAAGTGTGGCATATGCAAAATCATGCTCGAAATAGAAGAAGTTATAGAATAAGATATATTTTTTTATAACACAGTCCAAGCCACTTGGTTTGGCAACCCGAACCTAAAACCAAAGCGGCCAAGTCATCCACCATGTTGGTGGAAAAGGAATTGCCCACCAAAATTTATAAATTGAAATGGCACATGTGCGTTATTTTAAATACATGTGTACACACTAAGAGCGCGTACACTTAAATAGCATGTATGCACTATTTAGTAAGAGGGTGATGAGGAAGATTATGACGAGGAAGAGGGTGATGAGGAAGATTATGATGATGA
Source organism: Larix kaempferi (assembly GCA_027924585.1). Taxonomy (NCBI): domain Eukaryota; kingdom Viridiplantae; phylum Streptophyta; class Pinopsida; order Pinales; family Pinaceae; genus Larix; species Larix kaempferi. Next base: position 984,741 of record BSBM01001570.1, on the reverse strand, counting down.
AGATGAGAATGAGGAAGAGGGTGATGATGACGATGATGATGAAGATGATGATGATGATGATAATGAAGATGATGGATGATGATAAGATGGTGATGATGATGATGATGATGATGATGATGATGATGATGAAGATGAAAAAGATGATGATGATGATGATGATTAATACAATGAAGATTATGGTGATGATGACGACAACGATGATGATGAAGATGATGATGATGATGATGATGAAGATGATGATGATGATGGAGATGTTGACGAGGAAGAGGGAGATGACGATGATGATGAAGATGGTGATGATGAAGATGTTGACGAGGAAGAGGGAGATGACAATGATGATGAAGATGAGGATGATGATGATGATGACGAAGATGATGATCATGATCATGATCATGATGATGACGATGATGAATATGATGATGTTGATGATGATGATGAATACCATGAATTTGATGATTATGACGACAACAATGATATTCATGGTCTTCATCAGCATCATCATCATCTTCATCATCATCATCATTTTCGTCATCATCATCATCATCATCATCATCCTCATCATCGTCCTCCTCCTCCTCCTCCTCCTCATCATCATCTCCGTCATCTTCATTATCATCATCATCATCATCATCACCCGCTTCCTCATCATCATCATCATCAACATCTTCATTATGATCTTCATCATCATCATCAACATCTTCATCATGATCTTCATCACCATCGCCGTCATCACCATTTTTCATCATCATCATCATCATATTAATCATCATTGTCGTCACCCTCTTCCTCATCATGATCTTCATCATCATCATCACCATCATCCTCATCATGATCTTAATCATCATCATCACCCTATTCCTCATCATCATCTTCATCATCATCATCGTCATCACCATCATATTCATCGTATTCATCATCATCACCCTCTTCATCATCATCATCATCATCATCGTCGTCGTCATCGTCATCGCCGTCATCATCTTCATCATCATCATCATCTTTATCTTCATCTTCAGCTTCAGCTTCATCTTCATCATCATCATCTAAATCATCTTCATCATCATAAGGAGCTTCTCTAATTTTGTTGAATCATTACTAGTGTGAAATGGTGATGATGAAGATGATGATGAATACTATTATGATGATGATGATGATGATGATGATGATGATGATGATGAGGAAGAGGGTGATGACGACGACGATGACGACGACGACGATGATGATGATGATGATGATGATGATGATGATGATGACGATGATGATGAAGATGATGAAGATGACGACAATGATGATGAAGATGATGATGAGGAAGAGGGTTATGATAATGATGAAGATCGTGATGAGGAAGAGGGGTATGATGATGATGATGATGAAGATAAATATGGTGATGCCGATGATGAGGATGATAATGAAGATGATGGATGATGATTAAGAGAGTGATGATGATGAAGATGAAGATGATGGTGATGACGATGATGATGATTATGATGATTATGATTATGATGATGATGATGATGCTGATGTCAGATTATGATGAAGATGATGATGATGATGATAATGAAGATGATGATGATGATGACGATGGAGACGATGAAGATGTTTGTGATGAAGACAATGATGATGGAGACGATGAAGATGTTTGTGATGATGACGACAATGATGATGATGAAGAAGAAGATGATGATGATGAAGATGTTGATGAGGAAGAGGGAGATGACAATGATGATGAATATGAGGATGATGAAAATGATGATGAAGACACGGACGATGATGATGAGGATGAGGATGATGATGATGACGATGAAGATTATGATGATGATGCTGATAAATATGAGGATGATGATGAAGATGATGATGATGATGATGATGATGATGATGATGATGATGATGATGATGATGATGATAATGATGACGAATATGATGATGATGATGATGGATTCCATGAAGTTGATGGTGATGACGATGACAACAATAATCATGTTCTTCATCAACATCATCATCATCTTCATCATCATCATTTTCATCGTCATCATCATCATCATCATAATCATCATCCTCATCATCATCATCCTCCTCCTCCTCATCATCATCTTCGTCATCTTCATTATCATCATCATCATCGTCATCACCCTCTTCATCTTCCTCCGCATCATCATTATCAACATACTCATCATGATCTTCATCATCAACATTGATGAGTCCAATTTTGAGGTATTTGATAAACCTTTTTCCCGCAGTCAAGCTCAAGCAATGGCGAAGAAACACACTCATTTGTGGGGAAAATGTTTTACTTTAATTATTTAATGAAGTTGTTCTTTACGATTATTCTTGTATGTTTAAAATGCATATTCAATAAACTAATTCTATTGAAATCAAGCGTGATTGAGTAGGTTTAGGGGCATTAAAGCACGAATGCGTAGAAGACTGAGGGATCATGCAGCTCGGTGCCCTGTTTCCTGATTTATAGAGAATGCACTCTTATTCAAGGAGAATCGGAATTTAGACAGTTAGTTAGGTTCAGCATTAAGAATCATATAAATATGGACATCTCGGGTAGCGAGAGGCCTCGGTTGACATTTTTGGAGAAACATTGTTTTACGTTTTTGCACTAATGAGATACTTCTGAGTTACAAACCTTTGTGAAGACATGGAGTTTATATTTTAATAGAAGATTGATGTTAAATCCCAGCCAGCGTCTATAAGTTTCTTTCTCTCCTAAGTATGGGTTGGAGAGGGCCCCTCCAACACATAGGTCAGAGGATTTCCATTTTTCAGGTATTTTTGATTATGTGTTTTACAGTGATGAAAATTTATATCGCATATGGAAGCATTTGAATGAGGTATTGATTCTGTGGTAATTTATAATATGTTCTGTAGTTCAGCAACACGGTTTCAGTAGTCCTGTAGCTGCTTTCTTCCAACGCACATTTTAACTAACGATTCCATATGTATTAACATTGTTTTCAAAATTCATGGTTTAGATCTAAGGTTTATGAATGTTTCCCATCATGATTAATTGCTTCGATTTCTTAATAATGGACTTGTAGCATGAGATGATTGCACTTCAAACTTAGTTTTGATATTTAAATGATTTAGATCAGAATTCTAGTTTTATGCATAAGTAATTACAAACCTTGCTTTCTTTAATTTAGAATAGATCTGTTATGGCATTTCACTTTCATAGTCTAGATTCACCATTCTGCATTAGGTAAATTCATAGGATTATCTCTTCCACTTTCAGCATTTTAATTCTTTGAAATAGATTTACTGCTTTTAGTATTTTAATTCTTTAAAATAGATTTATTGCTTTTTAGTATTTTAATTCTTTAAAACAAATTTATTGCTTTTAGCATTTTAATTCTTTAAAATAGATTTACTATTTTCCAATATTTAATTCCCTAGTATAAACAGTCTTACATATTGAGTAAGCAACCCTTAAAACATTGATACTGACACCCAACCGTGACCAAGATTATCCTATAAGAGCACAGATAGTGCCTACACCTCTAAAGTTTGTATGTCCCTCGTGTTGATAATTAATGTAGGCTCTTAGTACAGCTTCCCTCATTAGGCATCCATATTGGGAGCTCACCACTTTTTGGCGTCGTTTCCAGGGAGGTGCTAAATCTTTTAGGAGACATCACCTAAAAACAACACAAAAAGAAAACAAAAATTACATAAAACAAAAACATAAATACTTTTTTTTACCAATGAATGCCTCCTCGGCAAAGGGATAGGTTTGGATGCTTTCTCCCTAAGCATCCCATGAGTAACAATGGTAACAATAGTTTTGACCATTCTCAGTTTGAACTCTTACACTCTGAAAATGAAACTGACCCCACGTACGATCCAAGCGGAGACAACTTCACTAACAGTTCCAGCTCAAGCACCACGATGGCAAACGAAGAGGAGGAACCTAGGGGGATTTTCACCTTTCCCATTAGCATACCTCTTGGAGATGCCATAATGAAGAACATCAATCCTAATAATCTACCAAAATTCCATGGTTTGACTTCAGAAGATCCCAACACATTCCTGTTTGAATTTGAGGTAGTTTGCAGATCATTTGTTTACACTATTGATGCACAAAAGCTAAGGCATTTTCCTTCCACACTGAAAGACCTATCACTTCGGTGGTTTATGAGCCTTGAAGGGAATAGTATCTTTAGCTGGGATCAAATGAAATAGGCATTCTTAGAAAAATATAGGGACTATTACAAGGCCAAAGATACAAGCAATGAAATCTTTAGAATGCAACAAGGAGAAAGAGAGCCATTAGAAGATTATGCCCAAAGATTTCAACTCAACTACAAACGAGCCATTCATTGGACCTTGGATCCTGAATCACTAAAACTTGTCCTTCTTAGAGGTGTAAAAGAAGAGAATTTTGAATTATTAAATCTTCTAGGAGATGGAGATATATTCCAAAAATATTTTGACCAAATCCTGCAAATCTTCAAAAACTACTCTAGATCTAGGAAAACTAAGAATGGGACAAGGGATACACACACATCTACTGGTGGATCAACATCTTCAGGACCAACACTTACAAAATCTGATTTAGGAAACCTGCTGGATGACATGAAGACTAACATCCTGCAATCTCTAGCCATGCAACTTGATGCTCTTCAAATAAAAAAGAAGCAAGATGAAATTAACCAAGCATTGGCAGTATTTTATCCTCATTGTAGAAAAAAACATGAGAAGGGGCAGTGCACCTTGAACACAATAGAAGTATGTGGTCTCTGCACTGACGACCATTCCACTGATAAATTTCCCCTCTTACCCTCATGTAAGGCGGTTGTTCAAGACCCAGTAGCTGAAGGAGCAATAGAACAGCTCTGTTTTATAAATCAAAGGAGGAATAATTTTGTTAGACCATATCAACAGAGCAATCAAGCCTACTATAATCAAGTACAGCCAAATTGGAACTTAGCACAACCTCCATGGCAAGCACAACCAAATCAAAACCAATGGCAACAGAATTAGCAAACATATCAACCATCCTATCAACAACAGTATTATCCACCGTCTTATCATCAATACCCCCCACCTTTTCCAACCACCACAAATTATGTAAATCAATACCCCCATCCATCAAATTGGAGGGCGCCATTACAACAGCCACTTATTATGCCACCCCCACAATATTAGCCACCCCCCAAACCTCCACCCATTCCAACCCAACCAATCCCAAATCCTAATAATAATAGACCTCCACAATAGCAATAGACATATAGTGCTGATATCACACAATTCCCTACCTATGTTGTAGACACCATAGAAATAAACGAAATAAACCTGTGATCTAGAAAAATGTTGCAGAATACATCCCCACACAACATCCAACAACCTGAAGCTCAAGAACAAATAGCAGAACCCTATGTTCAGGATCCAGACAAATCAGACCATCCTGAGGATGAAGCCCAACCACTCCCACGCAACAGAAACCCTCCATTTCTAGAAAAACTAGTCCGAAGTACAAAAGAAGAGAAAGAGAATACAATTTTAAATGAATTCAAGCACTTAAACATCTAAATCCCGATTTTACAAGCCATAAGGGATGTTCCCATCTGCAACAAATTTATTAGAGAGAATTGTCTAAAGAAACCAGGAAGGAGGATGTAGTGGGACAATTGGACGATTTAATGTTGGGTGTCATAATAGACCCTAAATATCTTGATCCTGGTAGTCCTTTAGTAAACGTCACCATAAATAACAAGCAAATAAATAAAATCTTAATAGATTTGGGAGCTGCGATCAATGTTATGACTAAGGAAACCATGTTATACCTGGGACTCCAATCAATGGTCAGACCAACCACAACAGTACTCCAACTAGAAGACACATCCACTGTAAAACCCGAAGGAATGCTAGAAGACATTATGATCAATATTGAATCCTGGGAATACCCAGCTGATTTTATAATAATTGAAATCAAAAGCAAACTTAGTGGCTATCCAATTATACTAGGTAGACCTTGGTTAGCAACTATGGATGCTTACATAGGTTGCCGATCAGGAAATATGACGATCACCAGTGGACATACCAGGAAGAAAATCACAATCTACCCACCAGCAATGAAATATTCAGAGTTAGAATATCAAATTTGGACTGATGATTACCAGAACACATCAAATCACAACCTCCAACCTATCCTAACAATTGATGATGCAATACCACTAAAAGCAATAGACAAAGATGGCCATATAGATAGATTTATACAAAATATATCTTCTAACAATCATGTTATTCAAGAATTTGTTTCCACGGAAACAGGTGACAGTTCAAAATAGAACATGGATGACTTATGGACAAAAGTACTGGAAGAACAGATTGAAAAGGTAAAAGTCGTGGAAATTCACCCTGGAAAAATAGTCAACATAAATTCCAATTTGGAACTAGAGCAAGAAAGGAAATGAATGAAGATACTAGAAGAACAGAGTAAAGCATTTGCATGGACATATGCAGACATGAAAGGAATACATCTTGATATCTGCAAACACTACATTTACATCAAAGAAGGTTCCACTCCTATCAGGAAACCACAAAGAAGGCTAAACCCTGCATCAAAAGGCATAGTCAAAGTGGAATTACAAAATTTATTAGATGCAGGGTTCATCTATCCAATATCTGATAGTGAGTGGGTCTCACCACTAGTTATAGTACCCAAAAAAGGAGGCAAATGGAGAATTTGTGTGGACTACAAGGAGCTGAATAAAGCAACCAAGAAAGATCACTTTCCACTTCCATTTATAGATCATGTGCTAGATACATTATCTGGAAACAAGTATTTTTCATTCTTAGACAGTTTCAGTGGGTACAACCAAATTTTAATACACCCACTTGATCAAGACAAGATGACCTTTACATGCCCATGGGGAACTTATGCCTATAGGGTCCTACCCTTTGGTTTATGTAACGTCCCAGCAACATTTCAAAGAGCTATATTGAGTATTTTCTCCGATTTTATAAATGACAAAATGGAAGTCTTCATGGATGATTTCACACCCTATGGACAGAACTTTGACCAAGCATTGAACAATCTTGAATTAGTTTTAAAAAAATGTATTGAAATGAGCTTGTGCCTAAGCAATGACAAATGCAGGATGTTAATGGAAGAAGGCATCGTTCTAGGACATCATATATCACAAAGAGAGATAGAGGTTGATCAAGCCAAAGTCTCAGTAATCAAAATGCTACCACCACCTGTCAAACAAAGGGATGTGAGAAGTTTCCTTGGACAGACAGGGTACTACAGAAGGTTTATTGAAAATTATAGCAGAATTGTTGCCCCAATGTTTGCACTTCTCACAAAATACAATGAGATCATATGGACAATCAATTGCATGACAGCATTTGAAAGTCTTAAGCAGAAAACAATCATAGCACCAGTACTCCAAGGATCAAACTAGGAAATTCCATTTCACATCCACACAGATGCATCAGATAAAGCCATCGGAACTGTGCTTGGACAAGAATGAGACAAAAAACCCTATGCCATATACTATGTAAGCAAAAATTTGGCTGGGGTAGAACTCAATTACACAGTCACAGAGAAGGAATTTTTTGCAGTCATACATGCAATCAATAAATTCAGGCATTACATCACAGGATACCAAAGTTTTATCCACACTGACCACTCAGCAATCAGATATCTTATGAACAAGCCTAATACTGGTGCAAGAATTATTAGATGGATGCTACTTCTACAAGAATTTGACATTACTATAATAGATAAACCAGGCAAGCATAATGTGGTAGCCGACCTTTTGTCAAGAGTCACACATGGAAAAGATAATGAATTGGTTCAAGATAACTTCCCTGATGAGCACCTTTTTTCCATATCAACAAGAAGCCCATGGTTTGCTGACATAGCAAACTATTTAGTATCCAGGAAGTTTCCAGAACATTACAGTTATAAAGAAAATACAAAAGTAATAAGACAAAGTGCAACATACACATGGATAGAAGGCATGCTTTTCAAACAAGGACCAAATCAAATTCTCAGAAGGTGCATAAGAGAAGATGAGGTGCATGACATAATGCATGCCACACACAATGAACCATGTGGAGGACACTATGCTACAAAAAGGATAGTTCATAAAATCTTGCAAACAGGATATTATTAGCCAACACTCCACAAGGATACTTACGCATATGTTTCACACCGTGATGATTTCCAAAGAATGGGAAAACCAACACAAAAGAAAGAGATGCCACTCCATCCACAAATATCCTTAGAGGCATTTGAAAAGTGGGGATTTGATTTTGTTGGCCCATTCAAGCCAAAGTCAAATCAGAAAAGCTACATCCTTGTATGCACTGATTAACTTACAAAATGGACAGAAGTAGCAGCACTAGCCGCTGCAAATGAAACCAATGTGGCCAAATTATTTACTGAGCAGATATTTCACAGGTTTGGGGTGCTAAGAGAAGTAGTTTATGATCAAGGCCCACAATTTACATCAAATTTAATTGAAGACTTGATGAAAAGAAACAATGTAAATCACATACAGTCCTCCTCCTACCACCCTCAATAAAATGGTCAAGCTAAGGTAACCAACAGGGAATTAGAGAGAATCTTGAAAAAAACTATCCAACTTCACAAAAGGGATTGGGCTGACAGACTTAGTGAGGTGGTTGGGTTTACAATACTACATGGAAAACAACTACAGGATTCACACCTTATGAACTAGTCTATGGAAGAAAGGTCAGGCTGCCAATCGAATTTGAAATAAAGACATTAAGAATTGCAGCAAGTTTACATATGGACCTATAAAAAATTCAAAAAGAACACATGCTACAGCTGAATCAACTGGATGAGCACTGCCAACAAGCACTTACACATACCGAAATCATCCAACAGCAAAGAAAAAAATGGCATGACCAACATCTGAAGGATAAAAAATTCAACGAAGGTGATTGGGCACTACTCTATGACTCCAGATTTCACACATTCAAAGGGAAGCTAACCACTTTATGGCTTGGACCTTACATTATACAGAAGATTTATGAAAATGGAGCTGTGAGAATTATTACAATTGATGAAGAAAAGTTGCCCATGATAGTGAATGGGAATCGCCTAAAAATTTACAAGAAACCACAGTCAAAAGAAGAATTTACACAGGTACTCTACCAGCAACAATTGATGCTGATAGAGGATGCAGCAAGTCAGTGAAATTCAACTCATTCAAAAAAAAGAAACAAGAAAAAAGAAAAAAAATATATAAAAAAAAGAAAAAAAACGAAAAAAGAGAAAGGAATGAAAAATTCATAAAAAGTAACAGGAAAATTACAGGGCCACGTATATCCCTATGAAAGATCCACATTACTATTGCAAATCAAAATATCAACCACAATTCAAGCGAGCCAGGAAATTCTCAAACACATTTAGCAATCAAGCGAGACGGATATGCATTCAAGAGAGCCAGCAAAAATATCTAACACTACAGGAACAATCCAAGCACACTCTTCATTCAACTCTACCATATCATCACGAGAGCCTGACCATACTTCAAGAGAGCCTGCAATTGATTCAAGCGAGGCTGCCATTTATTCAAGTGAGCCTGCAATTGATTCAAGCGAGGCTGCCATTTATTCAAGAGAGCCAGTCACATACAGCCATGCAATCATCCAATACGAAGCATCATCACATGAGTCGTATCAACAACTGGCACAACTTTCAAAAGAAGACACTTCAGCAAATTCAAGAGGGCAAAAAAAAAAGTAGCCCACACACGGAACTACTGACATGCAAAAATCTACTACAGTATCCACCATCCATGAAAAACGCACTAGATCATCAATGCAGATACACATACATAGCAAGGTAATCTCTAGAATGATTTTATTTTATTCTTAAGGTAAAACATTATCCCACAGTACATTCGTTTCTAGTTAGTTGAGGACAGCTTCTATTTAAAATTGGGGGCATGATAGAATGACCTTAATAAGTCATGATCGCTACCTAATTCCTGTCACCCTCGACAAATCATGATCGTGTGAGTATTTTGATCACAGTAAGATCTAGGAGCTATGGAGAACCTCACAAAATTGAATTATTTGCAAAACTAGTGAAAAAGATTGAAAAAGGAGACAATTTTACACACAATGTGAACTTAATCTTTTCATTATCTGACTGTCTAACACATGAAAATGTTAAGAATAGGTTTTTATTACATCCATGAGAAATTCGAGAGCATTAGATAGCTCAAGATGAGTGTACAAGTCAAAATTTCCAAATTGGCCTCAATCCCCCCTAGGTAGGTCCAACTCAGTCCTAATCATCCCAAACAGTCACGAATTCAGGTGTGAAGGTGGCTGAGGCATGCTGGATCACAAATGAGGCCAAGGCAGGCATGGGTGAGCAAATAGAGGTGTTTGGGAGGACCAATGGAGCAATAAATGCTCCAAATCTAGCCAAAATTGGGAAAAATCCACCCTAGCACTCCTAGTCAACAGTAATTCCCCAAATCAAGGAGAGAGAGTGCTCCAGCATTTAATGAGGGTGCACTTGTGGACAAAACAAGAGGTTGGGTGAACTGGTTTGCTTGGAAGTAGGTGTGAACACTCTCAAATGTGGGTATTTGACCAACTAAAGTCACCTAGTCCAAACTATGGCGTGATGAAGCACATGAGCAATTAAATTTGACTATGGTTATGGACTATGGTACTAAGTATGGATTACTATTCTAACATCCCCCTTAACCAGAAATTAGTACAAATCATGAAAATAAGTGGGAGGCCTTGGCAACAAAGACTCCAGTCACCTCATTACAAACAAAATTTTTATTTGTCCATATAAACCGAGGACAAGAAGTAAAACCACATGGGATAAAAAATTCCCTCTAAAATGGACATGGGGCTGAACCTACAATAAAATTGTAGCAATCACCATCCATCACTCACCCCAAGAAAATCTCTCAAGTGAGTGAAGGTCTTCTCAGTAAAACAATTGGTGAACATATCTGCAGTTTGTTCGATGGATGGGCAATACTGCAAGGAAATCACCCTGTCATGCACCAAGCCCCGAATGTAGTGCATATGGATTTCAATGTGCTTTTTTCTTTTCTTCTATACTGGATCAGTAGATATCTTTATGGCACTTTGATTATCCACCCAAATGTTGGTTGGAGAATCAATAGCAACACCAAACTCCCAAAGAATTCCTTGCAACCAAACACACTGTGTGGCTACGTTCACTGCTGCCCTGTACTCGGCCTCTGATATTGAAAGTGAAATAGTATGTTGTTTCTTACTTGACCAACAAATGTGACCTTCAGCAAACATGAAAACAAAACCTGAAGTGGACTTTCTATCAATGGGATCTCCAGCCCAATCAGAATCAGAAAATCCAGCTAGTTGTAGTAAAGAACCAGCTGCATAGTGTACCCCAAAGCTCTTTGTTCCTTGGACATATTGAAGGATCCTTTTGGATTCCTTCCAATGGATCTCATGTGGTTGTTTCATATATCTTGCTATAGCACTACAGCATAAGACAAATTAGGTCTTGTATGTGTAAGGTACAACAAGCTTCCTAGGTCGCTCATGGCAAATTCACTGTGCAAAGAAGCTTTGATTGAGCCAATTTGTTTGTTGCAGCTCCCTGTAATTAAAAGCTCATCAACATACAATACAATGACCTGCAAATTATCATCACATTGGTGCAAATAAACATTTGGATCAGACTTGTATCGACAGAAACCAATTGAGAGAAAAAAAGCATCCATTTTGGCATACCAAGCCTTGGGGACTTGCTTGAGTCCATAGAGTGACTTCTTCAACCTGCAAACAAGTGTGGGATCCTCTTGGAATCCTTCAGGTTGCTGCATATAGATATCTTCCTGTAGCTCACCATGTAAGAATGCACTTTTAACATCCATATGGTGAACTTCCCAACCCTTACTAGCTGCCATGGCTAGAGCTAGTCTAATTGAGTCCATCTTTGCAACTAGTGCAAAGGTCTCTGTATAATCCACACCATGGATTTGTGAGTAGCCCTTAGCCACTAAACTATCCGTATACTTCAGATTAGAACCATCAGCAATAGGTTTGGTTTGAAAAATCCACTTACATTGCACAAGTTTCCTCTTGGGAGGAAGAGGCACCAAATCCCATGTTTTGTTCTCTTGGAGAGATTGGAATTCTTCTTGCATTGTTGTTCTCCACCTTGGATCATGATGAGCTTTTTGATGTGATGTTGGATCAGATCCAATCATCATATAATAGTGATCAGAAAGTTCACTTTCATTTGCAAAGGAAGCATTGATTGTTTGAGATCTAGTCTTCCTAGGCTCTTGGGGATTGCCTACCAATTCACCTGCAGCTTGTATGATTTTTTCAGCCCACTTGGGCCTTGATGGTGACTCATGTACAGAAATGTCATCTTCAGCCATGTCATCTTCAGCAACATCAGAAAAATCAGAACTGGAATCATCACTAATTTCATTAAGGCGTGGAGGAGAAGAGCTTTCTCCCGGTGCAAGCTCAAAATCAGGAATTGGTTCTTCTTCGAATTGCACACTTCTCTCAATGAAAGTTTTGAGTTTGGATGTGTCAAAGAAATTGTATCCCTTTGTGTATTCACCATATCCAACCATGATAAATTCTCTTCTTTGTGGCTCCAAATCCTTCCTCTTTTCTGATGGAATTCGAGCCCATGCTCTAGACCCAAAAATTCTGAAATTTGACACATTTGGTTTTTGGCCAAACCATGCCTCATAGGGGGTTTTTCCTTTGACTGATTTGTGAAAGGCTCTGTTCTGAATATGAGCAGCACAATTGATGGCTTCAGCCCATAGCTTAGGTCTTAGATCCCTATCTTCAATCATGCAAGTGGCCATCTCTTTGAGAGATCTATTTTTCCTCTCTGCCACACCATTTTGTTGAGGTGTGTAGGGGATTGAATGTTGCATTTGGATGCCAAATTCCTCACAAAGATGCTGAATGTTATTATTCACATACTCCTTTCCATTATCAGTACTAAGGATCTTTATCTTATGACCACTATGATTCTCCACTAAGGCCTTCCAAATCTTCAATTTCTCAAACACTTTTGATTTCAATTTAAGTAACTAAACCCAGCAGAATCGAGAGTAGTCATCTATGAATGTGAGGACATACCTTGATCCACCATATGATGGAGTGGGAAGAGGACCAATGAGGTATGAATGTACCAATCCAAGTGGTTGAGTGGCTCTCCTTTCCATTCCCTTCTCATAGCTGCGCTCAGGATGCTTTCCAACTACACAACCAATGCATGCACCATTTGAATATGTGACTTCTGGAAGCCCTTCCACCATATCGTCCTTGTGCAATGTTTGGAGATATTTGTAGTTCATGTGGCCAAATATTTCATGCCACAAATTGGAGGTCTCATTGGCATGAGAGACAAGAGCATGGTCACTATAATTTGGAATGAAATTGGAGAATTTGTACATTCTCTCTTCATGATCAGCATACCCCACTGCCACAACTTGATTTGAAGAAATTTCTGAGATTTATACCAAATCTGGAGTAAATGTTACTCTCTTGGCTTCTCCTGTATGGGTCATTTGATAAACTGATAGCAAATTTGCATCCAATGAAGGTACATATAGCACATCACTAAAATAGCCATGCTCCATGTCAATCCTACCAATCCCCTTGGTCTGGATTTCTGAATCATGTCCCATTCGAACTGTTGGGCCACCATTCGAATGCATAGAAGAGAAGAGCTCTCTAGATGAAACCATATGTTTGGAAGCTCCTGAATCAATGATAAATGATGGGGGATACGAAATACCTACTACCAAAGCATGACATTTCTCCTTATTGTCCGGATTTGAGGTGCTCTCTTTCTTCCTTGCGCCCTCAGGGACTGGGATGTTGTTCTTCTCCAGCAGTTGTGCCATTGAGTCAATGGTTTTCTTCATGCATGAGCTCTCTGGATGCCATCCCTTATGACAATAGGTTCATTTGGTCTTTTCCTTTCCCTTCTTGTCCTTCTCCTTTGACAGATTCGAACCTCCATCTGCAGACTTGGTCTTGTCAGACTTCCTCTTCTCTGGCTGCCTCGAATTCTTGGCTTTCTGCTTGCCTTTGTTGGCATTTGAAACACCCATTTCCAGTGCTTGGCCCTTTGATTTTATGGTGCCCATCTGAACTATTTTGTCCTGCTCCTGAGTGAGACACTCCATGAAGGTAGCTACTGATGGCATTTGCCAATTTCGAAGGGTCATCTTGGCTGAGTGAAATGTGTTAGCAAATACAGAAAACTCTAGGCCTAGCTTTGAAAGGATGAATAGAATCAGTTGTTCCTCCTTCTTAACAATTCCACATTGTTGCAGTTGAAGCACTAGTGACTTGAACTTAGTGAAGAACTCTTGGATGGTTTCAAAATGTGTTGGGCTCAAGCTAATGAGCTTGTTTTCAAGCTGGTGGCCTCTCAGTTCATCAGTTTTCCCAAAGAGTGATTCTAGCTTCACCCATACTTCATTTGGGGTTGTCAAACTATCTGTATGAAACAAGAGTTCCCTCGAAATGCTCAGGAATAGCAATCCATAAGCTTCATCAAGTCGATTGTAGTACTTTGCTTTCTCCACAGCAGAGTTCGGCTCTACTTCTGTGCCCATTGTTACTCTATAGAGACCCTTAGATCTCAGTTTGGTAACCATTTCAGCCTTCCAATCGAAGAAATTGAAGGGTGTGAGAAACATTTGGTTTGATTCCATTATTTTTGTGTTAATGGTGAGAAAACTACTGAAAGACCTGCAAAAAACACTCAATTTTTATTTGGAAATCCTCTCTAGAATGCAGTTCAATGCTCAATATTGATCTGCAACTCACTAACTCCACAATGGCTCTGATACCATGTGATTATTTTGATCACAATAATATCTAGGAGCTATGGAGAACCTCACAAAATCGAATTATTTGCAAAACCAGTGAAAAAGCTTGAAAAAGGAGACAATTTTACACACAATGTGAACTTAATCTTTTCATTATCTGACTATCTAACATGTGAAAATGTTAAGAACAGGTTTTTATTATATACATGAGAAATTCGAGAGAATTAGATATCTCAAGATGAGTGTACAAGTCAAAATTGCCAAATTGGCCTCAATCCCCCCTAGGTAGGTCCAACTTAGTCCTAATCATCCCAAACAGTCACGAATTCAGGTGTGAAGGTGGCTGAGGCATGCTGGGTCATAAATGAGGCCAAGGCAGGCATGGGTGAGCAAATAGAGGTGTTTGGGAGGACCAAGGGAGCAATAAATGCTCCAAATCTAGCCAAAATTGGGTAAAATCCACCCTAGCGCTCCTAGTCAACAGTAATTCCCCAAATCAAGGAGAGAGAGTGTAACGCCCATATTTTTGATTCGGCATATTTATTAGTTAGATACACCATACTTTATTTCTTATATATTCTGTTGAACTCAGCTCGACTGAGTAAACTATATTGGACCTCATTATATGATGTTACTCTGTTTTATGATTTCACCATGATTATGATGTTACTATGTTATGCGATTATGATGTCATGATTATCATATGATTTCCTTATTTTACGATTGCAGTATATGTTTATATGTTTTCATTAATGAAATGTGAAATATATGATTCGGTACGTGGATACCATCTTCTTATATGAATTATTGAAATGTTATATGTCATACGCATCTATGATGAGCTAAAAGGTTACATGAAATAAAATGATAACATGGATCAATTGGCGATCAATGGAAAATGCTTTCTATAAATTGTATTTTGCAAAATACTAACCTACAGGACACAAGGGCTATGGGATAGCCAGTTACTTGATCTGATATATATTGGAAAGAAAAAACATGTTCATACCGCAAACCTTAGCAGCCAAAATGAGGATACGATAACACAATCTGATAATCCCGATAGCAGCAAGTATGAGTTGATAAGGGCATAGGCCCAGTATGTTGAGAGGGATGGATGTGTTTCCCACCCTATGTTTCCATGAGACCCGAGGTCGTGGGAGGGCCGTGCTGAGACACGCTACCCATGTTGTTGTGATGACGATGGTCGGATGCCTGCTAGGAGAGGATAGGTCCGCTGTTCAGCCGACGCTATCGCTCTCAAGTTCTATGTGGTCAGATCGGTGAGTCCGACATCCACTGTTGTACTAGCAGAGGAAGGATAGGGAGGATGCTGGACGTAGGTTATGATGGGAGGATGTGTTAGTTAGTACTGTTGGGGGTTTAGTATTCCTTGATTCCGAGTTAGTGGAAGTAGGCACCCTTCCTTGTACATGATTGATTAAACTAATGTAAAAATAAAGAGAATGATGTGAAATCGTAAAGAATTAACTGTTAAATAACTGAGAATGTTGAAGTAATTGTACTATATATATTATGTTTTCTTCTACATGGGGGTAAATACTACTATTAGTTAGCAGATATGCATAGGCCGGATGGGGTTTGTCTATAGTACATTTATGATCTGTGCATACGCTGGCCACGCATGCACACCTTGCACATGTACACTAGTATCGACATACAAACACTTAACATATTGAATACATGTATAAGTTGTCATAAGTAATTAGGTTAATCATGCATTGACCGAATTCAGATAATGAATATAAAGTTATTTTGAGATGTGTAAAACAAGTCGATTAATCTATGTATTACTCGTTGGTAACATCGTGATATACAATTAAGACAAGTGTCATCAGTTAACATTGTCGTCTGAGAATTGTTGTAAATAAGGTAATAGTACTGTCTAATTAATTAGTAAGATTGTTTAAGCACTTAAGGGTGCTTTATTTAGAAGAACGACTATACTATATAGATGTTAGGGTACTCATGTGATAAACGAATGATGTAAAAGACATCTTTATTAAAATTCATCATTATTGTTACCTTACGGGGATTTAATTAATATTATTACTTAAAATTTATTTTAAATATTACTACCCATGTCAAAACAATTGCAAAATAGATAAAATGTAAATATTGATTAATGAATGATTAGAATGTGATTATTTTACATTTCTAAAATTAGACATAATAGGATAACAATTTTTGGAATGAACGTGATGTGATGGAAAATGGGTTATTAATATTTAATTATTCAATGTGAATCGTAGAAATTAAATCTCAAGATAAGTGATCTCGACGGAAGGTAGACCCTTAAGACACGCCATGTCCAAATTGAAAGGGGTCAAATATTTATATAATATTTTATTAAATATCTTAATAACAATAAATACAAGGTTTGGTGAAAAGACTTGCAATTAATAAACCTTGTCCCGAATGGATAACCTTTGGGTGATAATTCCCACCGTAATAAATACTTACGACCGTCAATCCAAAACCAACTAATTTTTCCATGAGAGTAATTAATTATACATTTTTATAAAGAACCGTGTATGAATGAACTGGTGATAGGAGTAAATGTTGAGGGGCTCGAGAGGGGGATTTTGGGGCGGTGGAGTAAGCCCAAGATATTCTCGAGGAAGGGAGATTATATAGAGGGGGAGAGCTTGGAGTAACGGGAAAGTTTTTTTTTGGGAAGAAAAGAAGTTTGGGAGAACAGGGAGTTTGAGAACAGAAAGTTTGGAGAACAGAAAGTGGGGAGAACCGAAGAGAGGATTGCTCTCGGGATTATCAGATTGTGGGCTCGGGGGCTTGGAAATCCTTTGATTTTCAAAGGGCCAGCAAGATAATAGCTGGTCGGTAGGGTGGACACTTCAGTTTGGCTGTCTAAGAGGATATACAACCTGCTACAACCTACGGTTAGTATCAGCATCAGGTAATTTCTGTGTTATTTACGTTATTTGATTATTATGCTTAAACTTACTGCAAACATGCATAACTTGCTATTTACTGATTTACTAAGTTGTGAAGCATAGGCTGGAACATGATTATAGAAAAGAAAATATTGATATGTTTGTTTGTTCTAAATTACGAATGTAAGGTTGATAAAACACGACAGTACACTGAATATCATTTAGACGCATAGTAATTGTTAGAAATTTACTCCCATACACTTGATAAAGTTTAAAACGTAGAAAATTAATTGAGAAATTTTACATAGTGCTCTGCTGTAAAATTTTAACAAAATTTTACATAGTGCTCTGCTGTAATGTATGTTATAACAAAATTAAATTAATTAATTAATTAATTAATTTTTATAATACATATAATCTAACAAAATATAAATAATTTTAATTTTTAGTATTAAACTTAACTATGATTGGTTGAGGTTTAAACAATTAATGTTAATTAAGTTGTTTAGATTAAAGGGTAACATTTAAAGTTAACTAAAATAGAGATATTAAAAATTTTGCCGAGATTTCAACTCCTAGTCGAAGGGATGAAAGAGGCCCGAAATCTCAAAAACAAGACACCATTAAGACCAGCACGACGAGCTGAACACCATGACAAGATTGTTTAAATAAAAACGACTATAGATTTTACTGCGCTAATCTTGACAATTTGTTATCTCATGATGCAAGTTATTAAATACCTACATTTTAGTTCCGCGTATATTTGATTGAACAACTAAGGATATGATTTTATTTTAATAACTTAGGAACTATCATGGTGACAACACGAAGAGGTCGAGGTCGGGGTCAAGGTCGACCACCATCACCACCACCTCCGCCACCGCCAACACCGCCACAACCAACCTCAACACCAGAAATGCAGATCATAATGAGGTCATTGGAGGCCATTATGACCACGATGAACAGGCAGTCGGAAAGGGCCGTCGAGGTGGAAACCACTCAAGTGAGTCGAGAGAACTCTGAAAGGGCACATGGCCCAAGACTGGAACCGCTTCAGGACATATCGAGGGAGTTACAAAAGATAAAAGTTCCAGAGTTTTCAGGAGGACGACCCGGTAAGCATGCAGAGGCATGGTTAGAAGGCATGAAGAGATGCTTCGCATTGAATGAGTACACATCTAGTTCCAATGCTAGGATGGCCGTCTTTCAGCTTAAAGGTGATGCTTTGAATTTGTGGTCAGACCTCGAGAAGCAGTTGCACCTTACTCCTCTTACAACTTCTTGGGAACTGTTCGAGGAGAGGTTCCACATGAAGTATTTGCCAAATTATTACAAGGAAGAATAGGCAGGTGCACTCCATGCCTTAGTACAGGGAGACAAGACGGTGGAGGAGTATGAATCTCGGTTTATGGGACTAGTAAAATATGTTCCTTACCTAGATGCAGATGATTGTCAGGTAGAGCGTTTTGTGTATGGACTTAACTACAAGATTAGAGCTGTTGTGCGGATGTGGAAGCCAACTTCAGTTGCCATGGCAGTTGAGTATGCTCGTTATGCAGCTGATATGTCAGATGGAAAAGAGGGCAGTAAGTTGACAGGAACCAATCAGTATGTTTCAGGGAAGGCGTCACGTCCTTACTTCAGGGGAGGACAATCTAGACCTCCTCCTTATGGTAATCGGTTCACACCGAGGGGTAATACTTCAGTTAACTCAATCTCGCAGGCATCGTCCGCAACCCACCAAAGCCAGGGACGTACACAGGGAAGTTCCTATAGAGGAGCAAGGGGTTTTAGAGGAACCAGGGGAAGGAACTCATCTCAGAGGATTCCTTCGAGCAACATGCAAGCCCCTCCCAATATCTCTTGTTGGGGATGCGGAGGTCCTCATTTCCAGCGAGACTGTCCCAAGGGTCAGTCAAGCAGCAGGCACAGGGAAGGAAAAGCACCCATGGATAGTTCGGGTAACAGTCATCGGATTCATGCAGCGGTGCATAAGCACCAGGCAGAACATCAGTCTACCGTAGTAGAATCCACTGGTAATGTAAACAATGTCATACTTAAAATTTTGTTTGATCCAAGAGCAACTGATAGTTTTATTTCACCATTTGCATTAGATAAATGTGGGTTGGAAGCCTACGAGCACGATGATTTCAAACTGGTTGAAATGGCTTCAGGAACTAAGCAACCAGTAGGTCTTAAAGTGAGAGGTTGTGGGGTTGACTTAGGAGTTTGTACCACTAAGTTGGATGCTTATGTCACCAATTTGGGGACTTATGACCTCATTATTGGCATGGATTGGTTAGAAGACCATAGAGCTTTCATAGACTGCTATGCAAAGAAGGTGTTGTGCCTCGATGACGAGGGAAGGACAATTCAAATCCAAGGCTTGAAGAGGAAGGTATCCCTCCGTTTCATCTCTATGGTGAAAGCTAAGCGGTGCCTAAGACAAGGATGCCAGTTGTTCGTAGTGGAGGCCGTGAGAGATAGTAAAGGACCTTCCTTGAATTCTTACCCAGTACTTTCCGAGTTCAAGGATGTCTTTCCGAAGGAATTACCAGGACTACCTCCAGAAAGAGAGCTCGATTTCACAATCGAACTAAAACCTGGTGCAGAACCTATCTCAAAAACTCCGTATAGAATGAAAACTCCAGAGCTCCGTGAGTTACAGATCCAGTTAAAAGAGTTGCTAGATTTGGGACTGATTAGACCTAGTATCTCGCCGTGGGGAGCACCAGTGATCTTCGTTAAGAAGAAGGATGGATCCCTGCGACTGTGCATAGATTACAGAGATTTGAACAAAACCACAGTGAAGAACAGGTATCCCATACCAAGAATTGATGACCTCTTTGATCAAATGAAAGGTGCGTCAGTCTTCTCAAAGATTGATTTACGATCAGGGTATCACCAGTTGAGGATCAAGGAAGGCGACATTCCTAAGACTGCCTTTCGAACTCGATTTGGGCATTACGAGTTTGTAGTGGTACCATTTGGTTTG
The DNA here is from genome assembly GCA_027924585.1 of Larix kaempferi. Lineage (NCBI taxonomy): Eukaryota > Viridiplantae > Streptophyta > Pinopsida > Pinales > Pinaceae > Larix > Larix kaempferi. The sequence continues at coordinate 964,000 of BSBM01001570.1, read as the reverse complement.
ACCAATGCTCCAGCTGTATTCATGAGCCTCATGAATGGTGTCTTCCGAAAATACTTGGACCACTTTGTTCAGGTCTTCTTAGATGATATTCTTACCTATTCTAAAAGTGAGAAGGAGCATGAGGAACACTTGCGGTTAGTCTTGACATGCTTAAGGGAACATAAACTTTATGGTAAATTATCAAAGTGTTCCTTCTTCCAAAAAGAGATTCACTACTTGGGGCACATCATCTCAGGTGAAGGGATCTCTGTAGACCCAGAAAAGGTAAAGGCCATTGAAGATTGGCCAATTCCAAGGAATGCTCATGAGGTGCGCAGCTTCATGGGGTTAGCAGGCTATTACCGGAGGTTTGTGGAAGGATTTTCTAAAATTGAAAAACCTATTACCACCTTGCAACGCAAGGGAATCCGGTATGAATGGACCGATGAATGCGATGCCGCTTTTACAGAGTTAAAAAGATTGTTGACAAGTGCACCAATCTTGCGGGTACCAGACATGGATAAAGATTTCATGGTATGCACCGATGCCTCGAAGCAAGGATTAGGAGCGGTGTTGATGCAGGAAGGTGGGTTAATAGCTTATGCATCTCGAAAGTTGAAACCTCATGAGGAGCAGTATGCCATGCATGATCTAGAATTGGCAGCAGTAATGTTGGCACTAAAATTATGGAGGCACTACCTAGTTGGTAGAAGCTTCACCCTTAAAACAGACCATCAGAGCTTGCAGTACATCTTTACCCAAAGGGATTTGAATGCTAGGAAAAGGAGATGGAGTGAGTTCATGAGTGAATATGACTTTGGTATCTCTTACATCAAAGGAAAGGAGAATGTGGTGGCAGACGCTCTAAGCCGAAGGCCGAGACTTTTCTCCTTAATTCCCTTGAAGGTTGACTTGAGGGAAAGGGTACTAGGACAACTATTGGGTGATAGTTGGTATCTAAAAGTAACCTCAGCTATTCAGAATGGAAAGGAACAGGAATTGAAGTATGATGGGTACCATCTTGACGAAGATGGATTGTTGCGGTATCAGGGAAGGATGTATGTTCCTAAGGAAGGTGATACCAGGGAAACAATCCTTAGAGAGGCCCATAGATCGCATTACTGTGCGCACCCAGGGGTGAAGAAGATGTATACTGACATGAAGCAACTCTTCTTCTGGCCAGGTATGAAGATGGATGTAGTGGATTTTGTTTCGAAGTGCCTTGAGTGTCAACAAGTTAAGGCAGATCATCATCACCCGGCCGGTCTCCTACAACCGCATGATATTCCTATGACTAAATGGGAAGTCATTTCAATGGACTTTGTTGTAGGATTACCACTCACATCTCTGAGACATAATGCTATTTTGGTGGTAGTCGACAAACTGACCAAAAGTGCTCACTTCATTCCAGTCAGAGACACCTATGATGTGACAGATGTGGCAAGGGTATTCATAAATGAGATTGTACGTCTTCATGGAGTTCCTAAAAAGATAATCTCTGATAGAGACCCTAAGTTCACCTCCAGATTTTGGACAAGCATGCAGTCAGCATTGGGGACACAATTGAACTTAAGCTCAGCTTATCACCCCGAGACAGATGGACAGACAGAGAGGGTGAATCAAGTGATGGAGGACATGCTTAGGATGTATGTTATGGATCAACAGACACAGTGGGAGAAATATCTTCCTTTAGTGGAGTTTTCATACAACAATAGTCATCACAGCTCCATCGGTATTCCGCCATATCAGGCATTGTATGGGAGGTCGTGCAGGACACCACTCAGTTGGGACAGGTTAGAGGATCGAGTTTTGATTGGGCCTGAATTGATTCAGGAAATGGAGGAGCAAGTGTTACAGATTAGGCAGCGGCTGAAGGAAGCACAGGATAGGCAAAAGAGTTATGCTGATGCACACAGATCAGATAGAACTTATGGAGTAGGGGATCATGTATTTATTCGCATCAAACCAAATAAAAGTACCATTCGGTTTGGGAAGGGTACCAAGTTGTCACCTCGCTTTATAGGTCCATTTGAGATTCTTGAGAAAATCGGACCAGTTGCTTATCATCTTGCGCTGCCACCCCACTTGCATAAAACTCATAATGTATTTCATGTTTCTGTATTACGACATTACATAGCTGATGAGACTCACAAAAATCATTGGAAGGGATTGCAGGTATCGGACGAGGGAACCTTCAGGGTCGAACCATTACGTATACTTGATCGTAGGGTTTGACAGCTCCGTAGTCGCCATGTGGACCAAGTTAAGGTCCAATGGGACAATTATAGCCCAGGGTCTGCTACCTGGGAGGATGCAGATACCATGCATCGAGATTTTCCCTCACTATTTTGACCATAACTTCGGGACGAAGTTTCCCGAAGGGTGGGTGTATGTAACGCCCATATTTTTGATTCGGCATATTTATTAGTTAGATACACCATACTTTATTTCTTATATATTCTGTTGAACTCAGCTCGACTGAGTAAACTATATTGGACCTCATTATATGATGTTACTCTATTTTATGATTTCACAATGATTATGATGTTACTATGTTATGCGATTATGATGTCATGATTATCATATGATTTCCTTATTTTACGATTGCAGTATATGTTTATATGTTTTCATTAATGAAATGTGAAATATATGATTCGGTACGTGGATACCATCTTCTTATATGAATTATTGAAATGTTATATGTCATACGCATCTATGATGAGCTAAAAGGTTACATGAAATAAAATGATAACATGGATCAATTGGCGATCAATGGAAAATGCTTTCTATAAATTGTATTTTGCAAAATACTAACCTACAGGACACAAGGGCTATGGGATAGCCAGTTACTTGATCTGATATATATCGGAAAGGAAAAACATGTTCATACCGCAAACCTTAGCAGCCAAAATGAGGATACGATAACACAATCTGATAATCCTGATAGCAGCAAGTATGATTTGATAAGGGTGTAGGCCCAGTATGTTGAGAGGGATGGATGTGTTTCCCACCCTATGTTTCCATGAGACCCGAGGTCGTGGGAGGGCCGTGCTGAGACACGCTCCCCATGTTGTTGTGATGACGATGGTCGGATGCCTGCTAGGGGAGGATAGGTCCGCTGTTCAGCCGACGCTATCGCTCTCAAGTTCTATGTGGTCAGATCGGTGAGTCCGACATCCAATGTTGTACTAGCAGAGGAAGGATAGGGAGGATGCTGGACGTAGGTTATGATGGGAGGATGTGTTAGTTAGTACTGTTGGGGGTTTAGTATTCCTTGATTCCGAGTTAGTGGAAGTAGGCACCCTTCCTTGTACATGATTGATTAAACTAATGTAAAAATAAAGAGAATGATGTGAAATCTTAAAGAATTAACTGTTAAATAACTGAGAATGTTGAAGTAATTGTACTATATATATTATGTTTTCTTCTACATGGGGGTAAATACTACTATTAGTTAGCAGATATCCATAGGCCGGATGGGGTTTGTCTATAGTACATTTATGATCTGTGCATACGCTGGCCACGCATGCACACCTTGCACATGTACACTAGTATCGACATACAAACACTTAACATATTGAATACATGTATAAGTTGTCATAAGTAATTAGGTTAATCATGCATTGACCGAATTCAGATAATGAATATAAATTTATTTTAAGATGTGTAAAACAAGTCGATTAATCTATGTATTACTCGTTGGTAACATCGTGATATACAATTAAGACAAGTGTCATCAGTTAACATTGTCGTCTGAGAATTGTTGTAAATAAGGTAATAGTACTGTCTAATTAATTAGTAAGATTGTTTAAGCACTTAAGGGTGCTTTGTTTAGAAGAACGACTATACTATATAGATGTTAGGGTACTCATGTGATAAACGAATGATGTAAAAGACATCTTTATTAAAATTCATCATTATTGTTACCTTACGGGGATTTAATTAATATTATTACTTAAAATTTATTTTAAATATTACTACCCATGTCAAAACAATTGCAAAATAGATAAAATGTAAATATTGATTAATGAATGATTAGAATGTGATTATTTTACATTTCTAAAATTAGACATAATAGGATAACAATTTTTGGAATGAACGTGATGTGATGGAAAATGGGTTATTAATATTTAATTATTCAATGTGAATCGTAGAAATTAAATCTCAAGATAAGTGATCTCGACGGAAGGTAAACCCTTAAGACACGCCATGTCCAAATTGAAAGGGGTCAAATATTTATATAATATTTTATTAAATATCTTAATAACAATAAATACAAGGTTTGGTGAAAAGACTTGCAATTAATAAACCTTGTCCCGAATGGATAACCTTTGGGTGATAATTCCCACCGTAATAAATACTTACGACCGTCAATCCAAAACCAACTAATTTTTCCATGAGAGTAATTAATTATACATTTTTATAAAGAACCGTGTATGAATGAACTGGTGATAGGAGTAAATGTTGAGGGGCTCGAGAGGGGGATTTTGGGGCGGTGGAGTAAGCCCAAGATATTCTCGAGGAAGGGAGATTATATAGAGGGGGAGAGCTTGGAGTAAAGGGAAAGTTTTTTTTTGGGAAGAAAAGAAGTTTGGGAGAACAGGGAGTTTGAGAACAGAAAGTTTGGAGAACAGAAAGTGGGGAGAACCGAAGAGAGGATTGCTCTCAGGATTATCAGATTGTGGGCTCGGGGGCTTGGAAATCCTTTGATTTTCAAAGGGCCAGCAAGATAATAGCTGGTCGGTAGGGTGGACACTTCAGTTTGGCTATCTAAGAGGATATACAACCTGCTACAACCTACGGTTAGCATCAGCATCAGGTAATTTCTGTGTTATTTACGTTATTTGATTATTATGCTTAAACTTACTGCAAACATGCATAACTTGCTATTTACTGATTTACTAAGTTGTGAAGCATAGGCTGGAACATGATTATAGAAAAGAAAATATTGATATGTTTGTTTGTTCTAAATTACGAATGTAAGGTTGATAAAACACGACAGTACACTGAATATCATTTAGACGCATAGTAATTGTTAGAAATTTACTCCCATACACTTGATAAAGTTTAAAACGTAGAAAATTAACTGAGAAATTTTACATAGTGCTCTGCTGTAAAAACCAGAGCACTACAGATAGTGCTCCAGCATTTAATGAGGGTGCACTTGTGGACAAAATAGGAGGTTGGGTGAACTGGTTTGCTTGGAAGTGGGTGTGAACACTCTCAAATGTGGGTATTTGACCAACTAAAGTCACCTAGTCCAAACTATGGTGTGATGAAGCACATGAGAAATTAAATTTGACTATGGTTATGGACTATGGTACTAAGTATGGATTACTATTCTAACAGATCGCACCCCTCATCATATGTAGTATAGAGATCGATCATGGGAATATAGAGATTGATCATGGAAAAAAGGGATTAAAAATGGAAAGTACAAGAATGATGGAAAGGATAGGTGCGGAAAGATAGTAAGTAACGCTGCATAATATCCCATGATTTTTCATATAAGAAACCACTTGGAATTCCCGAGAAGCAACAGACCAAATCTAGTGCGCGCACTCAGCCAGCATTGCAATCCTCGAGCCTGTAGGCAGAGCCCGACCAGTTGAGGGTATAAAACACATTCCAAAGTTCTGGTTTTGTCTGATCATAAAAGAGATTCTAAAATGACAAAGGGTTTCAAGAAAAGTGAACCAGAGGATCACAGCACCATTTATTAGAGCCTGAGAGTCCTGCAGATCATCCGCAATGTAGGCTGGATTCATTTCATCCTTGGACTAAGAGGATATGATACATGTGTAGCTCAAGAGTTTGCAATAAACTTCAAACATATTAAGGATGAAAAGTATGTAACCCGAGTGAAGGGGTTACGTATCAAGTTGGATGAGGAGATAACTGCCAAATTTACTGGTCTGCAGAGGGGTTTGTATTGGAGCAGGGATGACAGGGAGGCAAACCAAGAAGCAAAAACAACATTCTTCAAGCAAGCAGAGGTCTATGACGAAGACAAAAATGGAGTCAAAAGACTCTCCATGCCAGTGCCATGGGAGGACGTGGCTGAAATTGTTCATAGGTACATCACATGCTCTGGTAAGTTAAACTATGTTCCCATCTTTCATTTTCGGATCCTAGAGTTGTTAAGACACATGACCCATCATCCACCAAACAACAACGTTAGTATTCCATTTTTCCTGCTCCAATCCCTAGCAAAAATGAGCAAGAAGGTGGATAAAGGTAAGGAGGATGCCTTGGCCCATCATGGGATAATCAAGTTAATCGTTTGCGAGGAATTAAAGGAGTAGATACCATAGCTTTAGTGGGAAGAATTCATGTTGGTATCTGCAGAAGATGTTCAAAGGATGAAAAGTACACCCACAACTAGCATACCACCTGCAGAAATGAACAAATCTGCCTCTACATCAGGGGCGAAAAGGAAGATTGACCTGGACCATGTGGCAGAGAACCTGGTGAAAATCAAACATTCAAGAGAGGACTCCCCCAAGGCAAACCCAGATATTCCTGCCAAAAATCAAGAGCTGAAGAGGAGTAAGAGATTCACCCAAGCATCCCAAATTTGAATAGAGAAGGAAAAGAGTAGGGAACCCAGTCCCATTGTTCAAAATGTGTCGGAGGGGGACGATAATCAGTGGGTAGATCAGAGAGACCCCACTTCAGAAGAGGAGCAGGATGAGCAAGAAATGCAGGATGAAGAAGAATAAATGGATAAAGAATAAGAGCAGAGCTTACAAGAGCAAGAAAGCTTCTAGGGGAACCCTCCAGAACATAATGAAAACCCCGAGGTCATTACCTAACTCGTTGAGGCACGGGCGGAATTGGAAAAGCTCAAAAATGAGCTGGAAATGTTAAGAATTGGGCTAGGAAGCCAGTCCACACCTCCCCTATTCTCAGCTAAGAAGACACAAATCCTGAAGATGCATCATGCAGAGGAGCTACGGCTGGCTGAGCAGAAGAATTCAACGCTTCAAGAAAAATTGGCCAAGGAAAAAAACAAATTAGCCAAAAAGGACCAGGAGATTACCAAATTGAAGGACGTTTTTGTCACTACTGCTGACATATATGATACACTGCGGGACCTCAGATCGCCATCGGCAATATATGCAGTTTATATACAGTAGAAATGGGGCAAATTCTAGCTCCAAAGGTTGAAGAAAGGACTCCCTATAGAGATAAGCACTCCCAAAGAGTTTATGGATGCATCTTTGAACTCCACAGAGTTGGAGAAGGACCAATTGAGTGAATTCCTCTTGCATAATTTCGTAGTTTCTGGCTCTCCCAACTGGTCGCCAAACCCATATGTGGGCGATTTCTAGTTGAGGGCATTATGTTCGTGGATGAACCACGAAATTGAGAGAGCCCAGGAATACCATATCTATGTCGCATCAAAATGGAAAACCCCATTGATGATCAGAGCAAAGCCAACTCACCCTGAAGGGATAATCTACAACCATAGCATCCTCAACTAGGACGAGGAGCTGATCCCCATTCTCCTTGCAAAACAACAGGAGGCTATGACTCATTTTGACATTACACTCCGAAGCACACAAAAGGAAGTTCATGATTCCATTAAGGAAAGGTGGAGTATAGTGGCAAACAATCTGAAAAGAAGAGAAATCCACTCCCCCCTCAGGCTTGATGATGCTCTTTTCAAAGCCACACTCTACAAATAATCCCTGGAAATAAATCAACTCAGATGGATTGGGATGAGGCTGAATCCCCCATTCTTTCTTTCCCCGGTCATCAAGGGACATATTAATGAAGAGGAAGAGAGGAGCGCATGGGCCATGGAGGATCAGAATTTTGGATATTGCAGGCAGGCAGGGATCCCTAGGATGGTAGCATGAGACATCAAGGAGGTCGTCAACGAATTGAATAAGTCACCCAAGGATGGGTGAATCCTTCAAGTATGGGAGAGAATGATGAGTCCAATTTTGAGGTATTTGATAAACCTTTTTCCCGCAGTCAAGCTCAAGCAATGGCGAAGAAACACACTCATTTGTGGGAAAAATGTTTTACTTTAATTATTTAATGAAGTTGTTCTTGACGATTATTCTTGTATGTTTAAAATGTGTATTCAATAAACTAATTCTGTGGAAATCAAGCGTGATTGAGTAGGTTTAGGGGCATTAAAGGACGAACGTGTAGAAGACTGAGGTATCATGCAGCTCGGCACCTGTTTCCTAATTTATAGAGAACGCACTCTTGTTCAAGGAGAATCAGAATTTAGATAGTTAGTTAGGTTCAGCATTAAGAATCATATAAATATGGAACTCTCGGGTAGCGAGAGGCCTCAGTTGACATTTTTGGAGAAACATTGTTTTACGTTTTTGCACTATTGAGATACTTCTGAGTTATAGACCTTTGTGAAGACATGGAGTTTATATTTTAATATAAGATTGATGTTAAATCCCAGCCAGCGTCTATAAGTTTCTTTCTCTTATGAGTACGGGTTGGAGAGGGACCCTCCAACACGTACGTCAGGGGATTTCCATTTTTCAGGTATTTCTGATTATGTGTTTTACAGTGATGAAAATTTATATCACATATGGAAGCATTTGAATGATGTATTGATTATGTAGTAATTTATAATATGTTTTGTAGTTCAGCAACACGGTTTCAGTAGTCCTGTAGTTGCTTTCTTCCAACACACATTTTAACCAACGATTCCATATGTATTAGCATTGCTTTCAAAAGTCATGGTTTAGATCTAAGGTTTATGAATGTTTCCCATCTTGATTAATTGCTTTGATTTCTTAATAATGGACGTGTAGCATGAGATGATTGCACTTCAAACTTAGTTTTGATATTTAAATGATTTAGATCAGAATTATAGTTTTATGCATAAGTAATTACAGACCTTGCTTTCTTTAATTTAGAATAGATTTGTTATGGCATTTCACTTTCATAGTCTAGATTCACCATTCTATATTAGGTAAATTCATAGGATTATCTCTTCCACTTTCAGCATTTTAATTCTTTGAAATAGATTTACTGCTTTCA
>BSBM01001570.1:600000-950000 GCA_027924585.1 Larix kaempferi | reverse complement strand
TGTATCATTTCCTTACTCGACCATGTTTGAGGCCCTATGAGCCGTCTTTGGTGTGAAAAACACTCATATCCAAATGATTTAGGGCCCAGGGCCCAAATCATTGCATCCCCATATCATAGCTCCTGAGTTATGAAATGTTCATTTAGGTCTCAATCCTCTTCTTTCACCCTCTAATCATGTTTACATTTCAAATCCTGTTTGGCGTTGCACTAGGAGTGACCCTTGCAAATGTGATGTTGGATAATACTGCTACCCCCTTAACCCCATGATATATTTCTCTCTATCTCTCCCATATCCAATATCCCATTTATCTATCTCTCTCTACCTCTCACTCTCCCTAAAGCACTACATCCCTTAACCCCTAAAGCATTCAACCATTCAACCTGTAATCCCACAACCCTAACTCCTAAACAACCTAACCCACAATCCTTAAAGTCAAATACCTAATACCTTACGCCTTAGTTCCTAAACCCTTAAACCCCTAGAAGCCTTAACCCCCCTCTCTTTATCCATTCATTTATCCACTTTTGAAGTATAGTCCAATGTATGCAATTTATCAGCCTTTTCCAATAATACATATGCAACATCATCTAGTATAAGTCTCATGTACCACATTAAAAATCACAAACCATTGTCAAGTATGAAGGAAAATCATCATAATTAATGAATACCAACACCATACTAAACACAATCAATAAATATCATAATTAAGGTGTATACAAATCATAATCAATTATCAATGATCATCATTAATGAATATCCTAAGCAACCATATAGGTCTCCATGTTTAACATAGTTATGCATAATAACTAGGACTATCAGGGTTTAAGTAACCAATACCAATACACACACACGTACACTAAAGCATGGGACCGCGCGTTCTCATTGTCGTAATAAGATTTCTTAGTTTGTGATTTTTGTGATGTTGATTATGTTCTCCTTTACTAAAGGGTGTTTTTGTGACGACCCTGGTCTTACTTAGCTTCTGCAAAGCTAACGCATGTTGATACTTTGTTTTGGTTCCAGGCAAGGACCTAAACGACTCAGGTTTGGATTTTGGAGATAGAAGACTTACTAAAGTTTTAAGCAACATCATTAAAGTGTTATATTATGATTCCAATTTATGGGATGAAACTTCATCCTAGCTACGACCTAGAAGACAATCCTCAAAATTTATACTCATATAACTTAAGGATGTGTTATAGGATAATGCAAACCTAGCTAAGGGTTTTAGTGGGTTTACGTCAAGTTTTTTAACATAAAACTAAACTATAACGAATGGGTAAGAATTACATCTGTAGTGGGATCCATCCTGGATTCCACTTAAAGTAAAACCCTAACTTGATGGCAAGGGGATGTATCGAAGATCAAAGTTCATTTGCGTTAATTTGGAGAGATGGGCTCTTGGCCCTTGTCTGCCATGACCATGGAGGTAAACTAGGTGCAGTGTAAAAGTTTGTTGGGTTTACAATGTTGTATGGGAAATATTTCACGCAAAGGTGGTTAATAGTTGAATCATGGCTAAGAGAAAATCTTCCTCGCGGAGGTAGCTTATAGTCGTGGCCACAATTTGCAGAGGTATAATTTGGCACCCAACTTGAATTTGTTTTGAAACTCTTTTATTCATTTTAATGAAATGTAAAAAATGTTTAATACCCATTTTTGGTTTTGTATTGACAGGAGGGTTTCATGCTAAGTGGGAGCTCAACAGCAACAGTGGTTTAAAGAAGCCACAGTAAGCCTCAGGAAATCCTAGAACGAACTTGTCCACGATGCTTGTGTTTATGTATGCTTCCAACTTTAGGGTTTGTTTATTTATTTTGGAAGCCAAATGGCCATTCAGGAGAATTGTTGTTTGTAAATGTTTCTGGCTAAATGCCCCTAGTTTGAGTTTCACCAAACTTATAAAAAAAGAATTTACAGTGTTCAGAGATAATTGCATTCTTCTATGTATATCTTCATGGTTAACAACTTCAGGGTTTTTCTGAATTTTGTTAAATGAATTCTGAGCTGAGCCCTAAATATTAATGTTGTTTGTTTATATTATTTTATAATGATAATGTTAAGACAATAATGGCCCTGCTGATGAAGATATTAGTCTATTTATTAAATTGGTAGCAAGGGATTCGATTCTAGATCATACCCTCGACAGATTTTGTATTTGTGTTGTGCTAATGGATAGAGGGTTCATACAAAAAAAGTCTACGATGGCTCTGTTCACGTTATTCACTTAAAGATTTGGTTGATTATAATGCTTGATATAAATATACATCCCATAGTTAAAACTGAGCTTGTTTTTGTTTTAAAATTTGACACATTCTTTTTGGAGGGCGATCCTTATGGGTCTCGAACTCTTGACTTATGTTTTAATTTGGTCTTTAAATACTTGTCAACTATTTATTAAGAAAAAGAGGGTATCGTGGCAAGTAGAGAAATGTAATCAAGTTTTGTTTGTCTTTTCTGGGCAAGTCCATTTCATAATTTTTGTAATAAATTCTGCTTGTAAATACATCCCTTCGACTGTATGACATTGATACAAGATTCTTAGTTTGAATGGTTACTCTTACGGGTCTCGAACCCTCAACCTATGTTGGGTTTATGCTAAATATTTATTATGGATTTGTTTATAAATTTCGATAATGCCCTCACAGTGAAAAATATGACTCTCTATTTTAAGAACTGGGACATTAATTAGTTGATGGTAACTCTATTAATACTATTGATGTATAGACTAGTATAGTTTTATTTTAAAACTGGGCATTTCCCCAGTTATGTATATTATACGATATTTGTTTTACAATGTGGATTGAGATATGTCAGGTTGTTTCCAGTGCAACTACTACTACTTACTTGAGTTAATTTCGTTAAGCAAAGTTGGTTAATGATGATGAAGGGATTCGATTCCAGTATAACTATGAGTAAAACCTTAGCCTGTCATTTAAGTCTATTAATTAGAGACATGTTTAGTTTTTATATTATAAAAGTATTATACTCTATTTTAAAAATGATATTCATTCTATTCTTAGGTTTATCTGTCTAATGTTTAAAAATAGTTATTGTTCTATTTTGGTAAGTACTGTATGAAAATAATGATATTATAAAATATAAATTTCTAGGTTTTCAATAATATATGTATATTATTTACAGTATATGATTTATATGTCTACATCCGATAAGATCAACATTCTGCTTAAAATGTTGAGATCATTTCTAAGATACCTATTTAAACAAACTCTCTATACTAGAGTACATCACTTATGTGAAAGGAAACATACAGAGAGGATTTATATTTCATTATTCTATATTTCAATTATAATCATACAGACTTTTATATCGAAAATAATTATCATTTCTATATTCAAATAATTCTAACAGTTATTAGAAAATCTAAGAAGCATTAAAAACCTAATAACTTATAGATAGAAACTTTCAGAAATATACAGAAGAATTAGAAGCAATTAAACCAAAACAATGTAGAACCTATTTAACTATTGAGGTGGAAAAACACCCAAAGAAAACTGTTCCTCCCAACCGTCTCCTAGAAGCATCCAAGATTAGTTGCTTCAGGACCCCCAAGCCTGTTCACTGAACCACCAGGATGAAGACACTGTGTAGAAGCATGTAATAGTCTCTTTGTATCCTATCAATCATAAAGATTTGCAGACAATACACTCTCTGCAACTCAACAGAATAAACTTGCAGTCCTTACACTAGCAACTCACTTTAGCTTTCCCCTCATCGAATCCTCTTGTGTGCTTAAATTTTCGGTATGCAGCCATCCACAAGGCATAAAATAGTGAGCCTCTTGCTCATTCAATGGATATAAGAATGTATAGATCTTTGGGTCAATTTTACATTTAATGAGCCACCTGCTTAGTTCCACCTTCCTTGGGGAACATGACCACATTTTTAGGGAAGTTGCCTCCTACATTAGCTAGAAAGTGAGTGCAGTTGCTACCACTTGTCAATTTTCCTTCTACACTAGTTCATTCCTCCTAGTGGTTCAGTGAACACTCTTCAACAGTCTTCTTTGGATAGGTGTCTCTTATTTTAATTATTAAATAATAAAAATATTCAATTACAGTTATCCTTGACCATCCTTGGTCAACAACATAAAACTTTACAATAACTTTTAAAGTAATGTTTTCCACAACATAAAATGTTTCAAGTTCTAGGTAGGTTACTGTAGTGCCCCTATATGGCTATAGACCTTGAGGGCACCTGTTGAGTGACCCGACTGATTGAAACATTAATAAAATGACCCTTTGATTTGATTTTGAGTGTGTTCATGATTAGGATTGATTGTGAATCAATAAATAATGATATATGTGTATCTGGATAGTTGATGTAAATGAATGATTACATGTTGTTTAACAATTAATTTTGATTATGGAAAATGCACATGTGAATGATGCTTAATGACTAGTTGTATGAGTGATTATGTGATGAGAACGAAGAAAGTAAATATTGACGAGATCCATTTCTCATTAGATGAATGAGTAATGTTATGAGTAAAATATAAATGCTTAACGAAGTAGAAGATTGATGAATCAAATTATGATAAATTGAGGACAGTACTACTAATATATGTTTGTGAGAAATGTGTGTAGCGACAGGTGAAACGGTTCACCGACGGACACACAAAGGAATTGAAGGGTCGTAGAGTATGGATAAATCACACACACGGAGAGCGATGACAATGTCAACTTCTGATGGAACACCATGCATGAGCATATAAGCATTGATTCACTTGCTCAAGAGGAAATCGTGAAGGTGTACGAGGTGGGACACGATGGAGTTGGTCACGTACGAGTTGGGGGGTGCGCAGTGAGAACAAACTCACTCCTTAGAGCCATTAGTCCCTAATAGCGTGTAGACGGAGGATAGAAGGTAACGACTCGTGAAATCCCTACATGAAGTTTCCGCAAGTCAAAATGAAAGGATAGCGGCAGAAGGGCCCAACGATGCGGTACCCTGTCGAGAATGGAAAGAGACGCAAGGACCCGATGATGTGGTACATTGCCAATAAATGGAAACGATTGATGACTAGACCCAATGGAGTAATGCCATGTCGGGGAAATGAATTAAGGAATGGGGAGGCCCAACGGTGTGGCACCGAGATCCTAGTAAAAATGATTGTTAACTTAATGGCCTAAAAACGTATAAATTGCACCTATAGCATTTACTTAGGGAAATGTTTTTTTAGTAATTTTAACATTAGAAATTGTTATTTATGCATTTTCATATAAAAGAATATTTTGGCATTTAAAATATTAGAAATGGTTATTTATGCATTTGCACATGAAAGAATATTTTTGAGTATTTAAAAATATTAAAAATATTTATTTAGGAGCAAAATGGAATCCTAGGCATGGATACCTAGTCAACTCCACCTACACCACAAATATAGGAGTTAAGTGAAATATCTTGGGGTCAACCATGAGCAAACTTAGGAATGTTGGTGCATCTCCTAGAGAAACTGACACATGGATGGGTGAGTATTATTAAATTAGAGTTTTAATAAAATATATATTTATGCATGAAGCGACATGTGTCGCATGGAATTTTCCTTTAAAAGGAAGGCATTGGGAATGGGTAAGGACCGAGATCCTTAGATGGCTATCGTAATCTTGAATTAGTTTATGACTTGCTTCTATTGAGGGTTTCGCTAGAAATTTTGGTGGGGGGGTATCCCAAGCTGAGTTTCTTGATTATTGTGTGTGAGATCTACGACCCAAAGCTCGGGGGTGGCCATGTGACTGAAAGTATGAGCCTATGGTTGGGTGGAGAAGCTAACGGTTTCTTCGCCTATGGTTCAAACGAGCTTTGATGGAGGGATCCTACGGAAGACGTGGACAGAAGTGGACAAGATGGATCGGTTGACAAGTTATGGTTTGTCTACATTTGTTAAGTTATTTACTTAATTTTTTTATTTTTCCATTAATTATGATAGCTAATATGATTCTATGAAGTTGTTAAAGTTTTAGGTTCAGTTTAGGAGGAGCCTAAAGGAGGGTCCCTATAGTTACAAACACCCCCTCTTAAGTTCAACAATGTCCTCGATGTTGCTTAAGTATCATTTGAGTCTCCCTGGAACAAAATTGGATATGTTTCCCGCATATGACTCTCCAATTCCCACGTTGCTTCATCTGGACTAAGGTGCTTCCATTGCACCTTTACCTGTCCAATGGTGTGATTCCAGAGTAAAATTTCTCTCCTTTAGAGGATACTATCTAGTTCCACCTGAAAATTTCTTTTTGGTTCCACCTGTATATCATTCCAATCAATTATGAGTAGCAACATGTACATACTTTTTCAAAATAGAAATATGAAATACATTATGTATTTTGAGATTAGGCGGTAAAGCTAACTAATAAGCCATTGGTCCAACTCTTAACAATATCTCAAATGGTCCACAATACCTTGGTGCTAATTTAGCACAACTCCCCAGCTTAAAAGAGGATTTTCTAGGCTTTACCTTGACAAAGACACGCTCTCCTACTTGAAATTCTTTCTGAGTTCTTTTAAGGTCTACATGACTCTTCTGTCTGTCTTGTGCAATTTTCAGATTGTTTTGTACATGTTTCACCATTAGTTCCATTTCTTTCAACAACTCAAGTCCTAACATCAATCTGTCAACCGAATTACTCCATGAAATGGTAATATTACACTTCCGACCATACAATATTTCAAAATGACTAAGTTTAGTTGAAGCTTGATAACGATTGTTATAAGCAAATTCAACCAAGTGCATATATTCTTCCCACTTGTTTCGCTGATCTCTAACATTAATTCTTAACATATCCTCTAAAACTTAATTTACTCTTTCAGTTTGTTCATATGTTTGCGGATGAAAATATGTGTTGAAATTTAATTTAGTGTCCAAACCTTTAAACAATGACTTCCAGAAATTACGAGTAAATTTGGAATCTCTATCAGAAATTATTGCCTTAGGAATTCCATGCAAACGAAAAACTTGTTTCATAAACACGATAGAAATATTAGCAGCCTTATAAGTAGATTTGATAGGTATAAAGTGAGCTTCCTTGCTAACTTTATCCACTACTACCATCACATAATCATTTTGCTTTTGATTTTTAGGAAGTCCTGTTAAAAAATCAATGCTGATAATTTCTCATTTCCAATCTGGAATTGGTAATGGCTGCAATAAGCTAGTCGGGTGTTGAAGCTCAGCCTTAACTTGCTGGCATTCAATACACCTAGCTATGTATTCAACCATCTCATTCATCATGTTTGGTCAAAAGTAATCTTTTCTTAACATCGTTATCATCTTTTGGTAACCATGATGTCCTGAATAAGGACTTTTATCATCCTTTTTTATATTTTCACATTCATTTCTTGCAACTTTTTCTTGTAATTTCTGATAATTTTTATCCATTTTTACCCCGTCTTCAAACTTAGTTTCTAAATCTATTTTATAGCTACTAACAGTGGCCATAAAATTTAGTTTTGCATTTCGGCTTAAAGAATCAACCACCTTGTTTTCTTTTCCTTTTATATGTTTGATCTCAAAATCATATTCGCTAAGGAAAGCTAACCACCTAGCTTGCCTTGCGTTCAGATTTTGTTGATCAAATAGATATTTTAAGCCTTTGTTATCAGTCATTAATAAAAATATTCTATCGATTAGATGATGGTGCCACATTTTCAAGACATGTACTACGGCAACCAACTCTAAATCATAGGTAGCATAATTCTTTTCATGTAATTTTAACTTTCTTGATTCATATGATATTACGCGACCTTCTTGCGTTAAGACTCCACCCAAGCCTTCATTGCATGCATCGGTGCATGCAACAAAGTCTTTGTTTGGATCTACTATTTTTAAGATAGGTGTAGTGGTTAATAATTCTTTTAACTTTTAAAATCTTTCTTTACATTTTACATCCCACATAAATATTTTTCCCTTTTTCTGTAATGATGTTATAGGATTCGCAATTCTGGAAAACCCTTCTATGAATTTCCGATAATAGCCGGTAATTCCCATGAATGAGCGTACATCTGTTACATATTTAGGGACGGACTATTCATTTATGGCTCTTAATTTATCCGGTTCAACTAATATTCTATCTTGGATATCACATGACCTAAATACTATATCTTATCTTTAAAGAATTCACACTTGCTAAATTTAGTGTATAATTTATGTTCTCTTATTACTTGTAAAATTATCTGCAAATGTTCATCATGTTCTTCCTTTTTTTTTTAATAAATCAGTATGCCATCAATGAAAACAATTATGAATTTATCCAAATATTTATGTTAGACATTGTTCATTAAACACATAAAAATTGTTGGAGCCTTCGTTAGACCAAAAGGAATAACTACAAATTAATAATGTCCGTAACAGGTTCTAAATGCATTTTTAAATATATCTTCGTCTTTAATTCTGACTTGATGATATCCAGATCTCAAGTCTATATTTGATAATATCATTGCTCTACATACTTGATCAAACAGATCATCTATGCGGGGCAATGGATATCTGTTTTTAATTGTCATATTGCTTAACTGACAATAATATATACACAGGCGTAAGGTACCATCTTTCTTTTTAACTTAAATGACAGGTGCTCCCTAAGGAGACACACTTGGCCTTATATAATTTTTATCCATTAACTCCTTTAATTGTAGTTTTAATTCATTAAGTTATAGGATATTCATCCGGTAAGGTGATTTTGAGTTTGCTACAACTCCAGGTACCAATTCAATAGTAAAATCCAATTCTCTTTTCGGAGGTAAACTTGGAATCTCTTCCGGGAATACATCTGAAAAATTCTTTTAAGATTGGTATGTCTTCAACTTTTAATTTATCTTCTTTATTCAAGTTTTCATCATTTATTACATGTACATCAAAAACTTTACAACCTTTATGTACAGCTGTCACATACCCACCTGTCGATCCAATGCGCGGAAGGGAACATGATGCCAATCTATGGACTTTTATATAAACTCAACCCATTCATTAGGTTCTTAGAAATAAAGTAAATAGTGTGCAGATGCAAATTAAGCAATTATGCACAGCGGAATTAAAACTCATCCATGCACATATTTCAAATGCATTCAATGTATCAATAACAATCATTAAATTATACATTGCAAAGGCAAAACACACAGATAGAGAAACACTTATCTTTGTTGTGCAATTGTCCCAAACAACTAGCTATGTCGCTGGATCGTTCCGCCCAACCATAGTTCTCTGCCCAGCCTGTATTCTTTCAGCACTCAGAGACCACCCCCGAGTTGGGCATGATTTCTATACAGAAAAGGGGACATTCAAGCTCACACATAGCCAATTAATCGTTTCAGCTTAGCCAAGCCAGTCCACAACTGGGTTTATCAGGCTACATTTGAACCCTGGATGCTTTCACTCAAGCTCAAGCCAAAGCAATGGATACCCATAACCCATACCCAACATACTCTTCTCTCACATAGCAAGCACACACATGGGGCATGGATACACATTTTAAATAATGGGAATTACAATTAATATGGCCATGGGTTTTCCCCAAATCGTGGGCACCCCAAAAATGGATTGGGAGAAGGAAATTCAACCATAGGGAAGAAAACGATTTCTCCCACATATATATCAGCATTTAGTTGGCCAAACAACCTCTATACACCCCAAATCGATTTCCTCTTTCTTCCCAACTGGTATATAACACAAAAACGCCCTTCTCTCAGTTGAGAAAGAAGGAAACACAGAAAAACCATGGAGGAAAATGCCCAAGTGGCTCCAAACTCGTGGGGGAGAAAAGCTGCTTGATGGGTAAATGGCTTGGGGGAGCAATTCATGGCTCTTTTCTTTCCCAGGAAGCCAAACATGTTTTTCCATACAAGGTGGCTTGCCCATACTCAAATTTGGACAGCCATACCTTCCATACTCCAAGGCATTAACTACCTCAACCAACTCTTGGGAGAAATCAATGATTGGGTACAAAAGTCAACATGGGTAGTTGAGGGTTTGATGGGTTCTCTCATTGACACTTGGCTTGAATTGATTGGCTCCAAGGGTTTGAATGTTTTTCCCCCCAATACCTTGTAAAATCATTCCCCCATCTCTTTGTTGCATTGCATAGCTAGTTGTGGGTATTTTTATTAAAATGCATATTTACATGATGTTTACAATTCCAATGTGCCTGGCTAGCACGTAAACCATATGCATCAATAAATCGATGGCGAGGCCTTGGCCTTGAGCTCCTCACCATGATTTTATAACAATATTACATCATTTACATTTGAATGTAATGAGGTCAAAGTGGGGATGTGACAACATCCTTTTTCATTTGTAATGCAGATATCTGTCTAACAAAAACTTTCATAGGTACTCCTTTTACAACAACAGTTTCTCATTTTTCATTTAAGCATGCAATTGTTTTCTCAAAGAAATTCAAAACTACTCTATGCTTTTCCATCCAGTCTATGCGTATTAAAACATCATAGGACCCTAAAGGTAACACATTCATTTTTACTTGGGTTTTAAATTGACTCATGAATAGTTCACAATCTTTCACATAATTAACTACCTTTCTCTTGGTTCCTGTAGCTAACTAAACCAACCAAGATTTTCAAACATTTCCAAATGTAATTTACAACTTTCTACTATACTAGGTGACACATAGCTTAAACTAGCACCTGGGTCAGTTAAAATAGAGATTGGTTTGTTCTTGATCATACCTTCTATTTCGACCATTGATGTTTGGTGATCAGCTTATCGATTCTCCAAGGTTGCATTAATTCTGGGCATCTCATTAGCTAAGTCACCGACTGTTGCCTCTTCCTGTATCGTATGCATGTTGTTGAAGTTTCTTTTTCTGTTAGGATAGTCCTTTGCATAATTTGGTCCCTAACAATCCCAACATTTAACTGGTTCTCTTTGTTCATTATTTTTAACATAATTGTTAGATATGTCTCTGTTTCTTGCTGCTATAAAATTCTACTGTGCATTGCTTTTAAAATTTGTTCCCTGATAATTTATGTTAGGATAATTCCGAGAATTATCATTTCCAACATTTTTGTTAAATTTAAACATTTTTCTTCTTTGTTCGAAATTACTTGGTCTTTTAACCTTCCAGCTAGGTACACTTTCCGTTCTATTTATGCTATGTTCGAAACATAAGTTAGTCTTTCTCATTGCTTCTTCAAGGGTTTTGGGGTTGTCATATTCAAGTATGTCCTTGATGCTAAAAGGTAAGAAACTTAGAAATATCTATATCTTAGGCTTTTCGTCGATGATGTAAGTTACATATCTTAATAGACTTAAGAATTTACTTCTTAGTTCTTTCATGTTCATGGAACCTAGCTTTAAATCATGGAATTCTTTAGCGTTTTCTTCATAGTATTGTTCAGACATAAATTTCCTTTTAAAGTATCTCTTAAAAGTACTCCAAGTTATATTCTTTTATTTAATGCTTTTCACCCTTTTTATATCCTACCACCATATATTAGCCTTCCCAGTTAGATTGTAAATAGCCATTTTAGCTTCCATCCTGTCTGAGTAATTATATATTTGAAAGTATTTCTTCATCCTAGATAGCCATGCTTTGGCTTCTTCTCCTTTTTCTATCTCACCATTAAACATTGGAGGTTTTATCTTTTTAAACTCTCCTGAGATTTATTCATAGGGTTTGTAGTTCCTCTTTTTAGGGCTATAGTCACTATCACTGCTATCACTAGAATACTTATGTTTCTGTCTGTATGATTTACCATTCGTTTCTGAGGATGATTTACTTTCACTATCATAGAATTTTAACTTTTTGACTTTACATTTGTAAGACATAGTTCCAGATTCAGATTTAGTTTCTCTTCTTCTATCCCTTTCTTCACTATATAATTTATCTAGCAACACTTGATTTAGTTCTTCCTGTGGTTTTAAGATTCTTTCATTATCTTCTTTGATATTCTGCAATTCAGCCTTTAAATATTTAACAGTTCGAAGTAGTTCAGATGAATGATCATTTAGTTCTACGTATAAATTATCTTCATTAACATTTTCATGTTCATGAATATTATGATGGGATCCATCCTCGGTAGATGCCTCTACTCCTTCCATTACCTGCAAAATAGATATTGAATGTTCTGTACAGAAGAAAATTTAAAACAAAGTTAGTAAATTTGTTTTTTTTGTTTTATTTGGAATCTGCGCAAGTTGAGCCACTTTCAGGCCTCGTGTTTGAACTTGTGCTTTGATACCACATGTAACGACTCCAAAAATCCATAATTTTTTTTTTTTTAAAAGTATAATTGTCCATAAGATTCAGAATCTATGCTTAAGGAATACTTCTTATCTTGTTAACTGCTTAACTGTATCTTGTATTCATTGACAATACTTGTTTACTTACAAAATCGATGTTTATTATTATGTCCTAAAAGCATTAAAATGATAATGGATCTCCTTTACTATTTTGAATATAATAATTGATCACTTGTATCAGCGTCGATATTTAATTGTTGGTTTATAGATAACTGCACACTCTCATTGTCGTAATAATATTTCTTAGTTTGCGATGTTTGTGATGTTCATTATGTTTTCCTTTACTGAAGGGTGTTCATGTGATGACCCTAGGCTTACTTAGCTTCTACGAAGCTAACGCATGTGGATACTTTGTTCTGGTTCCAGCAAAGGACCTAAATGACTTAGGTTTGGATTTTGGAGATAGAAGACGTACTAAAGTTTTAAGCAACATCATTAAAGTGTTATAATATGATTCCATTTTATGGGATGAAACTTCATCCTCGCTACAACCTAGAAGACAATCCTTGAAAGTTATAATCATATAACATAAGGATGTGTTATAGGATAATGCAAACCTAGCTAAGGTTTTTAGTGGGTTTAAGTCATGTTTTTAAACATAAAACTAAACTATAGAGAATGGGTAAGAATTACATTTGTAGTGGGATACAGCCTGGATTCCACTTAAAGTAAAACCCTAGCTTCATGGAAAGGGGTTGTATCAAAGATCAAAGTTCATTTGCATTAATTTGAAGAGCTGGGCTCTCGGCCCTCGGCTGCCATGAGCATGGAGGTAAACTCCACGCAATGTAAAAGTTTGTTGGGCTTACAATGTTGTATGGTAAATATTTCACGCAGAGATGGTTATTGGTTGAATCATAGCTAAGATAAAAGCTTCCTCGTGAAGGTAGCTTACAGTTGTGGCCGCAATTTGCAGAGGTATAATCCGGCACCCAACTTAAATTTGTTTTCAAACTCTTTTATTCATTTTAATGAAATGTAAACAATGTTTAATACCCAGTTTTGGTTTTGTATTGACAGGAGGGTTTCATGCTAAGTGGGAGCTCGGTAGCAATAGTGGTGGAAGCTCCAGTGGTTTAAAGAATCCACGGTAAGCCTCGGGCCATCTTGGAACGACCTTTTCCATGGTGCGTGTGTTGATATATGCTTCTAGCTTTAGGGTTTGTTTATTTCTTTTGGAAGCCAAATGGCCATTCAGGGCAGCATTGTTGTTTATAAATGTTTCTGGCTAAATGCCCCTAGTTTGAGTTTCTCCCAAACTTATAAATAAATGAATTTACAGTGTTCGGCGATATTTATATTCTGATATGTATATATTCATGGTTAACAACTTCAAGGTTTTTAGAGGCATTGGTTATATTCTGACTTCCCTTTATACTTATGGCGAAAATAATTATGTTATGTTGCTAGATTCCTGAATTTTGTTTAATGAATTTTGGGCTGAGCCCTAAATATTAATGATGTTTTTTTATCTTATTTTATAATGATAACTTTAAGCCAATAATGGCCCTGTCGATGAAGATATTAGTCTATTTATTAAATTGGTAGCAAGGGATTTGATTCTGTATCATACCCTCGGCAGAGTTTCTATTTGTGTTGTGCTGAAGGATAGAGGGTTCATACAAAAAGAGTCTACGATGGCTCTATTCACATTATTCACTTAAAGATTTGGTTTATTATAATACTTGATATAAATATCCATGTCGTAGTTAAAACTGAGCTTGTTTTTGTTTAAAAGTTGACACATGTATTTTGGAGGGCGATCCTTATGGGTATCAAACCCAAGACTTATGTTTTAATTTGGTCTTTAAATACTTGTCAACTGTCTATTAAGAAAAAGAGGGTATCGTGGCAAGAAAAGAAATGTAATCAAGTTTTGTGTTAGGAACCTATGTCAACCGTTCTCTTTACTATGTTAGTATATTGTTGTTGGACGCATATGCTTTGTAAGTCGTCCCGTAGTATTTGTTGATCTGTAGTTTATATTATCCCATAGTATTGACCCATAGTATTGGACGCATATGCTTTGTAAGTCATCCCGTAGTATTATGTGTCCCATGGTTTTGACTCATAATATTGGGCATAGACTTAGTATATAAGTGTGTGTTGAGGTCATTGAAGGCACCGTGAAGTTAATTGTATTGAGCTTGCTCAAAGGAGGTTGCCCCCTTGAAGTGGCCCGTGATCAATATAAAAGTGATTCTGTTCTATTATTTCTGATATCTTGTGTATTTGCATTAATTAATTATTGCAGGTTCATCACATCTGGTATCAGAGCACTTTCTTAGGCTCATTAGGTGAAATTTCTACCAATTTTTTTTTTCGCATCTGTTGCAGGTTCGGATTTGGGAATAATCCCTATCCGCTTAACTGTGGGAAGTACTTGGGCATAATCCCTAAAACTCATTGTGAGGAGTACCACAGGAACCCCGAAGTAGTTGGCCCATTGATAGGACCTGCCAGCGAAAAAGGGCAACAACCCCTACCTGATTGACTAGTTTCCACCCTTGAGGTAAACCAAGAGCTGTCGTTTGTGGCAAAGCGGTTATCAGTTTTACCTGAGCCGTGGAGTGAGGGGTACTACCCCAATACGCAAGCCATCAGACAGCATTGGTGGACGAGTGAAACCCCTGAACTATTAGGAAGCCGCACACACCTGGGGTCCATATCTATTTTCAGTTGAACTGTTGTCGATCACTTCCGATCCAGATCCAGCCATTTCATATCTATTTTGAAAGTCGTTCCAAATCTAGTCGCCATTTCAGATCCAACCATTTCCGGTCCCTTCCGCGCCATTGCAGATCCATCTGTTGCGGATCCCTTCCGCGCCGCTGTTGCTGAACTATTTCTGGAAAAAAAAAGAGTACAAAATTTAGTTTTTTCTCCATATCTCCCTTGTTTTCACTCTGTTTCCCTTGAAATTTTTGGGGAACCCCTGTCATTCCATTCTGCATCTTTCATTCCTGAGGACCCTATCCCCAATTCCCCTTCCCAAAGCCTGAAATCCCACATTTGTCTATTTTTAGGGTTTGCCATAACTTCCTCAGATTTCACCCAAGCACCTTCAAATTTTACCACAAAATTCCTTTCTGAATTCTGCTTCTTTGTCCCTCTCTGCCAAATTTTCTCATTCTATCACCCTGCTTCTGAAATCCCCCTTTTTTCTTTCTTGTCCTTTCGACAGTGTCCAAAATCTAGTCAAACCCCAATTACC
Source organism: Larix kaempferi (assembly GCA_027924585.1). Classification (NCBI taxonomy): domain Eukaryota; kingdom Viridiplantae; phylum Streptophyta; class Pinopsida; order Pinales; family Pinaceae; genus Larix; species Larix kaempferi. The sequence continues at coordinate 934,512 of BSBM01001570.1, read as the reverse complement.
CATCAGATTGTTTCCCCAATCCAAATTTCCCTTTACTAAATCAGCTTCTGTTTGTGTTTTTCTACCCATTCCATCAAAAAAAAAAAACCTGGTTATGGTCGTCACCCGTACAGGAGCGAACACCATGGAGGAAGCACTTGCAACCATCCAAACCAAAATCCAAGATCTGGATGAAAAATTTCTAAGCCTCCATCTTCAGCATTCAGCCATGAACAATAACCGACAGCCAGAATCTTTTGCAGCCACCGAGTTCTCTTCTTCCAGCAATTTTCATGGGCTGAAGCTTGATTTTCCTCGCTTCAATGGTACTGATCCGACTGGATGGATATACCGAGTAGAACAATATTTCAGTCTGCATAATACTTTTGATGTCCAGAAAGTTCCACTTACATCCTTTCATTTGGAACAGGAATCCCTTCAATGGTACTATTGGTACATCAAAGCTCATCCCGAGCCAAACTGGACAGATTTTTGCCAACTCATTTTGCCACGATTTGGTCCTAGTGCTTTTGATGATTTCACAGGAGCACTCACTAAACTTCACCGAATTGGCACAATGAGAGAGTATCATACAGAATTTGATAAATTGACAAATCACACAGAAGGATTGTCTGATGAATTCTACAGGAGTTGTTTTATCAGTGGTCTCAAGGATGAAATCCGCTCAAAGGTCAAAATGTTTTGTCCCAACACAATGATGGAAGTCCTAGGGTTGGCTAAGCTGGCCGAGGACAATATCACAGCTCAACAACGCTCCAAACCCATTTTTGTTCCCTTCAGAAATATGGGTTCCCAACGACCTCCCATCACGCCTTCTCCTCAACCAACTCCTATCAAGCATTTGTCTGAAATAGAAATGCAGGCACACCGAGAAAAAGGGCTTTGCTATAATTGTGATGAGAAATTCACTCGGGGACATAGATATGTTCAACAAAAGCTCTATCTCTTGGATGTGGATTCTCTGCCTGCCTTAGAACTTGGAGAAGAAGCTACAGATACAATAGATGATCAGGTCAACATTCAACACCCGCCTGTTGACACCCCATCTCTGGACGACCCACCCGAGATCTCTCTCCATGCTGTAACCAGCGTCACCACCCCACAAACAATGCAGGTTAGGGGATACTTCAAGAAGCTCCCTCTTACCATACTCATTGATTCTGGTAGCACTCATAACTTCATTGACCCTTGGATTGCCAAATAGGCTGATTGTTTTGTCCATCCTTGCTCCAACTTTGAAGTCATGGTTGCCAATGGGGGCACCTTACCTTGCAAGGGGAAGTGTCACAATGTGCGTATCTCTATGGAATATTATAACCTACGCTCTGACATGTTTTCCTTGTCCTTAGGCAGATGTGATGTGGTTTTGGGTGTTCAATGGTTACGCACACTTGGCCCCATCTTATGGGATTTTGCTGAACTTTGGATGCAGTTTAAAGTTAATGGGGCACAACACAAATTTATGGGCTTACAACCAGGGTCTCTCTGCATCATCAGTTCACATCGCCTGGAAAAAATCCTTAAGAAGAATTCACATGGTGTCATCTCTCAGCTCAATTCCATTCAGATGCACCCATCAACAGTCTCCACTACTTCCTTGGATAGATATGCAGGTATCTTTGTTGAACCAATGCGCTTGCTGCCTTCAAGATACCTTTCAGGTAAGAATTTAGCCACATCTACCTCTCAGCAGCAAATGATGGCTATTTTGCATGTAGTACAGAAGTGGCAGCCATAGCTATTAGGGAATTATTTCTGCATCAAGACTGATCTCCCGAGTCTGGAAAATTTTCATGAAAAATGGGTCTCCTCCCCAACACACCTGAAATGGGTTATCCAACTCATGGGTTATCCCTATGTGATCACTTACAAGAAGGGTAAGGACAATATGGTGGAAGATGCTCCTTCTTGCACAATTGATGACCCAGTTTCTCTTACAGCTCTTTCTCTGCTTGTTCCAAATTGGTTGCAATATCTTCACCAGGGCTCACTCTTCTATGAACTCCATGTTTCTTCATCAACAGGGCACTCTAGGTTCTGCAAAATGTATGACATGGAACAATGTAACTTCTTTTGGCAGGGACTAAAAATGACAATTCAACAGATGGTGGCTGACGATGATACTTTCCAAGTCAACAAGGGTGAAACGACCCTCCTTTCGGGATTGCTCAAACCCTTTCCCATCCCTACATAGCTTTGGACAACTATTTCTATGGATTTCCTAGAAGCGCTCTGGTGGTACAATACCACATCTCAAAGGACACCATATGAAGCAGTCTATGGAAAAACACTGCCAGTTCTTCTTCCATACACCCTTAGCAGCTCCCCAGTTCAGGAAATTGACTCGGTTCTTCAAAACCACGATCAGATTCTTCTCATTCTTGCAGGACAATCTTCACATGGCTAGAATTCGCCTGAAACAACAAGCCGATCATCACCGTTCTGAGCGAATTTTCCACGCAGTTGACAGGGTTCTTCTTCATCTACATCCTTCCAAGCAATCCTCCTTGACACTCCAAAGGCGTCAGTGGCTTGAAATGCAACCCGAGGATGCTACCGGGGAATCACTCCTTCAGATTCTGCAGCAATTTCTCCAACCAAAGCTTTGAGGACAAAGCTTTTTCTAAGGGAGAGGGGATGTTGGGAACCTATGTCAACCCTTCTCTTTACTATTTTAGTATATTGTTGTTCGATGCATATGCTTTGTAAGTCGTCCCGTAGTATTTTTTTATCCGTAGTTTATATTAGCCCATAGTATTGACCCATAGTATTGGACGCATATTCTTTCTAAGTCTTCCCATAGTATTATATGTCCCATGGTTTTGACTCATAGTATTGGGCATAGACTTAGTATATAAGTGTGTGTTGAGGTCATTGAAGGCACCGTGAAGTTAATTGTATTGAGCTTGCTCAAAGGAGGTTTCCCCCTCGAAGTGGCCCCTGATCAATATAAAAGTGATTATGTTCTATTATTTCTGATATCCCATGTATTTGCATTAATTAATTATTGCAGGTTCATCACATTTGGATTGTCTTTCTGTGCAAGTCCATTTGATAATTTTTTGTAATTAAATTCTACTTGTAAATACAACCCTTCGATTGTATGAGATTGATACAGGATTCTTAGTTTGAATGGTTACTCTTATGGGTCTCTAACGCTCGACCTATGTTGGGTTTATGATAAATCTTTATTATGGATTTGTTTATAAATTTGGGAAATGCCCTCACAGTGAAAAATATGACTCTCTGTTTTAAGAACCGGGACATTAATTAGTTGATGGTAACTCTATTAATACTATTGTTGTATAGACTAGTATAGTTTTATTTTAAAACTGGGCGTTGCCCTAGTTATGTATATTATATGATATTTGTTTTACAATGTGGATTAAGGCCTGTCAGGTTGTTTCCGATACAACTACTATTACTTACTGGTTTAATTTGGTTAAGCTGAGTTGGTTAATGATGATGAAGGAATCCAATTCTAGTATAACTATGAGTAAAACCTTAGCCTGTGATAAGTCTATTAATTAGAGACTTGTTTAGTTTTTATATCATAAAAGTATTATACTCTGTTTTAAAAATGATATTCATTAGATTCTTAGGTTTACCTGTCGAATGTTTAAAAATAGTTATTGTTCTATTTTGGTAACTATTGTATGAAAATAATGATATTATAAAATATAAATTTCTAGGTTTTCAATAATATATGTATATTATTTACAGTATATGATTTATATGTCTACATCTGATAAGATTAGCATTTTGCTTAAAATGTCGAGATCATTTCTAAGCTACCTATTTAAACAAACTCTATGTACTAGAGTACATCACTTATGTGAAAGGAAAAATACAAAGAGGATTTATATTTCATTATTCTATAATTCAATTCTAATCATATAGATTTTTATACAAAAAATAATTATTAGTTCTATATTCAAATAATTATAATAGCTATTAGAAAATATAAGAAGCATTAAAAACCTGATAACTTATAGATAAAAACTTTCAAAAATATACAAAACAATTTAGAAGCAATTAAACCAGAACAATGTAGAACCTGTTTAACTGTTGAGGTGGACAAATACCCAAAGAAGACTGTTCCTCCCAACCATCTCCTAGAAGCAGCCAATATTACTTGCTTCAGGACTCCCGATCATGTTCACTGAACCACCACGATGAAGACATTGTGTAGAAGCATGTAATAGTCTCTTTGTATTTCAGCAATAATAAAGACTTGCAGCCAATACACTCTCTGCAACTCACTTTAGATTTCCCCTAATAAAATCCTCTTGTGTGCTTAACTTTTCAGTATGCAACCATCCACAAGGCATAAACTAGTGAGGCTCCTACTCATTCGATGCATATAAGATTTCCTAGGTCTTTGGGTCAGGTTTACATTTAATGAGCCACTTTCTCAGTTCCAACTTCCTTGGGGAACATGACCACATTTTTAGGGATGTTTCCTCCTGCATTAGCTAGAAAGTGAGTGCAGTTTCTGCCACTTATCAATTTTCCTTCTACACCATTTCATTCCTCCTAGTGGGTCATTGAACACTCTTCAATAGTCTTCTTTGGATAGGTGTCTGCTATTTTAATTATTAAATAATAAAAATATTCAATTATAGTCATCCTTGACCATCCTTGGTCAACAACATAAAACTTTACAATAAATTTTAATGTGATGTTTTCCACAACATAAAATGTTTCAAGTTCTAGGTAGGTTACAATACTTGACCAACCATCATCTATATTGATCAGAATTGTAAGGGATAATTAAGTTTATCTAATGACTTAGACGGGAAAGAAATTTAGAGTTATAACCAAGCACCATGTTGTGTCTGGCCTCATAGGTAATGCATCTTATTACGTGAAATTTCATCTCATCCTAGGGTGTTGGAAAGGAATAATATTTCAGTGCTAGTCCTATAACTGTAATATATGCAAACACATGAATACTCTATTGTACACTTGAGTTCTCATCTCGGTCTAGACACTTGATTTTATGACTTGGATTAGACATGCTTGAGTTCTCAACTCGGAAAACAGTTTGAATTTATTTTGCATGGGAGACTTAATTTAGATAACTTGATAACTCAAACTTCACGTGACTTCAACTTTTCATGGCTTACATAACTCGCTAGATCATTTCAATATACATAATTTTTTATACATGATAAGGAAGGTATTTTGTCTTTGTGTCTCTTTGATAGTTTGTTTCTTTGATAATTATGAAACCTCTAAGATACCATATTATTTCCATCTAAACCCTATCCTACGATAATTTACCTATCCTTAGCATACTACACCCTAACCCCTTGCCTTAGATATGTGGTCTAACACAAATAAACCAGCATAGTTTGTAGTTGTATGTGTTAATTTGTAAAGTGGTAAGTTATGTTGGAATGTGTCAAGTTCATTTTATAATGGAACTAATATATTATTTTTTATTTCTTTTGTAGGGGTAGACCTCATAGTTTTTTTAAAGAGACTTTTGGAGATGGGAAACTCACGTGACAGAGCAAAAAAATCTAGAAGGAATCTGTCCATTGAAAAGGTCAATGACGTAAGAGAAAAGGCCAGGTTGGAAAATGGAAATATTGAGACATGGTCCTGTCACTGATCCTTCCACTGATCCTAACACAGTTGTTGACATGACAAACTCTTGTTCAGAATCACAGGTAAAGTGGTTGCGTCCAATGGACCCAACTCAAATTCCAACATCAACACAATCTCCAACCAACAATCCATCAATGAGTCATGCTGAAGTTCCTCACGACACAGGAATATTTGGATATGTTGCATGTGTAGAGATGGACATACAAGCAATGCTTAATTTACAATCTCCCCAAGAATACCACAACCATGTCGATCACACTCCCATTATGGCCCAATGTGTGAACAAAGCACTACAACAAACAAGGTCTGGTATTCATGTATCATGTCCATCTTCCCTACCTTGACTGTCCAATGCAAGAAGAAGAACTCCTAGACATATTCACGTGGATGAAAGTGCTCTATCGGGCCTTGAAGGTAAGTTGCCAAAACGCACTATCGAATAGCAATGCAACAAAATTGTCAAGGAATATTTTGAATCCAAAGGTGATGCAAGTAAATGTCAATTATTGCTATGTTTGTTAAAGTCACATTGTTTAGCTGTTGTTAGGAGAATTTTGGGCATAAAGATAGTTAAAAGTTTAGAGGCTAGCATTCATATTGTTAGAAATATCCAATCCGCATTTAATGCGATTGGGAAGATTTCTCGTAAAAAAGATCTTTGTGCGGCTCATCGTGTGTTAGTGGAATTAGTTGTAAGCAAGTCCACAAGGCAATGTCTCCTGCTATCACACACTCATCACATACTTAAATTAAATAGAAAAACTATTAAAAAGTACTATGTTATAAGAGGAAATCTTGACACTCCAGGTGGAAACAATTGTTGGGATTTTGTTGGTAGGTTGCCTTATGGATATAGGAGGCTAATTGATGTTGTTAAGGATTTAGTACAAAATTTTTGGCATGATCATACCAGACCTTCATGAAACCAAAGAGACATGCTAAAGCTGAGAAAAGCTTCTACTGAACGTGAATCCCATATTAAACACTTCCTTGACACCACATAGACTGAAATCTATGAGAGATTCAGGAATGAGCACACACAATTGAACCTGGGTAAAAGGTCCTTTGAGAAATGAAACCATGGTACATTCGTATATGCATTGATCGGAACAGTTGTTGTTGTAGATACCACGTAGAATATGAATAAATTATTATGACACATATAAACATATATTTTGTGATTTGCATAGTAACATTTTGCAGGGCTGCAATGAATCCATACTACCACCGAATGCATCAATGTGTAGATCCATTATTCAACTTTTTTGGATTTTTTTATGTCAAAATAATTTATATAGATAATTAAAACAATTTCAATTCATAATTTTCTAATAAGTATATAATCTCAAACAGCATCAATCATATATCCATCCTATTTGAATAAATGGTTGATAAATACATTCATATATACATATACATTTCTTTGTATTACGGATTTGGTTGCTACTTCTAAAGTCAATAAACAATGTCAAAATATTGGTTTTTTAATATGTAAATATATCACAAACTCCTTACTAATACCAATGCAGTATTCTTTATATTAATAGACATTAACATCTTAATGGATGTGGCAAGGAAAAGTTGTATGGGTTCTAGTCTTCCTAAACTTATGAGTTAAGGTTTTTTAATTGAATAAATGTCACAATTCATCTTGATATTGTTTACATATTAATTAGTGTTGGGAAATTAAGCAATGGGTGATGGTGGTTTTGGATCAATCAGAATCAAATCTCAATGTTGCATTCAACATTTAAAAATAATTTTAGTTTCTTTTTAAATTTATTTTTATTTTACCTAGTATAAACAACATGGTTGATACATAAACCTTATCTAAAATTCAACATGAAAGAGAGAAAACAAAGATATTGTAGTAAAAACTAAAGGAAAGTGATGTCAAACTCATTGGTTAAAAATGAAGTGCATCCCAATGATTAAAAATGCACCACTTAGTCTAAGAAAACAACACCAATAGAAATTAGTGATTACATCCTTTTTCATTTTTAATGGAGAAAGGAACACATGCTCATTTTAGGAATGTATGAATAATTTTGGAATGTGTGCATGTTCCTTTGATGATAGTTAAGAAGGTTTCAATGTAATTTTAAAGCTATTGCCTTCATGTGAGTGCTAAGTTAATATAATGAATTCCAACTTAGTAAAATAATTTAATTAATTCAACTTATGTACAACTAATTGAAATAAACTTAACAAGAGACACAAGGTGGCAATTTCCCCGACATTGCCAATAGATGTTGCTATAAGACAGAAGCTATAGAAACAATATCGTAGACATGCTTCCAATAGGTATTGCTATAAGTAAAAACTTATGAGAAACAAGAATGTAGAGGGAAAATCATGTTCGGTTTCATTTGCAATTGTAGAAGGTAAATGTGACCCATTTATCATGTGATTTAGGCTAACATAAGCCAATTCCAATGGGGAATCGTGTGTTGGAATATGTGTAGAGATAATAATATATTTATAAAGTGGGATGATTATCATTCAAGCCAAGAATTGAATTAGAAAAATATTCCTTCAAGTGAAATGTTCATGAAGAGATAGGGCAACTAAAAGATACTTGTCAAAAGCTCTCTAGGTAAATAACAAACCTAAATGTTATAGTCACCATTGGATGAATATTAGAAAATTCCAAAAGAGGATTGGTTCACCAAAAGCATAGAACATTTATAAATTCCTTGACCCTTTCAATTAAGGCATGCAACATCAACATAGACGATAGATCCATTCATGCGAAAAAGAGAAAACCATCCCATGTAAGTCATTGTGACTTACAACCCCTCAAGGAGATGCAAAGGTGACATGAATTAGACAACTTGAACTCTTAAAAGGAAATAATTCCTTCAACTAAGTTTAGATCAAGTTAAACTTATTGGTCTAGTTGGAGCCTCCGGTAAGTTCTTCAAATGGTTTCCATTAGCGTTGCACTATTTGTTTGAGCAAAAAATATCATAAATATTCAAGATTCTTAATAAAGAAAGGATATTTTATAGTCATAGAAGTTATTCCATGTCATCAAATATGGATTATAGTTTCACACACATCCATGTGTTAGCACCTAAAATGACCTTCCAGTAGCATAAATAAAATACGGATGAAATATTTCGTTGTAGGAAATTTTCAACTTCTAGTAGCGAAATTGGAAGGTTACCAAACAAGCTCGTTGCAAGAATTTTTATTTCCTAGACCTCGATTATTGGTATAGTTGTTAGCACCTAAACGTGAGCATGCCAAAATTTTTGACCTTTTACCAAAATTACGCAAATTTATCCAAGTATTTCATCTTCTCAAACTTCATCCGATGAATGTCACAATTTTTCTTAAAGGTCTAGCATGTTCCTTTGATTTCAATTGAAAATGATAAGTTGTTAAGTGGCTCTTGTTCTGTTACTTAAAGCCAAATAGTTTAAAAAAATATAAATATAAAAATATATTATTTAAAAAAAAATTGTTTTATATGATTTTATATGATTTTATAATTGTTTTGACTAGAAAACCTTAGGTTTCATTACAATATCAAGTCAATCCATAAGTATAAACCTACCTCCAAGTTACAACAAAACTATACCAAAAATCACCCAAGCGCCCGAGTCCAGGAATACAAGTGAGCGCACCCACAAGAACACCAAGAGAGAGCCCACTAGTCATGTATTGTACAATGCGTCAAGTATGCATGGAAACACTTGTGAATATAAACACTTAAAATATCTTTCACCTCATACATGTCGGATATTCCAACTACATCCAAAACCAAAATCTCCCAAGTGTTATGGTATGCCTGCACCAAGTAAGCGTCTGAAGGAAGATGTTAAAAACATCCAAAGGTCTTGTTCAAAAAAAACCACAAGGAATTACTTAAGACGGCAAGCCATCAAGTGAAAATTATTTTTAAATGGAGGATCGTGTGATTATGGAGCTAAGGAAGAATTAATCAAAGCTGTAAGGTATGGCAGAAAGTTTCTCATAATCAAGTTATTGGTCAGGTTTTGTTGTAGATCAAGGAGTGATGCGCAATGTTTGTGAAATTTGTCACCTATGGGAAATGATTGATAATGGTATGGTGCCCAATATTGTCAATTACAATTTAGTTATTCAAATACTTTGAAAGGAAAGATGTAGATGGTTCTTTGTCTGCCAAACATTTCTAGGTAATCGCAGCCATTGTTTGTTGAATATAGCTAATATTTTTTATCTACAATATTTTTTGTAATGCCCAACATTCCTTCATTTTAGTGTTTCCTTATAGATTACTTAGGAGATTTAGATATACCTATATATTTATATCTACCCCTTAACGAATTATTTTTATTTCTATCTACAAAGAAACCGTCCACAAAAGACACATCCTTCATTTGACTATCCATGGTTTTCCACCTCATTTATTTCGATAATATAAATGCAAGCACACTGTCAATATTTAATTTGGTTGCATTACTCTCAATAGCTACAACTTGGTTATCGCGTGAATCTAGCATGGAACATAGTAGAGCAATGGACTTATTTTCTTCGAAAAATTTAATATCAATAGACAACCAGTCATTTACTTTAGTGTAAGGCATTGGCATTCTCTATCACAAATTTATCATTGTTCATCCTCAAGAGGTAAAGCTTCTTTCAAAGGAAATTTTTTTTACCATGGACTTAAACTAATAGAAATCCCCTAGCTTATCCCATAATTCCTTGGTAGTAGCTTCTCCCAAGACATTCAATAACAATGAATATGAAAGGCATCAATAGATCATACTTGTTTCCTTAAATCCATCCAACTTCATTCAATTTGTTTCCACCATCCCCATAGGTGTGATAACAGGATCCACCATAGCCTAGTTTTCTTTGTCTACAAGAAGATCCTCTATCTTAAGCTTCCATAGCTCAAATATCTAACCATTAAATTTCTCAAACTTGATTCTAGAACTTCTTTCCATTTACTTTCACACAAGAATCATCACTATAGAACTCCCACTAAAATCACACGTATCACGGACCCAAGATAAACTTGCTCTATCAAGAATGAGATAAGCCAGGTAACAACAAAGGAATCTTCCTAAAGCCAATAACCTTTATTTGATACCGAATGTAAGTTTTAAATTTTTGTAAGTGAAGCAATGCATATATTTTCTTACTCAAAACAAAAAAGAATAACAATGGAACACACATTAACTAGAGATTTTCCCTGGAAACCCTTAACTAGGAAAAACAACCTAGCTTAGAGTTGCATCTCTAACTTATTCATTGTATTAAATTAATCATTCACAATAAAATAGTTAGTTATTTCAATCTTCTAATTCAAAATACTTTACAACCCTAACCCTTAACCAAGATTAGATTAAAATGGACCCCAAATATAAGCAAAAAAATCAATGCCAAAAAGCACAAAAGCAAAAAATCAATCCAAAACAACACGAAAGAAAAAAATCATCCCCAAACCTCGGCTAACGCTCGTGGATGAGTGCACGACCCACGTGTTATAACTAACACCCAGTGCATGACTATAGAATGTACATGAAAAGAATATAAAATATATCCAACAATAGATTTGGATGATCTAATCAACCAAGAAACCTTGATCACTCACAAAATATCCTCACCAAATCATTGACACCCCCCTCTAAATAACATTGTCAATCTCATTTTTTATGGATCCTCCTAAGAAAACCTAAGATCACTATAATTGTGGAGTCTTAATAAATAACCATGGATCTATCATCCCTATCTATGTTGGATATAGAGTGCATGGCACCAACAACTCTGCCAAGATTTAAACACTGGATAAATGGATTCAACTAGTAGATATCTCTAGTTCACGTAATCTAGTGATAGAGGGAGACTCAAACTATCAATCATGCCATCACTAAATTTAACAATGGTACTAAACCAAATAAAGGTTTCTACCAACTAGCATATCTCAGGAATAGATTCAAACACTAGATAAAGGGATTCAACTAGTAGATATATCTAGTTCAATTAATCTAGTGATAGAGGTAGACTCGAACTCTCAATCATCATTTCCATCACTAAATTTATCAATGGTACTAAACCAAATAAAGGTTTCTACCAACTAGCATCTCTTAGGAATTTTACAGGCCATAGATAAAAATATGGAAAAATTTGAAGTTACCTAGCCTTCACATGTCAATAGAATAGTGAATCAACTAGCCAATCACTTAAATAAGAAGGGAATAATTTCTAGGAAAGAAGATCTAAATCTCAATTGGAAGGACGTGGAGGACACGAACCTCAAAGGGAATTGTATCAAAAAAATGTAGATATTGCACACCTAGATGAGGTGATAGGGATGCATGTCGCTTGCACCATTATGATGACAAGTGGAGACATGACACCCAACACATATGTTGCAGGAGGCGAGGTGAGACAATTCATGTGGGGTGTTATCTTCGTCTAGTTTAGGCAAAGAAAATACAGGTAGAGACCAACCCGCACATGCAAGAAACTAATAAGCAGAGTATGCAAGGATTGTTGACTGTTATCATTGCAAAAAATGTCTTATGTCCATGTTAGAGAGCAACACATTATATAAAATATGCAATTAGAGACTATGTTTTCCTGTGTCTCCACTTTCCCACCACCCTGAGACGATATTCTATGGATAACGAGGTGTAAATCTCTAGCAGGGGGCATTTGAGAAGCAATGGTTCAAAAATAGTTAGTATGAATTATGTTTCCCTATCATTTCCAATATGTGTTACTATAAGACAGAAGCTGTAGAAACAAGAACGTAGACATGTTTCCAATAGGTGTTGCTATATTAAGACAGAAGCTATATAAACAAGAATGTAGACGAAAAAGTATGTTCGGATTCGTTTGCAATTGTAGAAGGTAAATGTGACCCATTTGTCATGCGATTTAGGATAACATAAGCTAATACCAATGGGGAATCATGTGTTGGAATATTTGTAGAGATAATAATATATTTCTGAAGTGGGATGATTATCATTCAATCCAAGAATTGAATTATCAAAATATGCCTTCAAGTGAAACACTCATGAAGAGATAGGGAATCTGAAAGATACTTGTCAAAAATCTCTCTAGGGAAAATAAAAAACCTAAATGTTATAGTCACCATTGGATGAATATTGGAAAACTCCAAAAGAGGATTGAATTATCAAAATATGCCTTCAAGTGAAATGCTCATGAAGAGATAGGGAGTCTGAAAGATACTTGTCAAAAATATATGTAGGGAAAATAACAAACCTAAATGTTATAGTCACCATTGGATGAATATTGGAAAAATACAAAAGAGGATTGGTTCACTAAAAGACAACAATATTTATAAAGGCTTTGACCCTTTCAATTAAGGCATGGAACATAGACAAAGATGATAATCCATTCATGCCAAAAGGAGAAACCCCTCCCATGTAATTTATTGTGACTTACAACCCCTCAAGGAGATGCAAAGGCAACATGAATTAGACAACTTGAACTCATAAAAGGAAATAATGCCTTCGACCAAGTTAGAGGAAGTTAAACTTATTGGTCTAGTTGGAGCCTCCACTAGGGTCTTCAAATAGTCCCCATTAGCGTCGCACTATTTGACTGAGTGAAAAATATCATATAGATTCAAGATTATTAATGAAGAAAGGATACTTTATAGTCATAGAAGTTATTCGAACTCATCAAATATGGATTATATTTTCACACACATCCACGTGTCAACACCTAAAATGACCTTCTAGTAGTAGAAACAAAGCACAAATGAAATATTTTGCCATAGGAAATGTTCAACTTCTGGTACCGAAATTGGCAGGTTACCAAACAAGCTCATTGTAGGAAGTTTTCTTTCCTAACCCTTGGCTATTGGTATACTTGTTAGCATTTGAAACCTGAGCACGCCAAAATTTTTGACCTTTTAACAAAATTAATTTGTCCCTGCATGTCATTAAGTCAAGGTATAGCTTGTGGATCCTTTGATTTTATTTGAAATCCAGTGAATGTCGAAATTTGTCCATGCATGTCATTAAGTCAAGGTATAGCTTGTGAATCCTTTGATTTTATTTGAAAATGCTAAATTGCGCGAAATATTTTTTAAAAATATAAATATAAAAATATATTTAGATTTTTAAATTGTTTTATATGATTTTCAAATTATTTTTTATATTTATTTTATAAGACTTTTGATTAAAAAAATTAGGTTTTGTTGCAATAACATGTCAAGCCATAAGTCGAAACCTATCTCCAAGTAACAACCAAACTATACCAAATATCACCCAAGCGCCTGAGTCCAGGAGTCCAAGTGAGCGCATCCTTAAGAGCACCTAGGGAGAGCACATGAGTCATGTATTGCACAATGCATCGAATATGCATGGAAACACTTGTGGGTATAAACACTTCAAAGCTCTCTCACGGTATTCTCACCTATACATGTGGGATATTCTCACTACATTGAAAACCAAAAGCGCCCAAGTGTTATTGTATGTTCAACTTTTGGTCTAGCGCAAAGTTTCTCAGATGCAATTTGTTGGTCAGGTTTTGTTTTAGTTCGAGGAGTGATGCGCAATGTTTGTGAGAGTTGTCACCCATGGGAAATGTTGGATAATGGTTTGGTGCCCAATATAGTTAGTTAGAGTGTTGTCATTAAAATATTTTGCAAGGGAAGATGTAGATGGTGCTTTGTCTGCAAGACATCTCCAAGTAGTCAAATCCGTTGTTTGTTGAATATAGCTAAAATATTATGATCGACGCCGTAAGGATGGTAGGTGGCCTTTATCCAATAAATAATGGTGATGGCCATTTTCTAGTTGTGGTCTATAAATTGAATGTGGAAAACCAATTACATGGCCATTTGGAGGGTCGATGGGAGAATCCGTCCTATAGCAAATATTGCCGGAAGTCTATTGGACAATGTTCAACTATTGCAGAAGTTAAATGTTATCTTCTAGAACTAGAGATGAATATCATGCGTGTTTCTCTTTCTGCAGCTTGCACTGTATCTGTTGATGATTCTTGTACTGTGGTCTCTAGTAGTTGAATGACAACATTAAAAGCAAAGAAGATGAGAACTCAAGGGAAACTACCAAGTTTCTATTTCATATAAAGAGTAACTTGCACCAATAGCTTCGCCATGTTTCAATTGAAGTTTATACCCTCATGAGAACAATATTGAGGCTTCAATTGTTTTTCTTATCCAAGCAAACTATAGAGCAATCATCTTTTGATTGGCTACCAAGCTTCCTATCATCAAATCTTTTTGATGATGATGATGACTGTTAAGTTGTTCTTAGAATGTTGTAGCTAACTGCGGTTGGTTCTTCATCATCACAAGTAAAGTTCTTCAAGATGTTGTAGAAATGTTCCAAAATTGATAGTTCAGATTACGAAATTACTTTGATGGTAATGTTCACGCAAAGCAAAGTACGCATTTAATGATTCATAGCAGAGGTGGATAGCAGTTGATGTCCCCTTGCCACCTCCTCGGGGGAGGAAAAATGAGGTAGACATCAGCTACCTACAACCAATAAAAATTTAAAAAATATACCATTTTTAAAAATTCAGTTGAATAAAACACATTTCCAACTAGAGAAAAAAAAATCCACCTATGCAAAATATATATGGGGCATAACAATTGACATGTTTCATTGTCGTTAATATTATCATATTTGTGAGGGAACAATAAGCACCCTGCCCGAGAGCATTTAATGTACCCATAGGGTGCACATAGGCACCATGACATCCAACTGCCTATATGCACCCTATTGGCACATTAAATGCTCCTCAACAAATAATATTTGTGAGAGAACAATAAGCACCCTGCGCGAGAGCCTTTAATGCACCCATGAATGCACATAGACACCATGACATCCAACTGCCTATATACACCCTATTGGCGCATTAAATATGCTCCTCAACAAAGTGCTTATTGTTTGCATTTTTGTGTTTCCTCACAAGAAAGTGTCAAATGTTTTAAAGACCTTTTCTGTCACTTTTGGTTTCTGTTCATGAATGTTAAATCTATTAAACACATTTTCTATACGAATTCTTTGACCATGCAAAATCATATTCAAATTTACTAGAGGAGGCCGTCACCCGCGTATTATGTGTTGCTGTTAGATATCTATTTCCGCATCCATCACATTATTCTAAACTTTAATAGAGACATACGTATCATCTGGGATACTCCTTGATACTGGGTATGTTGACTATTTTCCGTCAACGTGACTGGACCAAGAAATGTTGGAGAAGTCTAAAAATTGGAAGATTTGTTTTTATGGAGTTTGGTGATTTTTTTTTTATATATTTGAATTTTGTGTTTGTTAAAGAGTATAAATGGATTTAGTTCGGAGTCCATATTATGCAAGTCTAAACATGTTATTTGAGATTCGGATTTTGTCGAAATCGTGCCCGGAGTCTAGATTATGTAAGTCTAAACATGTTATTTGATATTCCGATTCCGTCCAAATCGTGCCCATACATGCTGCCGGCAGAGGGCGAAATCGTGGAACTTTTACGCTACGAGAAATGATATTGATATTGGTACGAGCTTCTCCCTTTTATCTACGTGACTTCTCCGCCTACCAATGCTACAGAGGTGCTGGAACCCACCAGTCTTGTGCCCAAGTAACAATGCCAACCAGACGCGTTTAAATCTTCCGGCGATCCCTTTCATGTCCCGCATGCCCTATTTTTTCTACCTGCGCTTTAATTATTCAAAGTTTAATTTTTGTTCCTGATACGCAATGATGGAAGTGTTTTTGAAGGGCAATAAAATTTCTAAAAGGTCTTTATATTATTCATTTCCTAATAATATTAATTACGCCGATAGGCGTGTTCTTTCAACTTTTAGGGGTGGCTCTGGGGTGGGTGATTTATTGCATATTTAATATTCAATGGTTAGATTTTAAAGATAGAAGAATATGCTTCGTCTGATGCATTGATGAAGCACTCAGATTTGCTGTGTTAACTCACGGGCAACTTTAAATTCAAACGACACATATTGTTTAAATTAAATTATTTGCAAATGCCAAGTGCCCACTCCGCCTGCCACTTCCCACTGCTGGAATTAAACGGCTCACCTCCACTCCACGCTGTACCCCCGGTCGACACCATGGTGGAATTAAATCGCTCACCTCCACTCGGCGCTGTAACGCTCAGATTGAAAGATTGAAATAGCATGCAGAAGAGCGAGCCATATTATTATTAAACCGCTCACCTGCAGCACCGCAGAATCCACCCCAGATGATCTGTGCAGAAGAGCGAGCGTACAGAACCAGCCAGCGACCGGACCGAACTTGCAAAAAGAAGCAACAGCCACCTGCAAAAATAGGTACGGATCGGTCTCTCGACCTCTGATAACTGTCAAACTTCTAATGCATATAATAATCTTTGCAGGGTTCTGATTTTTTCACAGGCGCTGTAGAACAAATTTGCCTTTATTTGCAGGGTTCTGTAGAACAAATTTGCGCATATAATAATCTTTGCAGGGTTCTGTAGGACAAATTTGCGCATATAATAATTTTTGCAGGGTTCTGTAGAACAAATTTGCGCATATAATAATCTTTGCATGGTTTCTTACCTTTGTTTGCATTCGATTTAACAATTTTCTGATCAATCTGCTCCTGACTAATCCGAACCCTATGAAAATGGTATTTGTGTTGGGGTTTTCGAGCGCTTATTTTTTTTGAATGCCCATTACCTAGCACACGTTAGACTCAGGTTCTCCGTGAGATGAACGGCATCATCTATTACCAGTTCAGTTTTATGAACGGCATCATCTATTACCAGTTACAATTTATATTTTGTCACAGGGTTCTTAAGATTTAATAATATCAAAATTGAAATCTACCTGGCATTGACACTTGGGACGAAACCTGGATCGAGTACGAGCATATAGTACCGGCATGTACTCAGACAAAGACCAGCAGCAGAAGACGCAGACGCAACTTCAACAACACCCACCAGGAAAAAAGCAAAAAGAGGTACCAACGCTACTTCACGATTTCTGTACTGTTAAATCTCGACTGTGTAGTACAGCTGCGCACAGATTTCTTGAAAGCTTAAACCGCACAAACCACACATTGAATCTGGAAATTTCTTAGTATGTAAATTTCTGTGTAAATAGGTGTGTAGAATTTAAGGTAACACTGGGTAACCGATCCCCTTCTCTAGAAAGTTTGGTCGCACGAACCACTACCTGAATCTAGAAAAGTGTGATCAAGAATTTATTTATCAGGCTATGGCTAGCACAGCTTTGATGGACATTAAAATTTATTTTAGATCCACAGCAATTCCGATCGAAAACAATGAAAGTTTGCTCCTGTGCTGTTTTAATTTGATATTTCGGTCGTCGCAGGCCCAGCGTCTGTGAAATTAAGTATTTTAGTGAATATGGAAATGGTGCAGCGAATGCTGCCATGCACACCACAGATATAGAAATCTAAGGTACATAGTTGCAGTCAGCCAGCAAGGATGTCATATTGTAAGCTCAGGCAATTACCTTTCTTTTATGGAGGTGACGGCTTTCTTTAATTTACGATTCAAAACATTTATCTTAATTCGATATACTGTACTTGCATTAATGTTTCCCCATCTTATAGTTCAATTTAATCGTGTATGGGTAGCACAGCTTTGATGGACATTACAATTTATTTTAGATCCATGTAAAATAAAACTATTCAGATAAAATAAAACTATTGCCCTAATTCTGCCCTAACTTTTAATTTTCTGCAATGATATATAATTCTGCCAAATTCTGCAATAACTTTTAATTTTCTGCAATATCCGCAAGATGCATTTCTCTCATTTAGCCAAAGAAAAAAGGAACTGAGAACAGCAGATCCGAACGAAAAGGCTTACAATTTTGTTTCTCTTAGAATGGGCTTCTATATCTATCTCGGGAAATCAGATTCCTTCTTAGAGAATCGACTTGCTTCTTATCTCATAGAATTGGATCTCTTCAGAAGAAAGTGAAGGCTTCCATTCCTCTGTCCTCTGTCTCTTTTGAGATTCCATCACTAAGGTCCAATGGTCGACTACATAACAACAAGGATACAATTTCACAATTCTTCGTTGTTCCACTAAAGAATCTCTCGGCGTTTATTTCCAAACAAGTTTCTAGAACGAAGTCAACATCTCATTATTTATAAAAATACCAGAAACCCGACCCCTCTTCTTTCTATTCGTAAAGCTTCTTTATTGCTTTATAATATTTTAAATATAACATCAAACTAAAATTAAATGAGACTTTAAAATTAGAAGATTTTATTTCTGTTTGTAAATGGTTGAGAGCAGTATTTATAAATAAAGTAGATCTAAATCCAAGTATATTATAACTAATTGTTGGTTATTTGAACTAAATTAATTTGAACAGTAGCTAAATATAAGTTATAAATCATTGTGGAAATGAATTTAATATATATTTATAAATTTATCTTTATTGTGCTCTGTATTATAAATCGTGCATTCACAATTAAATTCGTTTTTAAAATAATAAGTTTTTGTTTTATAGATATTATGTATTTTACGTTTAAGTTAGGTTTGATTTTTCACTAAACAAGTTAACTCAATTATTTCTGTATATATATATGTTGGTAGATTGGGCATTTAGCCATATAGATAGATTGGGTGTATTACTTTGGGCAGATTACTTTTTAATAACATCTTTTATTTTGAGGTGATTTTCATATTAAGATTTTTTTGAATAGTTTTATAGTTTTGTACATTACCATATTGATAAGTTAAACATTAGTTTTAAATGTTCATATCAAGATTTATAAAACATATCTTGGACTCATATAGTGAAAAAAGATCTAGATTTTTATACTATGATCCATCTGTACCCATGACCAGTACTATACTGTGTTTACTATACAATTATGAACACACTAATAATTCTTCCAGAGTGCCCATGACCAGTGCTGTACCATGTTTACTGTAATGTTGAGCATAAGGTTTGCCTTATTCCATAAATCACAAAGACACCGACAATGACTTCTACCAAACTTAAATAACATACAGGTTAAACATAACAGTATTTATAAAACATATCTGAGACTCATATCCTGAATCCATGATTAACAGAAATCTAAAGAATTTGATAAGGATATCCTATTAGAATTTATGCCTACGATAGTTACTATTATATATATAATAACAATTTTCACTCTATTTTTTTATTTACATAATTACTAGGTTTGACCTAATTAATTAATTTTATTTTAAAAATATGACAGTTCTGCTAAAGAGAGGCCCGAGGAAGAGACTTCTGTTCAATCCAAGATAGATCAATCTCAAGATGAGGGCCCAGAGCAAATAGAACAAATTACTGCGACCCTATGCTTTAATTAATACTCAATTAAACAACACATTTGTCCACTAGCACAGATATCAACTAAATTACAAGAGTTCAATAGATTGCACATCTGTAATAATGTTAATTAAAAATGCCAAGGTACACTGCTCAGTTTTAATGGTGCCAAGTAATTTACATTTGCTTTATTTCACAATTAAATGTTCACAATGACAAAGGCAGATGATTATTGTCTCTCGGAAAAGAGCAATTTGCATCTCTGAAATATCATATCATATTTGTGTTGTAAATCTCCTCCTGATCACTTGTATAGTTTATAAGAACTCGGGAAATAAAGTCTCAAATCCTCACTCCAGGCTATTAAGACGTCCGCCATTGTTATAATATTGTTGGTTCTAAGAATCCTTCGAACTATATCTTTGATTAGAGTGTTTAATATAATTTCTTTTCAAAATTTATTCTTTATGACAGGCTGATGCAGTGAACAGAAACTTCATATTGTGAAAGTATCCAATATATATAAAAAAATCATTTCTGATGAATTTTAAGGAACAAGCTACGGCTTTCTATTCACATAAAAGTTCATACATACAATGGACCCGAAAGTCTCTATTTAAACACTTCTACATGCTAAAACCCTAACCTAGCTTTATGCCCTAAGCTTTATGCTTTACAAAGGCTTTAACTCAACTTAGCTTTACTTCTAATAATACAACTCACAAAAGCGGGAGGTAATTACTTTTTCCAACACTCCCCCTTAATTACAACCGCTAAATATACGATCTAATTGTAGCTAAGAACATAAAAAAAAAATTGCCTGCTGGTCTATGTCTCAGCTAGGCTTAGAGAACATCTTCATCTTGACTTTCTTTGCTGCAATGTGCTGATGCAGCGTCTTCTCATACTTTCTGCTCCAAACTTTGAAGCTTTCAATGCTTTTCTTCTTCTTTGTGCTCCAGACTTTAAACTCTGGATATCTCTTCTTATTATTGCATGGATTTTTCTTTTTTCCATGGCTCTCACTGAAAAACCAGTGATCTACAACATCTTCAATGCTTCCAGCAAAATACTTGTTGCATGTTTCTTCCTCCAGCTTTTCAACTGGGTACATAGCATATCTTGCTTCTTCTTCAGATTTTGCTACTACATAATGTAAGTTGTCATCTACAACTTCTTTTGGCTTTGCAAGCCAATCCTCAATGAATGCCAAATCTTCTTCGAAACTAGTTACTTTAGCTTCGTCCTCCTTAGTTGCTACTACTACAAAGACATCATCCACTTGATTGTCATTTTCAAGTAGGGTTACCATTCCAAACAACAACTCATTAATGAGTTTCTTTTGTTGTAGCACTGTCACTCTTTCTTCATAAGAAAGGTTTTCACCATCATACTCTGGTTCAAGTTCTTCGACCTCTATTGCTAAGAGGTTAACAACTTGTGTATTCGCCATCTGCTGGGGCTCATTGAGGACTATGGACTCCTTCTCTTGAGTCCACATCCTTCCTTCCTTATCGCTCCCTAAAAAAAATATAGGATTTGCTTCGCGCTCCCTTAATGCAAGATTTCCCCCAAATCTAGCAATCTGAACTCTTTCTTTCAATTTCAAGGCTACGGCCTTTTACTTTCATGCAAGGGTTTCGAACTTCACATGGCATTAATTTGTCATATAATCCAAAATAAGAACTTCACGGCTCTTTTCCTTCACGGCTGGTCTTCACTCCAGCGATTTAATACCTTCACTGCAGATTTCTCATGCGGATCTCTCAGGCAGATTGGCTGCCTTCTTCAGCACAGATCTTCCTCCTCGGTCGATTCTCGGATTTCAGCGAGATCTTTCTCCACGCTGAACTGTGGATCTCTTCATTGGGATAGGGATCGGCTTCCTGCACGCTGATTACAAAAACAAGCACTCAACGCAGTCGCAACTCCAACATATGAGTATTGGGCGCTACTCTTACTCATGGAGGTCGCAGTACACTACAACATAGTAGTCGTGTTCAGGGTTCAATGCTCAATGGAGAAAGCTCCCGGCTGGTCTTGCCTCCGTCTTCTTCAACAAATCTTTCCTTCTTTCACTTCTTTTGCTCGGCTTTTCTACAAGCCTTCTCTTCACACAATGGCTTCTATACTGCACTGATTTATTTCACTTCTTGCAGAATTGCAGGTGGACAGTTTTCTCCCAGACGACAATCTTCTCCACGAATTTCGACCTGCGATCTCACCCAAATTGTCGCAGACTGGCGATCTCACCCAAATTGTCACGGGTCTCCACGAATTTCTTCTCTGCAGCTCCTTACAGCGGATTCTCTCCACTCGTCCAATTATGATTTCTCCCTTCACAGAAATTTCTCTTCTTCTACAGCGCTTTCCTTGATGCGGCTATCCTCCTATGCGGATCGGGCTCACCTCCCTTCACTGTAGATTTCTCACGCTGATCTCTCAGCCTTCTTCAACGCAGATCTTTCAGGCAGATTGGCTGCTTTCATATCACACAGTGGCTTCTTTTCTACACTGCACTGATTTGGGCGATCTCCTTCTTTTCTACACTGCACGACTGGACTTCACTCCAGCGATTTTCTCAGAACGGATTGTTGAACCGACTCACGAGTCCCAGAAATTTCATACCTTCAATGCAAATTTCTCACGCCGGATTCTCTCCTCTCGTGGATTGGGACGGCTCCTCAAGACTGTTGTCTCGTCTTCACGACTTGCTGATCAGATCCTGGCTGCTTTCTTCAAGCTTTCCAACAACAGTTGGAGTTTCTTCACGAATTTGCGTCAGATCTGCATGCTTTCCAACAACGGTTGGAGTTTCTTCACGAAATTGCTTCAGATCTGCATGCTTTCCAACAACGGTTGGATTTTCTTCACGAACTTGCTTCAGATCTGCATGCTTTCCAACAACGGTTGGAGTTTCTTCACGAATTTGCTTCAGATCTGCATGCTTTCCAACAACGGTTGGAGTTTCATCACGAATTTGCTTCAGATCAGCAAGTGGATCTGCTCTTTTTCAATGAACAGATAGATGGCACCTCCTTCAATACAGAAGCTTGGCTGCCTTCTTCACTATGGAAGAATCCCTCTTCCCTTGGATCTGCTCTGCCTTCTTCACTATGGAAGAATCCCTCTTCCCTTGGATCTGCTCTTGGATCAATATGCTCTCCAAAAGACTTAATCAAGCTCTGATACCATGATGAATTTTAAGGAACAAGCTACGGCTTTCTATTCACATAAAAGTTCATACATACAATGGACCCGAAAGTCTCTATTTAAACACTTCTACATGCTAAAACCCTAACCTAGCTTTATGCCCTAAGCTTTATGCTTTACAAAGGCTTTAACTCAACTTAGCTTTACTTCTAATAATACAACTCACAAAAGCGGGAGGTAATTACTTTTTCCAACAATTTCTAATATATATTGCAATCAATATTATTATCCATTAAAATTTGATTAAATTTTATATCATCAATCATCATGGAATACTTTTAAATTTGATCAAACTTTATTTAATTGTAATTATAAAATATTTCACAAATCAAACTAACAGATAATTAAAAAATTATTTTTTAATTTTTTTCCAGAGTGACAATATAGATAAAAAATATATATATTTTTTTTAGTTGAGAAAATGACAATATAGATAGTGAGGACAGTCATCAATAACTGCTACAAGTTAATGCAACCTATCTTATTTTTTTGAAAGGCAAAGTTATCATGCCATTCATATTCACAACTACCCATTATTAATAAACCTTGAAATTCAAAATGATTGATATTCTAATGGTAAAATGGGTTCAATGCAACAGCTATAGATATACGCTTGCCATAGAGATCAGAATATTGGAGGCAAAAACGAAGTTGAATTCAACAAAGGTTTTTTTTGGTGAAATTCCGGTAACTACATCTAATTGCTACACATTACATCAATTTTGGGTAGCCTTTCTTGTTTTGTTTATAAATTTTCCTTTCTAACAAATCTACTCACAAATTGTTCGTTAATGTATTGCAGTGTACAGCACAGCAGTGGAAGGATTCGACCCGTACAAGTGTAAATTTCAGACTGAGCCATATACATTAGGGTTATTTTGCAATGCAATGCATTGTATTAATCTATTATTTAAATACTTATTAATCTGTTTATGGATTTCATAGTTATTGCAAACCAAAACCCTCTTTCTCTATTAATATATGCAGCCAAAACCTTATTTCTCTATCATAATATTATTACATCTTGATAAATGTTATTTATCTAATTGTTAATTCAAGGATGAGGAATGTTTTCTTGGATCTAATTGATATAATTGTTGTTTGAAGTTATAAGAGATTTTACTATGGTATTTATATTCAAGTTTAATAAATTCAAGTTCTTTAAGTAAATGTTATTATTCCACTTTACAAACTGCATATTTTTATTCAAATTCAATAAGTTTAACCTAAAATTAATATAATATTAACACTATTTAACTTTAAAATTAATAACATTATTCAATTTTAAAATTAATATAATATTAAGTTTAACACCAAATGTTATTATTCAACTTTGCAAACACTCGTATTTTTGTTCAAATTCAATAAGTTTAACCTAAAATTAATATAATATTAACATTTTAAATTAACATTAATAGTATTAATTAATGTTAAAATTAATGTATTCATATTATTAATTAATTTTAATAAACATTATTAATATTAATAACAATATTAATCTTAATATTTAATATTAAAATTTGGAAATATTTTTAATCAATCATTTTCTAATTAAATGGTTAATTTTTCTAATATTAATACTTTAATACTATTACTTAATCATCTAAGTTTATAACTAAATTTTCAAAAAATAAACTCAATTAATTATTAAATGTTCCTCCGCCCTGGGCCCATTTGGCAAACCAAACACAGTCACGGACTAAGTGGAACCAGCACCCAAGCAAGCCCTTCCAAAATCGACAGTTGAGGCACGGAGTGATGAGGTTGCTAAATTGGGTAGTTGGTAATAGTTCTTAAGTAAGGCTTTCTAATAGTTCTTAAGTAAGGCTTTCTAATTGAACACCCATAAAACAAGGCTTTCTAATTGACAAGAATCAATCCATCCGGCAGTTTCCCAAGATCTATCTGTAAGTAAGTTCCGAGGATATATGCTAAAGGTTTGTGGCTGTAGTTACTAAGCAAGGCAATTCTGACAATCCCTCCCGGACCAAAACTGAGCTGTCCAACAACGCTAATGTTAAAATTAATATTATCATTAATATTAAATTAATTCATATTAATATTAAAATTCATGTTAATTTTAATATAATGTAAACTCAACCATTACAATTTATAATATTATATATAAATTAAAAATGATATATTATGTACTATTTCTATAATTTTAGTTTAAAAATTTATTATATGGGTAAATAGTTTAAATAATTAGTATATCAAGTTTTCTAAATTCTTTGTTTAAATCATTATTAAGAGTGTTTTTTAATAATTGTTATATAAAATTTTTATAATTTTTTAATAATTTTAAAATATAGTACTTATAGTGTTTTTATATATTGTTTTAATAATTGTAAACTTTTATGTGAAAAGTAATAGGGTTTGGATGAATTAAAAATCACAAAATTTAAGCATGGGTGTAACTTAAAACATATAAATTATTATAAATATTTAAATTTTATTTAATTTTAACAAGTTTCATACACAAATGTGTTGAAGGATACACATGACATATTTTTAAGAAAGATGTAATAGATTGTTATATTTAAATAACATGTGATAAATTTTAGGTTTATGAAAAAAAAATTATAATATTAAAATAAATATAATATTAACATTGTTTTAATCAAAATTTCATCAAAGTTAACAAAATTTCAACAAAGTCAACAAAATTTCAACCATGGTCAACTAAAGTCAACCTTTCACACATGGTCAACCATACTAAACCAAATTCAATCAAAATTCAAAAAGGTTAATCATGGTCAACCAAAAGTCATCCATTGCTAGCCAAAGTCAACCAAAGTCAATCACGACCAACCAAAGTCACCCAAAGTTAATGAAAGTCAACCATGGTTAATGAAAGTCATCCAAAGTCAATCATGGTCAACCAAAGTCAACCATGGTCAACAAAGTCAAGCATGTTGATCCAAATTCAATCATAATCAAACAAAGTGAACAATAGCCAACCATATTCAACCAAATTCAACAATAGCAAGCCATAAATAATTATGGTCAACCATGGTCAATCAAAATTCAACCAAAGTCAACTATGGCAAACCAAAGTGTACAATGTTCAACCAAAAGTCAACCACGGTCAACAATGGTCAAACATGTTCAACCATGGGAAACCATAGTCAACCATTCTCAACCACACTCAACCAATGGTTGACCATGGTTTACCAAAGTAAACCATGGTCAATCTGAGTCAAGCATAGTAAAGCATGGTCAACCATAGCCAACCATAGTAACGCACGGTGAACTAAATTCAACCATGGTCAGTCAAAGTCAACCATGGTGAATCAAAGTTGGCCATGGTTAACCAAAGTCAAGCATGTTCAAACATAGACAACCATAATCAACCAAAACCAACCATAGTCAACCAAAGTCAAGCATTGTCAACCATTTTTAACCAAAGGTTAACCAAAGTCAACTGTCATAAACTAAAGTCAACCATGATGAACCCAAAGTCAACCATCGTCAACCAAAGTCAAGCATGTTTAACCATATTCAACTATGGTCAACTATAGTCAACCATAGTTATACATGGTCAACCATAGTTAACCATGGTCAACCAAAGCTAACCATGGTGAACCATAGTCAAGCATATTCAACCATGGATAACCATAGTTAACAATAGTGAACCATGCCCAACCATAGTTAATGAAAATTCAACCATGGTCAACCAAAGTCAACTACGGTCAACCATAACTAACCATAGCCAACCATGGAAAACCAAAGTCAACCAAAGCCAACCATGGTCATCTAAAATCAATCATGGTCAACCAAATTCAACTATGGTAAATCATGACCAACCATAGCCAACCATGGTTAACCAAAGCCAACCATAGTGAGCCAAAGTCAACCACGGTCAACCAAAAGTCAATCAAAGTCAACCATAGTCAACCAAAGTCAATCATGGTCAACCATAGTTGACTTTGGTCAACAAAATTCAACCATAAGTCAACCATTGTATAGAAAGTCAACCATATTAAACAAAAAATCAATTATGGTCAACCAAAGTCACCCATGGTCAACCATAACCAACCATAGTTAACCATGGTGAATGAAAGTCAACCAAGCCCAACCATGCTCAGCCAAAGTCAACAATGGTAAACCAAAGGCAACCATGGTCAATCAAAAGTCAACCAAATTCAATGATAAATAACCAAAGTCAACAATGGCCCATGGTTGACCAAATTCAACTGTGTTAAAACAAGTCAACTAATATCAACAATAGTCAAATATAGTCACCAAAGTGAAATAAAGTCAACCATGGTCAACTAAAGTCACTCATGGTCAGCCATCAGTGTTCAACCAAAGTCAGTCATCGTAAACTATGGTTAACCATCGTCAATCATAGTCAACCGAAGCCAATCAAAAGTCAACCATGCTCAATTAAATTCTACCATAGTCAACCAAAGTCAACCATGTTCAAACATAAGCCACCCAAATTCATTCATGTTAAACTAAAGTCAACCATGGTCACCAAAAAGTAAGCCATCAACAAGCATAGTTGAATAAATCCACACAAAGGTCAACCCTAGCTAACCATAGTAACCCATGGCCAACTTAAGTCAACCATTGTAAATCTAAGTCAACCATAGTCAACCATTGTCAGTCATAGTCAACCATGAACAACCGGGGTCAACCATAGCCAACCATAGTAACGCATGGTCAACTAAAGTCGACCATGGTAAATCTCAATCAACCATGGTCAACCAAAGTCACCCATGCTCAACCATGGTCAACCATCATCAGCCATGGTAAACCATAGACAAGTCAACCAAATGAAATCATGGATAATCAAAGTCAACCATGGTCAACAAAACACAACAATGGTCAACCATAGTTA
This sequence comes from Larix kaempferi, assembly GCA_027924585.1. Classification (NCBI taxonomy): domain Eukaryota; kingdom Viridiplantae; phylum Streptophyta; class Pinopsida; order Pinales; family Pinaceae; genus Larix; species Larix kaempferi. Next base: position 906,562 of record BSBM01001570.1, on the reverse strand, counting down.
ACCAAAGGTCTACCAAAGACAACCATGGTAAACCAAAAGTCAACCATTATCAACCAAATTCAACCATGGTTAAACAATGTCAACCATGGTCAACCATAAACAACCATATTCAACCATGGTCAATCATAGTGAGATACAAAGAGGGATTAGTTAACCATAGTAAACCATGGTTGACCATGGTGAACCATGGTTGCATGCTTGACCATGGTCAACCATATAAATAATCTTAATTCATTTTTAATTTGTTCATGGTTGACCATAGTCAACCATCATCAACCATGGTAAACCATAGACAAGTCAACCAAATCCAAGCATGGCTAAGTAAAGTCAACCATGGTCAGCAAAGCACAACAATAGTCAACCATAGTTAACCAAAGGTCTACCAAAGTCAACCATGGTAAACCATAAACAACCATAGTCAACCATGGTCAACCATAGTGAGATCCAAAGAGAGATTAGTCAACCATAGTCAACCATGGTTGACCATGGTGAACCATATAAATAATCTTAATTCCTTTCTAATTTATTTATGGTTGACGATGGTCAACCATGGTCCGCCATGGTCGAACATGGTCAACCATGGCGGACCATAGTCAACCATGCTCAAACATACTTAACCATAGTAAGCCAAAAGTCAACAAAACTTGCCACGTCGCATTGTCACAAAACTTGCCATGTCGCATTCTACTATGTTTCACCATGGTTAAGGATACTACCTACTCCTTCCACTAATGCTAGAATATGACATTTTTACAAGTCTACTTCAAAATGTTGCAATGTCACATAACTATTCATCTACTTATTGAGCTCACATAGACATTTATAATATCTTTTATTATTATTATTGTAGTTGTTATTATTATTATTATTAAAAAAAAAAATATTATTATTATTAAAGTTGTAAATCCTCATTATAAATTATTTTCATTTATTATTGTTATAAGTATATTTTCTTATTTTTATTTACAATTTTTTTAATTAATAATAAATTAATAGTTATTATTTATTAATATTTTTATTATTTTAACTAATTTCTTATTTTCATTTAAAATTATTATAATTTTTTTATAATTAATTTTATTATTATAAAATATTTTAAAAATTTCTATTTTATAATAATAATAATAATAATAATTATTATTATTATTATTATTATTATTTTAAATAATAATAATAATAATTATTTATTTAAATAATAATAATAATTATTATTATTTTCAATATTTTATAATAATAATAACAATAATAATATTCTTATTTTCTTATATATTATTTTATTTTATTTTTTAATTATTTTATAATTACAAAAATAATTCCAAATAAAAAATATAATAATAATAATAATAAAATTATTAATTAAAATAATCTTAAATGAAAATAAGAAAATATATTTGTAAAAAGAAAAATATTAAAATGATAAAGAAAATATATATTTAGAAAGAAAAAGAATATTTTATGTTAAAAATTTAATAACAATGATTATTACTATTATTGTTATTATTATTTTAAATAATAATTATTATTTTTATTATATTGTTATTATTTTTTAAAATATTTTATAATAATAATAATAACAATATTCTTATTTTTCGTATTTTCTTATTTATTATTATTTTTTTTTATTTTTAGATATTTTATAATAATAAAAATAATTATAAATACAAAAATATAGCTATAATAATTGTAAATGAAATTATTAAAATAATAATAATAATAAATTTTTATTATTAATTAATTATTATTAATTAAAATAATTGTAAATGAAAATATAATTATAACAATAACAAATGAAAATATTTTATAATGAGAATTTGTAACTTTAATAATAATAATAATTTTTTAATAATAATAATAATAATAAAAGATATTATTATTATCATTATCATTATTATTATTATTATTAAAAAAACATATGTTTGCGATGTTGTTTACGAGAAAAGTATATATATATACAATAATAATTTATTATTATTATTATTATTATAATATATTTCAATATTTGTTAGTTATAATAAAATAATAATAATAAGAAGATTAAAGAGATGATATTATTATTATAATTAAATAGTTATTATTATATATTATTATTATTATTATTATTATTAAAATTAAATTATTATTATTATATATTATAATTAAATATTTATTAATAATAAAAATATTTATAAATAATAAAAATATTTATAAATAAAAAAAATATTTATAATAATTATAAATGAAAAAAAAGAAATTAATTAAAATACTAATAATAAAAATAATTATTAATAATTATTAATTACTTTTTAATTACTAATTACTTATTAGTTATCAATTATTTATTAATTATTAATTAAAATAATTGTAAATGAAAATATAATTATAACAAAATACCAAATGAAAATAGTTTATAATGAGAATTTGCAACTTTAATAATAATAATATTAACATTAACATTAATGATTAACATAATGTTAATGCTAGAAAACATTAATATTAATGTTAACCTTTTTACTTTTATAATGAGAATTCGCAATTTTAATAATAATAATAATAAAAATATATTAATATTATTATTATTATTATAAAAACATATGACATATTGTGATGTATTCTTTACAAGAACAGTATATGTGTGTACAATATTTTTTTTAATTATTATTATTATTATAAAATAACAAATATCGATATAATAATAATAGATGTTATTATTATTATAATTAATTAATATTATTAACAAAATCTCACGAGCAGGTCGGCCGGCAACTAGCAAGCCATATTAATATTAATAATATGGCTTATATACGTCGATCGGCGTATATCAACCACATTTAAGCCATATTGATATACGCCGATCGACGTATATAAGCCATATTATTAATATTAATATGGCTTGCTAGTATATCTATCTTATATAAAACTATATTTTGTAAATTCCAACTTCCAAACCATACATTACTTAAAAAAATAAAAACATCTATTAAATTATATCTATTTCCATGTCTTTCCATTTACAAGTTTCAACCATACATTTAATAAAAAAAAATAGAAACATCTATTAAATTAGAATTATTTTCGTGTCTTTCGATTTACAAGTTGCATTGATTTTTCCTAAAATTAAGAACTCCTTTAACTAAATGATTTTTCCATTATTTTTTGATTTTTTTATTATTGCAATGAGCTTACAAATTTCAGTGCTCAATGCTCATTGATTACATTAAAATATTACAAAAAGTTGGGAGTTGGAGAGTCTTTATCAAAGGTAATGAATGCACTATTTTTTTAGTATTATACTTAGTGATTTGCTTAGATTCAAACATTTACTTAAATCTATGAGTTTGAAGAAACGTTATAAAGTATGTATTTTTTAATAATTTTAAATAACATAAATAATGTGTAGCATGAGTATTTAGTGATTTATCACATAATTTATGTAATTTATATAGATTCAAACTCAAAAGTCTTGGTTATATAAATCTCTCATGGTTCAATTTCAGTGCAAAATTTAAATGAAAGCCAATACTAAATAAGGCATTGAGAGATATGGAATCTGTGTGCAACATTTGGAATGAAATGTAGTTTGCAAAACAACAGAACAACTAGAATATATAAAAAAGAGAGCATACAAAGCTATATTTTGTGGAGTCCTTCATTCATCATTATTATTTATAACGATTATATTTACAAAGGCTTGTATCTATTTTATAACGATTAGATTTACAAAGGCTTGTATCTATTTAAAAATCTGGATTTTGATTACGATTTTTTTTTAAAAGACTTCATTATTAAAGGATAAAATTTTAAACAAAACGTTTTATGATGGGTAATATAAAAGCCCAAAACGTCAAAAAATATTAATGTGACGGGTAGAATGAAAACTAAATTCTAACACTGCTGATAAGTTATCAACAATGTTATTCCCTTTGCTTTTTCTATAAAAAAACTATCCAACTATACAATGCTACAATATTTTTTTTTCAGTTTTTTTAAATTAAACTCACATATTATTACAATATTTTTTTCAATTTTCTTAAATTAAACTCACATATTATTACAATATTTTTTTTCAGTTTTCTTAAATTAAACTCACATATTATTACATAAATTATATGATAATTCAATTTTCTTAATTTAAAACCCATATTATTAGATAGGTTATATAATAGTACCCAATTATTGAATGCCTTTTTCCTAAATGCTTTTTAAACTATTTTTCTAATTTATGATGAATTGTCACAATGTGTAATTGAATATTATACATTGTTATTCCTTTATTATGTTATCACAAATACAAGTAATTCAATGTTTTGCTTGAAAGTGTGTATGTTTTATGACTTATTATCTTCTTGATTTTAGTAAGTCATTTTGGTTGCAAAACAATATACTTTAAAATATGATTTATATAAATTAGTTTTATAATTATTAAAAGACATAACAATATCAAATCTTAGGTTATGCGTAACTTTTCACAAATTTATGTTATAAGTATTTATAAACATATCATAAGATCATTTAATATTATATATAAATAAAAGATCATTTAATATAATATATATAAATGCATGTATTATATATTATTTTATATGTTGAAATAAAATTTAATTATTTGTTTTGATATTTAAGTTCCCACTCTGTTAAATAAAATAAAATAAAAATATTTCGTAAATAATTTGTTTTAAGTTATAATAAACATCAAAACCATTAAAAATTAAAAATCTATAATTAAAATTAGATTTTTAAATTACTTCATAAAATAAATTTAAATCAAAGTTGGTTTTGTGTAAAATTGAAATGTGTTTTCATGCATAAAAATGTTAAATATATCAAACACATTTTGTGCATGGTTATTTTAAGTACAAAATTATTTAAAATTTAGTATTGTTTATTTGACTTTTTAATTAATATTTATAAAATATATAATATAATTTTTGTCTATATTATAAAAATAGATTTAGCATTCACAAATAAACTGTAATAATACAAACTAAATAACTTATTTACCAAATTACCATTCCACCAACTGGCCAGATTTTGGACAAAAATGGTAAATCTTACAAGCTAAAAAGCTTTTCACCGTTCCAATAACTCCCAGATTTTGGAGAAAGTGTCCAAATTCTAAATGGTTTATACTACTCGTTTACGTACATTACGTGTGGATGCCGGGTATGCGGAATGTTTTCCGTCCACGTGACTGGACCAAGAAATTGCCACAATGCAGACCCAGACGATAATAGTAGGTAATGGTTGCTTATAAATATATTCTTCCCCAAACGCCTTCAATTCAATTTATTGGTGCACTTCTCCTCACTGTTACGACATATGTTGGAATTGCAAATTCTATTTTTGTTTTTTTTCAATCCGAGTAAATTAGTATTAACCATTTGATAAAAGTATGGATGCAAGAGCTGCGCCTTCTGGCGTTGCCAAAGCTAGCGGAGCTGTCCATGCAGCAGCAAGTTTATGCAGGTTATCGCCTCTTCAAACAAACATAGGTTATCGCCTCTTTACGAGAAGAGCTGTTGTTAAAGCTGCCCATTTGCTCAGGTACTTTGATATTTGATCTGCCCATTTGCAGCTCTCTAGTTTTGGTAAACAAAGACCTAATTAGCAAGCACTGCTTCTATGTCTAGCTGTTTCTGACTGCTAAATCCAAATTTTATTTTAACGATTCTTTAAATAAAACTGGCATTTCAGGTGATCCGAGCAGACTGGACGCAGAGATGATAGTGTTGAGAAAACGGATGCATGATCTGAGAATACAGGAAACAAAGTACGCTCCTCCACAGCACTGGATGAAGTGGGAGAAGGAATGGTCTGTTACATATGCTTCTAACATTTGTGAATTCATGGGATGGTTGCAGAACATGTTGATTAACAGGAGACCCGGCCATGCCATCGCTGTTTTGGTTTTCATATCATTAAGCGTCGCCACATTTGTGTTGCTTCTCCTCCTTCAATTCTTTCAACTCACAGCGCCTTACAGCCAATTGGTTATGGAGTTTCTGACCAAATTATTTGATGTGTAAGGCCAAACACCAACATTCTATAAAAACTGTTATCCCCATACACTGCTTATCTGTTTTGTAAACATTTCATATTTCTGTAACATAACACAACAACCATTGTTCTTTTCCAAAACTATGCAAGATATTTGAATAAATGACAAAATTAATGATATAAGTTTTGTAAACATTTCATATTTCTGTAACATAACCCAACAACCATTGTTCTTTTCCAAAACTATGCAAGATGTTTGAATGAATGACAAAATTAATGATATGGGTACCGAAAGAGACCTCGGACCATATATTTTACTCAGATAATATAAATGTTATAAATTATCAAATTTAGATCAATACCATGCACACAACATCAACAATGGTCACATATAACACTATCCACAGAAGGAGATAATATAAATGTTATAAATTCTAAAATTTAGACCAATACCATGCACACACCATGAATAATTTTGACCATTGGGATTTGCCTTCTCAAAATCTTGATTTTGCTAATTTTCTTTTTCCTTTTTCTTTTCTTCTACTATCATAAAAGTCTAAGTCTAATTTTTTATTTAGATTTATCCCATTTATTCCATGGAGATAAAGTTCCTGGATGGGGATAAGAATAAGTCCTATAAGATGATAGATCCAACACCAAAATGTTCTATTCTCATAATCCAAGACCTGATTTCATTTAAAAAATTTCCATTTCTGAATTATTTTGTCTAAAAGATCCTTAATGAGGTCAATCTCAACACAAATTCGGGCATATGTGCATAGTTCAATAATAATTATCTCAAAATTTATTAAATGATATAACTTCGCAAAATATTTCCCAATATCCTTTATCATTGAAATATGCAAAAAATGTAAGAGGCGAATTGGGATGATGAACCCATTCTAAAATCTGATTAACAGACATACAATTTAGATCAAATTCAGAAAACCAAGGATTTATAAATAGTCTTGTTTTTCCCCAAAACCAAAGACCCTCCTCTAGATAGAACTTTCTTGTAATCAACATGACAAAAAAATGAATTATAAAAAACCTTAGAAGAGAGAGATATCTCACCATTGTTTATCCGAGTTACGTACATCCACATGTATAAATTTAGTGAAGGAGGCCAATAACCACTAAATCTATACATAATAGAAATTGATTCATAATTGTGACAAAAATGAGCGATGTCTAGCACTATGATCTCCAACATATTATCTACAATATGGACACCATGCAAAGGAGTTTGAGTAGTTGAAGTAGTAGGTATTTTTTTTTACTGTATCCTTGAAAGACATAGGCTTTAAAGTTGGAAATCCCCTAGGTCCCTTCACTCCTCCTTGTAATCTCAAGACCAAATGGATACTGGAATCTTTGCATAAACTATAATCATACAACATAGATTGAGTAGTCGATTGTTTACCCTAAAAAGTGAGACATTGATAATCCATATATGGGGACTCTCGTTAAACACTTAATTGTTGCTTTAAATTTGCCAAATAATTAGTTGAATGCACCCACAAAATTATGGTATTCTCTATATTAATAAGAATTATATTTTACTCTATTAGCTACTTGCTAGTGGGCATGTCCAATGGAAGAAACATGCACATCTTAAGAGACGTGGCAAAGGAAAGGAATATTTGCTCTCTCTCATCCTCTTCAAATTATGAATTAGGTTTTTTAAAGGAATCAATGTTATAGTTAATCTCAATGATGTTTACATCTTGATTAGGGTTCGGAAATTATACAATGAGTGGTGGTAGTTGTGTGTTGGTTTGGATCCAACTCAATTAAATTCATATAACAATTTTATTTTTATTTTGAAAATTATATTTAATTTACAAGTATAAACAACATGATTGACACAAAAACACTATCTAGAATTCCATAGAAATAAGGAAAAAAAAACAACAAATGAGAGAAAATAGTGATTTTATCTAATTTTTGAATGCATAAAACACTTTTGGAAGACATTTGCAATTTGGAATGTGTGCATTTTCCTTTGATCCTTGTGTGTGGCACATGTGTCATGGTTAAGAAGGTTTCTTGTGTGGCACATGTGTCATGGTTAAAAATGTTTCATTGCAATTTAAAGTTAGTATATTCATGTGAGTGCCTTTAAATTAATTAAATTTAGTTACTTCTAATTTAATAAAATATTTTAATTAATTCAAATTATGTACAATTAATTGAAGTAAATTCTACGTATACATTTATATTTACATATTATCATTTTTTTATATGTTAGAAATAAACAGCTAGTATCCATATAATGTTGTTTCATAGAAGATATATATAAAATTAGGAATTTGAGATAGATAACCATTATTTAATACTTCAATAAAATTTAAAACTTTAATCATGTATTAGTAAACATTTTACAAAGATTAATCAATCTAAAAAATTTATAATTAAAAATATAGTCTTAAATCCATTTAAATATACACATATTAATATGATATATAAATACAACCACATCATAAGATCATATATATATATATATATATATATATATATAATTTTTTATATTGATATAAAACTTCAATATTTTTATTTTCATTTTATTTAAATATATAAATACATTTTTAATATATTTTTAAGTGGTTTGTTTGAGGATATATTAAACATCAAAAAAATTAATAATTTAGATTGAAAAATTAAATTATTTTATAAAAAAATTTAAATAAAAATAAGTTTTATGTAAAACTGAAATGTGTTTCCCTGCATTGTTATGTAAAATTGAAATGCGTTTCCATGCATCGAAGTGTTAAATAATATATTAAACACATTCTCTATATTATTATTTTGACCATGCAAAATCATTTAAAATTTACCAGAGGAGACCGCGTATTTAGTGTCGTTTATCAAGTTATCTATGAAAGTTGGCGATTTTGACTTTTTTTTTCGTAAGTGAGTGATATAATTTTTATCACAATTGACAAATGTCAAATTCTTTTCACGGTTCAAAACTCATTTTGTTACTTAAAATGAGTTTAGTACTTTCAAGTACTTTTGTTGTACCAACTTGTGCAATCTAAATTAGCGTCCCAAACATGATAAAAATGTGCAGGAAAGTGGTCCAGGTGGAAAAAAGTGTTCCAAATCGTAGATGGTTTTGTTTCCGTACAGTACGCGTCGATACCGGGTACGCCGAGTATTTTCCGTCCACGTGACTGAACGAAGAAATTGCCGATCCTTATGAAATCTATTGTTTGCTTATAACTATATTTTCCCAATCGCATTCAACTAAAATTTTCATATCCAAATTGGTGCACTTCTCAATCTGTGTGAATTAGTATTAGTATTCTGACATTGCTAAAGCTAGCTGTCCATGCACAGTAAGTTTATGTATATTCTATGAATTGATATGAAAAAATAAGTAAAGAAAAAATTTAATATGAATAAAATTAGGAAGTAGACTATATATATTATTTTTAATTAAATATTTACAAATATATCATAAATTTATATAAATATTTGTACAATAAAATTAAACATATATTTATAAAAATTATAAAATCTCAACAATATGGGATATTGTCAAAATAAGAAAATGCGAATAGTTATTAATAATTATTTTAATAAAAAAATATGAAATTAAATGATATATTTGTCTTTTAATGTTTAAATAATTAAAGTTTTGTTTTCAAATTGGTTTTCAAAATTTAAGTGTCTAAGTGGCAACCAATTTCCCTCAGGTACTTAACTTTGATATGCCCATATTAAGCTTTCTAGTTTTTCATAAACAAATAGTGAAGGACTCTAAAAAACCCTAATTTCATAAAAATTAAAAACTTTTAAAAACTATCACTAACCAAAAAAGTTTAGGAAAGCTATTTTTTATTTTAAAAGAGATAATTAACTTTAATATATTTCATAAGTTCCTTTCACTTTCAAGAGGCAAGAAATCTAAAGCATAGTCCCACTTTTTTTTTGTAAATTGCAAAGAGAAATTTCATTAACAGACCCGAAGGATACATCAAGAGTCGAAATGTTTGTAGCAGATTGGGGAGGCCTCAAGTAGTCAAGCCACCATCCCAATCGCTCAAAAATGTTGAACTGACTGACATAATATAAAATAAAGACCTCCTTGGTATGGTCTGCCCATAAAAAGATTGGGACTTGCTTCAAAAATAAAGTATCGTACTGTATGGTGTTGCTACAAAATAAACCATACAGAAAATTAAAACAAAAAAGTTGATAATCACAGAGATGACTCGGAGCTATGGTAGCCCATTTAGCGATTTGTTGGTGGCTCGTCTGGTTTCTCCTCGAGGATGGGACATGCAACATAGAAATATTCAAAAGTCCCCGGGGGGCGAGTGGGAGAGGGAGAACATGGAGCCCATGTACCATTCTGAGCAGCGTCGGTAGCGAGCGTTGCAGGAGCCGAGCCCTTGTCCTTTCTTACGTTGGACTTTTTCTGTGCAGACCCAGGTTTTGGACCTTCAGGAGCTGCAGCGTCCTCATTGTTTTCCTGCACGGTCAGTTCAGAATTGCCACCCAGGGAGAAAATTTCCCAGGTCATATTGGCGTCCAAGGTGTTTGAGTGGTCTATGGCTTCTTTCAGGCTGGCATTGATGTTCCTCACAATGATGGTACTGGTTTGCCAGCTTGCCTCCATCTCTTCAACAAGGGTACTTATCATGTTTTTTAACAACCAATAGTGATTTATGGCACCACCATTGCTGCCTGAGGCGAACAGGGCCACCACCCTACTAACTTCCCACCCATCAATTTGGCTGCGAGTCCGCGCCGAGATGCACGAAGCGTAACTGTCCATGACAGTCCAGTCCATGGAAACCTTGGACCTTCGACTGAAGCTAGTTCTACCATTGCCGCGTCGAGATATACCTCTGTTGCAAGGCGTCATGGCAGTGAGAGAAATATGGGAGACCACAAAGATTATCCTAAACTCAGCAGAGGGAGCCACAGAGAATAACGAGAGCGCAGCAGTAGGCTTAGAAAACATGTCGTCCACAACCTTTAAAGGGCCAAGCCAAGCCGAGTTCCTCTTGTGGAGGCAATAAATGATGCAGACTGTCATCGTTGGAAAGGGGGGCAGAATTGAATGCATATAATACTGGCCGAGAGAGAACGTCATTCCAGATGCACGCAAAGGAGAGTGTGATTATCACCCTCGTCCTCCCCCCTTAAATAAACATCGTCGCCCAGGTTTCCAGCTGACAGGTGTGAAGCTGGCATCATCTGATGGCCAAGTTCATGCATGTTGAGGACGTTTCCACGTGAGGTGGGTTGGTTGTACGTCTGATCCATGTGCACGGTGGACGAGTTGGAAGGCACGTGGTCACTAGCATCCGGGGAAAGCATAGTCCTACTTGATTCTACAACCTTTTCAAAATATAATCTCATAAGTTCCTCTCCTTTTCAAGAGGCAAGAAATCTAAAGTATAGTCTTACTTGATTCTACAACCTTTTCAAAATATAATCCTTTTGCATAGTTTTTTAAACCCATATACACTAAAATTGTATATTCCAAAAAAAAAAACTTAATATCACATTGCAGATATATCTTCCTTAAGGAAAATATCTATCACTCTAAATAAAGAGTGATCATAAATTGCCCATGAAGAGCTATCCATTTATATTTAGGAAGTTTACATTATATTACATAATTCTAACCATTACAGTTTGAATCAGAATGTTCCCAAAAAACCATTCGGTCCTGATATCATTCATGACAATTGCCAATCCCTACATGTGAGTACTACATGAAGGATCAGTTTTAACTAACCGCATATCTTAGACACGCGTCTCAAGGAAAAATAGTTTCACCAAAATTTGAATTTCATCTTCAAATTAAGAGTGAGGAAGATGAAATTCCACTCTTATTTATCCTGGTGGAATCAGTAGAGCTTTTTTTGAGAGTAGATTAGCCTTTAAGTTGAGTTCCCTGTACACATGACTGAATGAGATTTTGCTGAAACATGAGATTAAGTTCTGAATTTTTTCCAGCAGGGATTGAAGATGTAGAGCTCTAATCTGAAGCGTATGATTTTCCCACTCAATAACCATTTTTTAATCTCCAAATACTTGAAGATTCATTATTTGATGCCTTAGAACAGTAAGGAGAACTGCCAAGAGCGTTGTTAATTCCCTTTTCTATTAGTTCCATGCCTTGTACCATAGAGGATGAATATTTTGTTGTGATCATTTAGATATATAACTCCTCTTGAGCCTCCTAATTGAGGCTTACCTTCGCTGGCCCCATCGAAGTAAGCCCATGGATAATTGTTGTCTATGGTTGGATGGATTACAATTCTCTGTTTTTTCTAAATCTCTTCTTGTTTGTGTTCCTTAGCCCACTACACAATTAGGGCCGATGTAAATTCAACAGGGATTTTTTTTTCGAGAAAGATTACAGAGTTCCTTGCCCACCAAATTTCATATATAAAAAAGGAAGGGAATGCATCGAAATTGCATAGCAATGGGTTCTTCCACCCATTGTGACAACAATTTTCCATAGTCAAGTCCATAGGGATTCCAGCGTCCACGAGCTTCTTTGTGGCGTCCTTCTAGACTGTTTCTGCATAGAAACATGAGGATAATAAATGGACTGAGGTTTCACCAGAAGCATGACACAGATAGAAACGACTAGGACCAATCCAGCCTCGTTTAATCAAGTTATCCCATGTAAGAAACTTGTCACTTAAGACTAGCCGCAATACAATCTTTGCTTTCAAGTTGCCCCCCGTTTTCCATACCACAAACCAGTGACCATTTTCTTTCTCCACTAAATTTATTTTTGTTGAATGCTTCGTAACTTAGTTTGGCTATATAGTCTCCATTTAAGCTATTCAAGGTCCATACTAGCTTATCTTCAGAGACTTCAAACAGAACAACAAAATTCAACCTAAGAATATTTAGGTAATTCGACCATTTTGAGGCTTCTTCGCTTTCCAAGCCTATCTCATGCACTGTGATCCATCTACTAGTTTGGGTGTCATTTACCTTCGCATCCGCTAAAACATGGATATTAGATCTCTTGAGCCTCTGAACTAGTCCTTATGAAAGACGATACCCATCTCCAGCCCTGACCTAAGGGTCTGAGCCTATTCGGACCTGTCTTCCACTGCCTATTCTCCATGCAGTCCAATTCCCAATAAGAGGAAAGGAAATAACCAAATCTTTCCACCTAATTGAGCCTCCATTATATGATTTATCTTTGCTTCTAAACCAGTCCACAATAGCGGCGTTAGTACAATATTTGGAGATGAGAGCTTTTCCCCATAAAGAAGTAGAGTATTGAGCTAATCTCCACAAAGATTTGGCTACCAACGCTTGACAAAAAGTAAGAGGATTTTTTATCCCCCAACCCCCTAGCTCTTTTAAATTTTCTACAGTGGTCCATTTTGCGAGAGGAATACCTTCCCTTTTGTTACTTGATGTCCATATAAATGATAAGCATTTCTTCCTGATCTTGACTAGTATCCCCTTGGGAATGTAAGCTACTGCTTCCCAATAAACAAGGATGATTTGTAGAACCGCTTTTAAAAGCGTTAACCTTCCTCCTCTAGACAGGAACCTGTTTTCCCGACAGGAGATTCGAGCTTCCACTTTCTTGACAAGCCATATCCAATCTTTGAACGAGTAAGCATTAGGCTTTAAGATAAGGCCTAGATATTTGAAACCATCCTGAAAAAAGGATAGAGGGACTGAGAGGAGAGAAACCGCTCTTTGATGAAGTTCTTTAGGAAAATCATGCACCACCAGGTTTGATTTATCAAGATTGATCTCCATGCACGTAGCCTGTTGATATAATGAGAGAATGTTGGCTAGAGCACTTAAATTAACCTCGGTTCCTTTACCAAAAAGTATTACATCATCCACGAAAAGTAAATGAGTCACAAGAGAGGTCTCTGATACTTGAATCCCCTAGAAGGAACCAGAGTTCCTTTCCTGTTGCATTAGATTGCTTAGGGATTCCGCTATAAGGAGAAAATGAAATGGGGACAATGGGAACCCTTGTCTTAGTCCTCTGGATGAATGGAAGAAAGGAGAAGGAGAACCATTGATGAGGATTGCAAAGAAGGTCGAGTTTACACAACCCATTATCCAATTCACCAGGTCCACCGAGAAGCCAACTTGAGTAAGCATGAGTCCAAGAAAGGTCCAATTTTAGGGTGAAATCTCTTTCTTCTATTTTAATGATAGAATGAATTGTTTCCTGCGCCAGAGATACATCATCATGAATCTGGCGATTATACAGGAAGTCAAAATGTTCCTCTGAGATGATTTCGCTCAATATAGGCTTCAACCGAAGAGCAATGACTTTCTCTATAAGTTTATAAATCAGGTTACAGCATGATATTGGCCTGAAATCAGCAAAGGACTGGGCCTTATGCTTTTTTGGAATGAGAGCTAGAAAAGTGGAATTTAGAGGTCCTAAGACTTTCTTGGATTTTTGTGATTCCTGGACTACCAATAATAAGTATGTTTTCATCAGATCATTAAAGTTCAGAAACAATTCCATTGTGAACCCATCAAGACCTGGACACTTAACTTTCTGTGACTTCCTTCATAAAGGATTCATTCGTTTCTTCTGAAATAGATCTGGGAAATAGTCTGAGGACTTTTAAAATCTCTTGGATTTGGCACCCCTCCTTTTCTTTGAATAGAGAGCTAAAGAAAGAGACTCCTGCTGCTACTTTGTCTTGGAAATTTGATACTGTTACTCCTTCTTCATTTTGGATTTCACTTATTGTGTTTAGATTACACCGATAGGAGGAATATCTGTGAAAAAAATTAGTATTATTATCCCCTTCTGCTATCCAAACTGCTCGACATTTTAATCTCCATAAAGATTCCTCTTTGGCTAGAAGGTATGATCTTGTGAGTTCCAGAGCCTTTAATTTCTCTGTCTCTTCTAAGGATAAAACACCCGGATGATTATTTTTGTAAAGAGCAAAGATTTCCTCTTCCACTTGTTTTAAACAAGCTTGCTGGTTTTTGTTATAATTGAGAGACCATTTCTTGGAATCCTCCTTAGCTTTAGCTATATTGTCCCTTAATTGCTTCATACAGGAGTCATGCGATGGAGGGTTTACTAGAGTCCAACTCTCCTTAACCAATTGTAAGTAACTTTAATATTTAAGCCATAATGGGTTGAAACAGAAAGGAGCTTTCGGCTTGTATTCTTGAAGCAATTCAAGGAGAATGGGACGATCATCTGAGAGTCCCCCTTCCTCAACCCAAGAAGAGATAGATAGGTGCTTGTTTATGATGTGGTATGAGACAAGAAATCTATCCAATCTCTTCGAGATGGCATTGTCACCGCTTCTTCTATTTCTCTATGTTGGTTCTAGTTTGCAGGGGGTAACGTCAACAAGGTTGTTGGCTTCAAATAGAGAGATGAAGAAATTACTTAGGGAATCTAATTTTGCAAGGTTTCCCCAAATTTCTCTGTCTAAGACCATAAGTTTTAGATCTGCCCCTAAGATTAAATGTTGGTCCTCCAAAATTCCCAGGGAGGCCAGATTTTCCCAAAAATCTGTTCGATTTATAAAAGGACCGTAAACATTCAATAAACCAAAGGATAAACCTGTTTTAGAATATTTTAAAATTGCTTTTAAGACTGAGTCGAAGCATTCAGATTCTACTTTTTCCAACAAAGGGCTCCATCCTGTTAATGAACCCCCTGAGTGTCCATCCACATCGTGAGAGATAAATGTCCAATCTTTGAACCAATGTCCAAGTAAATCTTGAGCCTTGGAGCCTTCTATCATAGATTCTTGAAGGAGGATTACGGTTGGTTTCAGGGTTTTTATCAACCTTTTGAGGGAATTTTGTTTTTTTAGGGGGGTCTAATCCCCTACAATTAAAGGAGAGAATACGCATTAAGGAACCTTGAGTTGGGCACTGCCTACTCTAAGGGCATGGCGGACTGTATACCTGCCTTAATCTCCAGAACAACTTGATTTTTTTCCTTTGTCAGGAAATACTTTCTTCTAAGAGAAATTTTGCGAGTTGGATCCATATCCAGACCTCCTGTTACCACTTCAACATTTTTCTCTAAAAAAACATTTTTTTCCAGCGAAGCGGTTTTAGACCGGGTATTGTAAACTTTAGGAGGAAGGAGTTTTGTAGAGAAAGGAGGCGTGGAAGAGGGTTTCCCTTTCTTAGGAGAAGTCAATGGTGAGGACCTGTGCAAAGGAGCGAGAAGGGAACAATGTTGGACTGGAGGGACTAACACATTAGATAAAATGACAACAGGAGAAAAATAAAGAGGGGACAAAGGAAGTGAGGTGTCAATATTACCGGGAGACGATGCCGAGCATACAGAAGCAACTTCGAGTTTGTTCTCTGAAACAACTGCTTTTTCTAGATGAGAAATACCGGTCTCCACTGTTTCGGGTTTCAAGTTTTCGCAGCTCGTACTTGGACTATTAATTCTGGCTTGTGTCACCTTCTTCACCCAAACCTTTTTCTTGTTGATCGGATAAACTAGAGAAGGACAATCACGAACCAAATGGCCTACCTGTCTGCATCTATAGCATCTGGACGGGATTTTCCAGTAATCCAACCGCTGGTTCCATATGCTTCCGAACATTTCAATTTTCAATTCCTCAAAGAGACCATCCCGCAGGTCTAATTCTACCAGAATTCTCACGCATCTTCTATCAATCTTAGACTCCCAGTTTTCCTCCAACAAAATAAAATGACCCAGTTTTCCTCCAATGGCTTCTAAGATTTGTTTTTTCCAGAACATCATTGGTAAACTAGGAAGGATTACCCATACCTGTTGAACATTCTGTGGTTCCCTTATTGCATCGAAATCCGCTTTCCATTCTTTAAGAATCAGACCTGACGGGCCCCAGTTCCAATTGTGGTTTCAAAGGTCTTGCTTGTCAAGTTCTGAGCGTAACCTGAAGAATATCCATCCTCTTGATAAAATGTGAAAGGTTGGCAATTGTTCCAGTGCATTTCTCCAATTGTCCTCCATACAGCTTCTCAGGGTAGGTTCGCTTACCAGCTTGCCATAGAATCTACCCACCAATGCCGAAGAAAGGTATGTAGGAATTTCTTCATTTCCAATTTCTTTACCGACCACAAGCGAGGTCGCCACCTTTTGAGCCTGAGCTCCTCTATTCTTATTTCCATCTTTCATGCCGGAGGTTTTAGAAGTACTGTTATCATTATTAGAGATCGAGGCTTTAGGCCCATTCTCAATAACAGACTGGTGCAAGATCAATTGTTCTGTCACTTCAACCGTCTTGTCTAAACTGCACTTAAAATCATTATCGTCTTGGAAAATGTTACCGTGAATAGGGGAGGGTTCATAGTTAGCCTCATCAGTTTCCATGATGCAGGATGTGTGAAGAAGTATAGAGGGTGACACATCCTATGGAGAAAGGGAGAGGGTACGTGGAATGGATAGTGACAGTAAAACACGAGTCTGTGAGGAGAGGAGATGCGTTTTTAAGGAGATATTTAAAGGAGGAGGATGACATAAAAGGGGATTAAGGAGACACGTGAAGGTGAATAGAGTAAATCTTACACCATGGAGATGAAATAACAGGAGTTAGGGGACATTGTTAAAAAGTAAGAAAAAAAAACTTCAGAGAAAAAACATTCTGAACTTCGGACCTTTGCGTTTCCCATCATGAAGTTTCCGCAAGTCAAAATGAAAGGATAGCGGCAGAAGGGCCCGACGATGCAGTACCCTGCCGAGAATGGAAAGAGTGGACGCAAGGACCCGACGATGTGGTACATTGCCAATAAATGGAAACGATTGATGACTAGACCCAATGGAGTAATTCCATGTCGGGGAAATGAATTAAGGAATGGGGAGGCCCAATGGCGTGTCACCGAGATCCTAGTAAAAATGATTGTTAACTTAATGGCCTAAAAACGTATAAATTGCACCTATAGCATTTACTTAGGAAAATGTTTTTTTAGTACTTTTAACATTAGAAATTGTTATTTATGCATTTTCATATAAAAGAATATTTTGGCATTTAAAATATTAGAAATGGTTATTTATGCATTTGCACATGAAAGAATATTTTTGAGTATTTAAAAATATTATAAATATTTATTTAGGAGCAAAATGGAATCCTAGGCATGCATACCTAGTCAACTCCACCTACACCACAAATCTAGGAGTTAAGTGAAATATCTTGGGGTCAAACATGAGCAAACTTAGGAATGTTGGTGCATCTCCTAGAGAAACTGACACATGGATGGGTGAGTATTATTAAATTAGAAATTTAATAAAATATATATTTATGCATGAAGCGACATGTGTCGCATGGAATTTTCCTTTAAAAGGAAGGCATTGGGAATGGGTAAGGACCCAGATCCTGGATGGATATCGTAATCTTGAATTAGTTTATGACTTGCTTCTATTGAGGGTTTGGTTGGAAATTTTGGTTGGGGGGGATCCCAAGCTGAGTTTCTTGAATATTGTGTGTGAGCTCTACGACCCAAAGCTCGAGGGTGTCCATGTGACTGAAAGAATGAGCCTATGGTTGGGTGGAGAAGCTAACGGTTTCTTCGCCTATGGTTCAAACGAGCTTTGATGGAGGGATCCTACGGAAGACGTGGATGGAAGTGGACAAGATGGATCGGTTGACAAGTTATGGTTTGTCTACATTTGTTAAGTTATTTACTTAATTCTTTTATTTTTCCATTAATTATGATAGCTAATATGTTTCTATGAAGTTGTTAAAGTTTGAGGTTCAGTTTAGGAGGAGCCTAAAGGAGGGGCCCTATAGTTACAAACACCCCCTCTTAAGTTCAACATTGTCCTCGATGTTGCTTAAGTATCATTTGAGTCTCCCTGGAACAAAATTGGATATGTTTCCCGCATATGACTCTCCAATTCCCACGTTGCTTCATCTGGACTAAGGTGCTTCCATTGCACCTTTACCTATCCAATGGTGCGATTCCAGAGTAAAATTTCTCTCCTTTCGAGGATACTATCCAGTTCCACCTGAAAATCTCTTTTTGGTTCCACCTGTATATCATTCCAATCAATTACATGAGTAGCATCATGTACATACTTTTTCAAAATAGAAATATGAAATACATTATGTATTTTGAGATTAGGTGGTAAAGCTAACTGATAAGCAATTGGTCCAACTCTTAACAATATCTCAAATGGTCCACAATACCTTAGTGCTAATTTAGCACAACTCCCTAGCTTAAAAGAGGATTTTCTGGGTTTTACCTTGACAAAGACACGCTCACCTACTTGAAATTATTTTTGAGTTCTTTTAAGGTCTGCATGACTCTTATGTCTGTCTTGTGCAATTTTCAGATTGTTTTGTACATGTTTCACCATTAGTTCCATTTCTTTCAACAACTCAGGTCCTAACATCAATAAGGCAACCGGATTACTCCATGAAATGGGAATATTACACTTCCGACCATACAATATTTCAAAAAGACTAAGTTTAGTTGAAGCTTGATAACGATTGTTCTAAGCAAATTCAACCAAGTGCATATATTCTTCCCACTTGTTTTGCTGATCTCTAACATACATTCTTAACATATCCTCTAAAACTTGATTTACTCTTTCAGTTTGTTCATCTGTTTGCGGATGAAAATATGTGTTGAAATTTAATTTAGTGTCCAAACCTTTAAACAATGACTTCCAGAAATTATGAGTAAATTTGGAATCTCTATCAGAAATTATTACCTTAGGAATTCCATGCAAATGAAAAACTTGTTTCATAAACACGATAGCAATATTAGCAACCTTATAAGTAGATTTGATAGGTATAAAGTGAGCTTCCTTGCTAAGTTTATCCACTACTACCATCACATAATCATTTTACTTTTGATTTTTAGGCAGTCCTGTTATAAAATCAATGCTGATAATTTCTCATTTCCAATCTGGAATGGGTTATGGCTGCAATAAGCTAGTCGTGTGTTGAAGCTCAGCCTTAACTTGCTGGCATTCAATACACCTAGCTATGTATTCAACCACCTCATTCATCATGTTTGGTCAAAAGTAATCTTTTCTTAACATCGTTATCATCTTTTGGTAACCATGATGTACTGAATAAGGACTTTTATCATCTTTTTTTATATTTTCAGATTCATTTCCTACAACTTTTTCTTGTAATTTCTGATAATTTTTATCCATTTTTACCCCGTCTTCAAACTTAGTTTCTAAATCTGTTTTATAGCTGCTAACAGTGGCCATAAAATTTAGTTTTGCATTTCGGCTTAAAGAATCAACCACCTTGTTTTCTTTTCCTTTTATATGTTTGATCTCAAAATCATATTCGGTAAGGAAAGCTCACCACCTAGCTTGCCTTGCGTTCAGATTTTGTTGATCAAATAGATATTTTAAGCCTTTGTTATCAATCATTAATAAAAATCTTCTATCGATTAGATGATGGTGCCACATTTTCAAGACATGTATTACGGCAACCAACTCTAAATCATAGGTAGCATAATTCTTTTCATGTAATTTTAACTTTCTTGATTCATATGATATTACGCGACCTTCTTGCGTTAAGACTCCACCCAATCCTTCATTGCATGCATCGGTGCATGCAACAAAGTCTTTGTTTGGATCTACTATTTTTAAGATAGGTGTAGTGGTTAATAATTCTTTTAACTTTTAAAATCTTTCTTCACATTTTACATCCCACATAAATATTTTTCCCTTTTTCTGTAATGATGTTATAGGATTCGCAATTCTGGAAAACCCTTCTATGAATTTTCGATAATAGCCGGTAATTCCCATGAATGAGCGTACATCTGTTACATATTTAGGGACAGGCCATTCATTTATGGCTCTTCATTTATCTGGTTCAACTAAGATTCTATCTTGGATATCACATGACCTAAATACTGTATCTTATCTTTAAAGAATTCACACTTGCTAAATTTAGCGTATAATTTATGTTCTCTTATTACTTGTAAAATTATCTGCAAATGTTCATCATGTTCTTCCTTTGTTTTTGAATAAATCAGTATGCCATCAATGAAAACAATTATGAATTTATCCAAATATTTATGTTAGACATTGTTCATTAAACACATAAAAACTGTTGGAGCCTTCGTTAGCCCAAAAGGAATAACTACAAATTCATAATGTCCGTAACGGGTTCTAAATGCATTTTTAAATATATCTTCGTCTTTAATTCTGACTTGATGATATCCAAATCTCAAGTCTATATTTGAGAATATCGTTGCTCCACATACTTGATCAAACAGATCATCTATGCGGGGCAATGGATATCTGTTTTTAATTGTCATATTGTTTAACTGACAATAATCTATACACAGGCATAAGGTACCATCTTTCTTTTTAACTTAAATGACAGGTGCTCCCCAAGGAGACGCACTTGGTCTTATGTAATTTTTATCCATTAACTCCTTTAATTGTAGTTTTAATTCATTAAGTTATAGGATATTCATCCGGTAAGGTTATTTTGAGTTTGCTACAACTCCAGGTACCAATTCAATAGTAAAATCCAATTCTCTTTTCAGAGGTAAACTTGGAATCTCTTCCGGGAATACATCTGAAAATTCTTTTAAGATTGGTATGTCTTCAACTTTTAATTTATCTTCTTTATTCAAGTTTTCATCATTTATTACATGTACATCAAAAACTTTACAACCTTTATGTACAGCTGTCACATACCCACCTGTCGATCCAATGCGCGGAAGGGAACATGATGCCAATCTATGGACTTTTATATAAACTCAACCCATTCATTAGGTTCTTAGCAATAAACTAAATAGTGTGCAGATGCAAATTAAGCAATTATGCACGGCGGAATTAAAACTCATCCATGCACATATTTCAAATTCATTCAATGTATCAATAATAATAATTAAATTATACATTGCAAAGGCAAAACACACAGATAGAGAAACAATTATCTTTGTTGTGCAATTGTCCCAAACAACTAGCTATGTCACTGCAACGTTCCGCCCAACCATAGGTCTCTGCCCAGCCTGTATTCTTTCAGCACTCAGAGACCACCCCTGAGCTGGGCATGATTTCTACATGGAAAAGGGGACATTCAAGCTCACACATAGCCAATTAATCGTTTCAGCTTAGCCAAGCCAGTCCACAACTGGGTTTATCAGGCTACATTTGAACCCTGGATGCTTTCACTCAAGCTCAAGCCAAAGCAATGGATACCCATAACCCATACCCAACATACTCTTCTCTCACACATCAAGCACAAACATGGGGCATGGATACACATTTTAAATAATGGGATTTACAATTAATATGGCCATGGGTTTTCCCCAAATCGTGGGCACCCCAAAAATGGATTGGGAGAAGGAAATTCGACCATAGGGAAGAAAACGATTTCTCCCACATATATATCAGCATTTAGTGGGACAAACAACCTCTATAAACCCCAAATCGATTTCCTCTTTCTTCCCAACTGTTATATAACACAAAAATGCCCTTCTCTCAGTTGAGAAAGAAGGAAACACAGAAAAACCATGGAGGAAAACGCCCAAGTGGCTCCAAACTCGTGGGGGAGCAAAGCTGCTTGATGGGTAAATGGCTTGGGGGGGCAATTCATGGCTCTTTTCTTTCCCAAGAAGCCAAACACGTTTTGCCATGCAAGGTGGCTTTCCCATACTCAAATTTGGACAGCCATACCTTCCATTCTCCAAGGCATTAACTACCTCAACCAACTCTTGGGAGAAATCAATGATTGGGTACAAAAGTCAACATGGGTAGTTGAGGGTTTGATGGGTTCTCTCATTGACACTTGGCTTAACTTGATTGGCTCCAAGGGTTTGAATGTTTTCCCCCCCAATTCCTTGTAAAATCATTCCCCTATCTCTTTGTTGCATTGCATAGCTAGTTGTGGGTATTTTTATTAAAATGCATATTTACATGATGTTTACAATTCCAATGTGCCTGGCTAGCACGTAAACCATATGCATCAATAAATCGATGGCGAGACCTTGGCCTTGAGATCCTCACCATGATTTTATAACAATATTACATCATTTACATTTGAATGTAATGAGGTCAAGGTGGGGATGTGACAACATCCTTTTTCATTTGTAATGCAGATATCTGTCTAACAGAAACTTTCATAGGTACTCCTTTTACTACAACAGTTTCTCATTTTTCATTTAAGCATACAATTGTTTTCTCAAAGAAATTCAAAACTACTCTATGCTTTTCCAGCCAGTCTATGCGTATTAAAACATCATAGGACCCTAAAGGTAATACATTCATTTTTACTTGGGTTTTAAATTGACTCATGAATAGTTCACAATCTTTCACATAATTAACTACCTTTCTCTTGGTTCCTGTAGCTAACTGAACCAGACAATATTTTCAAACTTTTCCAAATGTAATTTACAACTTTCTACTATACTAGGTGACACATATCTTAAACTAGCACCTGGGTCAATTAAAATAGAGATTGGTTTGTTCTTGATCATACCTTCTATTTCGACCATTGATGTTTGGTTATCAGCTTATCGATTCTCCAAGGTTGCATTAATTCTGGGAATCTCATTAGCTAAGTCACCGACTGTTACCTCTTCCTGTATCGTATACATGTTGTTGAAGTTTCTTTTTCTATTAGGATATTACTTTGCATAATTTGGTCCCTAACAATCCCAACATTTAACTGGTTCTCTTTGTTCATTATTTTTAACATAATTGTTAGATATGTCTCTGTTTCTTGCTGCTATAAAATTCTACTGTGCATTGCTTTTAAAATTTGTTCCCTGATAATTTATGTTAGGATAATTCTGAGAATTATCATTTCCAACATTTTTGTTAAATTTAAACATTTTTCTTCTTTGTTCGAAATTACTAGGTCTTTTAACCTTCCAACTAGGTACACTTTCCGTTCTATTTATGCTATGTTCGAAACATAAGTTAGTCTTTCTCATTGCTTCTTCAAGGGTTTTGGGGTTGTCATATTCAATTATGTCCTTGATGCTAAAAGGTAAGAAACTTAGAAATATCTATATCTTAGGCTTTTCGTTGATGATGTAAGTTACATATCTTAATAGACTTAAGAATTTACTTCTTAGTTCTTTCATGTTCATGGAACCTAGCTTTAAATCATGGAATTCTTTAGCCTTTTCTTCATAGTATTGTTCAGACATAAATTTTCTTTTAAAGTATCTCTTAAAAGTACTCCAAGTTATATTCTTTTATTTAATGTTTTCCACCCTTTTTATATCCTACCACCATATATCATCCTTCCCAGTTAGATTGTAAATAGCCATTTTAGCTTCCATCCTGTCTGAGTAATTATAGATTTGGAAGTATTTCTTCATCCTAGATAGCCATGCTTTGGCTTCTTCTCATTTTTCTGTCTCACCATTAAACATTGGAGGTTTTATCTTTTTAAACTCTCCTGAGATTTATTCATAGGGTTTGTATTTCCTCTTTTTAGGGCTATAGTCACTATCACTGCTATCACTGGAATACTTATGTTTCTTTCTGTATGATTTACCATTAGTTTCTGAGGATGATTTACTTTCATTATCATATAATTTTAACTTTTTGACTTTACGTTTGTAAGACATAGTTCCAGATTCAGATTTAGTTTCTCTTCTTCTATCCCTTTCTTCACTATGTAATTTATCTAGCAACACTTGATTTAGTTCTTCCTGTGGTTTTAAGATTCTGTCATTATGTTCTTTGACATTCTGCAATTCAGCCTTTAAATATTTAATAGTTCGAATTAGTTCAGATGAATGATCATTTAGTTCTACGTATAAATTATCTTCATTAACATTTTCATGTTCATGATTATTATGATGGGATCCATCCTCGGTAGATGCCTCTACTCCTTCCATTACCTGCAAAATAGATATTGAATGTTCTGTACAGAAGAAAATTTAAAACAAAGTTAGTAAATTTGTTTTTTTTGTTTTATTTGGAATGTGCGCAAGTTGAGCCACTTTCAAGCCTAGTGTTTGAACTTGTGCTTTGATACCACATGTAACGACTCCAAAAATCCATAATTTTTTTTTTTTATAAAAAGTATAATTGTCCATAAGATTTAGATTCTATGCTTAAGGAATACTTCTTATCTTGTTAACTGCTTAACTGTATCTTGTATTCATTGACGATACTTGTTTACTTACAAAATCGATGTTTATTTATTATGTCCTAAAAGCATTAAAATGATAATGGATCTCCTTTACTATTTTGAATATAATAATTGATCACTTGTATCAGCGACGATATTTAATTGTTGGTTTATAGATAACTGCACATTCTCATTGTCTTAATAAGATTTCTTAGTTTGCGATGTTTGTGATGTTGATTATGTTTTCCTTTACTGAAGGGTGTTCTTGTGATGACCCTAGGCTTACTTAGCTTCTACGAAGCTAACGCATGTGGATACTTTGTTCTGGTTCCAGGAAAGGACCTAAACAACTCAGGTTTGGATTTTGGAGATAGAAGACGTACTAAAGTTTTAAGCAACATCATTAAAGTGTTATAATATGATTCCATTTTATGGGATGAAACTTCATCCTCACTACAACCTAGAAGACAATACTTGAAAGTTATAATCATATAACATAAGGATGTGTTATAGGATAATGCAAACCTAGCTAAGGTTTTTAGTGGGTTTAAGTCATGTTTTTAAACATAAAACTGAACTATAGAGAATGGGTAAGAATTACATCTGTAGTGGGCTACAGCCTGGATTCCACTTAAAGTAAAACCCTAGCTTCATGGCAAGGGGTTGTATCGAAGATCAAATTTCATTTGCATTAATTTGGAGAGCTGGGCTCTCGGCCCTCGGTTGCCATGACCATGGAGGTAAACTCCACATAGTGTAAAAGTTTGTTGGGCTTACAATGATGTATGGGAAATATTTCACGCAGAGATGGTTAATGGTTGAATCATATCTAAGAGAAAAGCTTCCTTGCGAAGGTAGCTTACAGTCATGGCCGCAATTTGCAGAGGTATAATTCGGCACCCAACTTAAATTTGTTTTCAAACTCTTTTATTCATTTTAATGAAATGTAAACAATGTTTAACACCCAGTTTTGGTTTTGTATTGACAGGAGGGTTTCATGCTAAGTGGGAGCTCGGCAGCAACAGTGGTTGAAGCTCCAGTGGTTTAAAGAATCCACGATAAGCCTCGGACCATCTTGGAACGACCTTTTCCATGGTGCGTGTGTTGATGTATGCTTCTAGCTTTAGGGTTTGTTTATTTCTTTTGGAAGCCAAATGGCCATTCAGGGAAGCATTGTTGTTTATAAATGTTTCTGGCTAAATGCCCCTAGTTTGAGTTTCTCCCAAACTTATAAATAAATGAATTTACAGTGTTCGGCGATATTTATATTCTGATATGTATATATTCGTGGTTAACAACATCAGGTTTTTTAGAGGCATTGGTTATATTCTAACTTCAATTTATACTTATGGCGAAAATAAATATGTTATGTTGCTAGATTCTTGAATTTTGTTTAATGAATTTTGGGTTGAGCCCTAAATATTAATGATGTTTGTTTATCTTATTTTATAATGATAAATTTAAGCCAATAATGGCCCTGTCGATGAAGATATTAGTCTATTTATTAAATTGGTAGCAAGGGATTCGATTCTGTATCATACCCTTGGCAGAGTTTCTATTTGTGTTGTGCTGAAGGATAGAGGGTTCATACAAAAAGATTCTACGATGGCTCTATTCACATTATTCACTTAAAGATTTGGTTTATTATAATACTTGATATAAATATCCATGTTGTAGTTAAAACTGAGCTTGTTTTTGTTTTAAAAGTTGACACATGTATTTTGGAGGGCGATCCTTATGGGTATCGAACCCAAGACTTATGTTTTAATTTGGTCTTTAAATACTCGTCAACTGTCTATTAAGAAAAAGAGGGTATCGTGGCAAGAAAAGAAATGTAATCAAGTTTTGTGTTAGGAACCTATGTCAACCCTTCTCTTTACTATGTTAGTATATTGTTGTTGGACGCATATGCTTTGTAAGTCATCCCGTAGTATTTGTTGATCCGTAGTTTATATTAGCCCATAGTATTGACCCATAGTATTGGATGCATATGCTTTGTAAGTCGTCACGTAGTATTATATGTCCCATGGTTTTGACTCATAGTATTGGGCATAGACTTAGTATATAAGTGTGTATTGAGGTCATTGAAGGCACCGTGAAGTTAATTGTATTGAGCTTGCTCAAAGGAGGTTGCCCCCTCGAAGTGGCCCCTGATCAATACAAAAGTGATTCTGTTCTATTATTTCTGATATCTCGTGTATTTGCATTAATTAATTATTGTAGGTTCATCACATCTGGTATCAGAGCACTTTCTTAGGCTCGTTGGGTGAAATTTCTGCCAAATTTTTTTTTTCGCATCTATTGCAGGTTCGGATTTGGGAATAATCCCTATCCTCTTAACTGTGGGAAGTACTTGGGCATAAGCCCTAAAACTCATTGTGAGGAGTACCACAGGAACCCCGAAGTAGCTGGCCCATTGAGAGGACCTGCCAGCAAAAAGGGCAATGACCCCTACTTGATTGACTAGTTTCCACCGGTGAGGTAAACCAAGAGCTGTCGTTTGTGGCAAATCGGTTATCAGTTTTACTTGAGCCATGGAGTGAGGGGTACTACCCCAATACGCAAGCCGTTAGACAACATTGGTGGCCGAGTGAAACCCCTGAACTGTTAGGAAGCCGTACACACCTGGGGTCCATATCTATTTTCAGTTGAACTGTTGTCGATCACTTCCACTCTAGATCCATCCATTTCAAATCTATTATGAAATTCGTTCCAGATCCAGTCACCGTTTCAGATCCAGCCGTTTTCGATCCCTTCCACGCCGTTGCAGATCCATCTATTGCGGATCCATATCTCCCTTGTTTTCACTCTGTTTCCCTTGAAATTTTTGGGGAACCCCTGTCATTCCATTCTGCATCTTTCATTCCTGAGGACCCTATCCCCAATTCCCCTTCCCAAAGCCCGAAATCCCACATTTGTTTATTTTTAGGGTTTGCCATAAATTCCTCAGATTTCACCCAAGCACCTTCAAATTTTACCACAGAATTCCTTTCCGAATTCTGATTCTTTGTCCCTCTCTGCCAAATTTTCTCATTCTATCACCCCGCTTCTGAAATCCCCCTTTTTTCTTTCTTGTCCTTTCGACAGTGTCCAAAATCTAGTCAAACCCCAATTACCCATCAGATTGTTTCCCCAATCCAAATTTCCCTTTACTAAATCAGCTTTTGTTTTTGTTTTTCTACCCATTCCACCAAAAAAAAAATCTGGTTATGGTCGTTACCCGTGCAGGAGCAAACACCATGGAGGAAGCACTTGCATCCTTCCAAACCAAACTCCAAGATCTGAATGAAAAATTTCTCAACCTCCATCTTCAGCATTCAGCCATGAACAATAACCGACAGCCAGAATCTTTTGCAGCCACCGGGTTCTCTTCTTCCAGCAATTTTCGTGGGCCGAAGCTTGATTTTCCTCGCTTCAATGGTATTGATCCGACTGGATGGATATACCGAGAAGAACAATATTTCAGTCTGCATAATACTTTTGATGTCCATAAAGTTCCACTTGCATCCTTTCATTTGGAACAGGAAGCCCTTCAATGGTACCGTTGGTACATCAAAGCTCATCCCGAGCCAAACTGGACAGATTTTTGCCAACTCATTTTGCCACGATTTGGTCCCAGTGCTTTTGATGATTTCACAGGAGCACTCACTAAACTTCACCAAATTGGCACAGTGACAGAGTATCATACAGAATTTGAGAAATTGACCAATCACACAGAAGGATTGTTTGATGAATTCTACAGGAGTTGTTTTATTAGTGGTCTCAAGGATGAAATCCACTCAGAGGTCAAAATGTTTTGTCCCAACACAATGATGGAAGTCCTAGGGTTGGCTAAGCTGGCCGAGGACAAGATCGCAGCTCAACAACGCTCCAAACCCACCTTTGTTCCCTTCAGAAATATGGGTTCCCAACGACCTCCCATCACGCCTTCTCCTCAACCAACTCCTATCAAGCATTTGTCTGAAATAGAAATGCAGGCACGCCGAGAAAAAGGGCTTTGCTATAATTGTGATGAGAAATTCACTCGGGGACATAGATATGTTCAACAAAATCTCTATCTCTTGGATGTGGATTCTTTGCCTGCCGTAGAACTTGGTGAAGAAGCTATAGATATAGTAGATGATCAGGTCAACATTCAACACCCGCCTGTTGACACCCCATCCCCGGACGACCCACCCGAGATCTCTCTCCATGCTGTAACCGACGTCACCACCCCACAAACAATGCGGGTCAGGGGATACTTCAAGAAGCTCCCTCTTACCATACTCATTGATTATGGTATCACTCATAACTTCATTGACCCTCGGATTGCCAAATAGGTTAACTGTTTTGTCCATCCTTGATCCAACTTTGAAGTCATGGTTGCCAATGGGGGCACCTTACCTTGCAAGGGGAAGTGTCACAATGTGCGTATCTCTATGGAAGATTATAACCTACGCTCTGACATGTTTTCCTTGTCCTTAGGCGGATGTGATGTGGTTTTGGGCGTTCAATGGTTACGCACACTTGGCCCCATCTTATGGGATTTTGCTAAACATTGGATGCAGTTTAAAGTCAACGGGGCACAACACAAATTTATGGGCTTACAACCAGGGTCTCTCTGCATCATCAGTTCACATCGCCTAGAAAAAATCCTTAAGAAGAATTCACATGGTGTCATCGCTCAGCTCAATTCCATTCAGATGCACCCATCAACAGTCTCCACTACTTCCTTGGATAGATATGCAGGTATCTTTGCTGAACCAATGCACTTGCTGCCTTCAAGAGACCTTTCAGGTAAGAATTTATCCACATCTACCTCTCAGTAGGAAATGATGGCTATTTTGCATGTAGTACAGAAGTGGCAGCCATACCTATTAGGGAATTATTTCTGCATCAAGACTGATCTCCCGAGTCTGGAAAATTTTCATGAAAAATGGGTCTCCTCCCCAACACACCTGAAATGGGTTATCCCTATGTGATCACTTATAAGAAGGGTAAGGACAATATGGTGGAAGATGCTCCTTCTTGCACAATTGATGACCCAGTTTCTCTTACATCTCTTTCTCTGCTTGTTCCAAATTGGTTGCAATATCTTCACCAAGGCTCACTCTTCTATGAACTCCATGCTTCTTCATCAACAGGGCACTCTGGGTTCTGCAAAATGTATGACATGGAACAATGTAACTTCTTTTGGCAGGGACTAAAAATGACAATTCATCAGATGGTGGCTGACGATGATACTTTCCAAGTCAACAAGGGTGAAACGACCCTCCTTTCGGGATTGCTCAAACCCTTGCCCATCCCTACACAGCTTTGGCCAACTATTTCTATGGATTTCCTAGTAGCGCTCTGGTGGTACAATACCACATCTCAAAGGACACCATATGAAGCAGTCTATGGAAAAACACTGTCAGTTCTTCTTCCATACACCCTTAGCAGCTCCCCAGTTCAGGAAATTGACTCGGTTCTTCGAAACCGCGATCAGATTCTTCTCATTGTGCAGGACAATCTTCACATGGCCAGAATGCGCCTGAAACAACAAGCCGATCATCACCGTTCTGAGCACATTTTCCACGCAGCTAACAGGGTTCTTATTCATCTACAGCCTTCCAAGAAATCCTCCTTGACACTCCAAAGGTGTCAGTGGCCTGAAATGCAACCCGAGGATGCTACCGGGGAACCACTCCTTCAAATTCTGCAGCAATTTCTCCAACCAAAGCTTTGAGGACAAAGCTTTTTCTAAGGGAGAGGGGATGTTAGGAACCTATGTCAACCCTTCTCTTTACTATTTTAGTATATTGTTGTTGGATGCATATGCTTTGTAAGTCGTCCCGTAGTATTTGTTGATCCATAGTTTATATTAGCCCATAGTATTGACCCATAGTATTGGACGCATATGCTTTGTAAGTCGTCCCGTAGTATTATATGTCCCATGGTTTTGACTCATAGTATTGGGCATAGACTTAGTATATAAGTGTGTGTTGAGGTCATTGAAGGCACCGTGAAGTTAATTGTATTGAGCTTGCTCAAAGGAGGTTGCCCCCTTGAAGTGGCCCGTGATCAATATAAAAGTGATTCTGTTCTATTATTTCAGATATCTCATGTATTTGCATTAATTAATTATTGCAGGTTCATCACATTTTGATTGTCTTTCTGTGCAAGTCTGTTTGATAATTTTTGTAATTAAATTCTACTTGTAAATACAACCCTTCGATTGTATGAGATTGATACAAGATTCTTAGTTTGAATGGTTACTCTTATGGGTCTCCAACGCTCGACCTATGTTGGGTTTATGATAAATCTTTATTATGGATTTGTTTATAAATTTGGGAAATGCCCTCACATTGAAAAATATGACTCTCTGTTTTAAGAACTGGGACATTAATTAGTTGATGGTAACTCTATTAATACTATTTTTGTATAGACTAGTATAGTTTTATTTTAAAACTGGGCGTTTCCCTAGTTATGTATATTATACGATATTTGTTTTACAATGTGGATTAAGGCCTGTCAGGTTGTTTCCGATACAACTACTATTACTTACTGGTTTAATTTGGTTAAGCTGAGTTGGTTAATGATGATGAAGGGATCCAATTCCAGTATAACTATGTGTAAAACCTTAGCCTGTGATAAGTCTATTAATTAGAGACTTGTTTAGGTTTTATATCATAAAAGTATTATACTCTGTTTTAAAAATGATATTCATTAGATTCTTAGGTTTACCTATCGAATGTTTAAAAATAGTTATTGTTCTATTTTGGTAAGTATTGTATGAAAATAATGATATATAAAATATAAATTTATAGGTTTTCAATAATATATGTATATTATTTACAGTATATGATTTATATGTCTACATCTAATAAGATCAGCATTTTCCTTAAAATGTTGAGATCATTTCTAAGCTACCTATTTAAACAAACTCTCTGTACTAGAGTACATCACTTATGTGAAAGGAAAAATACAGAGAGGATTTATATTTCATTATTCTATAATTCAATTCTAATCATACAGATTTTTATACAAAAAATAATTATTAGTTCTATATTCAAATAATTCTAATAGCTATTAGAAAATATAAGAAGCATTAAAAACCTGATAACTTATAGATAAAAACTTTCAAAAATATACAGAACAATTTAGAAGCAATTAAACCAGAACAATGTAGAACCTGTTTAACTGTTGAGGTGGACAAACACCCAAAGAAGACCGTTCCTCCCAACCATCTCCTAGAAGCAGCCAATATTACTTGCTGCAGGACCCCCGATCATGTTCACTGAACCACCACGATGAAGACATTGTGTAGAAGCATGTAATAGTCTCTTTGTAGTTCACCAATCATAAAGACTTGCATCCAATACACTCTCTGCAACTCACTTTAGCTTTCCCCTAATCAAATCTTCTCGTGTGCTTAACTTTTCAGTATGCAATCATCCACGAGGCATAAACTAGTGAGGCTCCTGCTCATTCGATGGATATAAGATTGCCTAGGTATTTGGGTCAGTTTTACATTTAATGAGCCACTTTCTTAGTTCCACCTTCCTTTGGGAACATGACCACATTTTTAGGGATGTTTCCTCCTGCATTAGCTAGAAAGTGAGTGCAGTTGCTGCCACTTATCAATTTTCCTTCTACACCATTTCATTCCTCCTAGTGGGTCATTGAACACTCTTCAACAGTCTTCTTTGGATAGGTGTCTCCTATTTTAATTATTGAATAATAAAAATATTCAATTATAGTCATCCTTGACCATCCTTGGTCAACAACATAAAACTTTACAATAAATTTTAATGTGATGTTTTCCACAACATAAAATGTTTCAAGTTCTAGGTAGGTTACAACACTTGACCAACCATCATCTGTATTGATCAGAATTGTAAGGGATAATTACGTTTATCTAATGACTTAGACGGGAAGAAATTTAGAGTTATAACCAAGCACCATGTTGTGTCTGGCCTCATAGGTAATGCATCTTATTACGTGTAATGTCATCTCATCCTAGGGTGTTGGAAAGGAATAATATTTCAGTGCTAGTCCTATAACTGTAATATATGCAAACACATGAATACTCTATTGTACACTTGAGTCCTCATCTCGGTCTAGACACTTGATTTTATGACTTGGATTAGACATGCTTGAGTTCTCAACTCGGAAAACAATTTGAATTTATTTTGCATGGGAGACTTAATTTAGATAACTTGATAACTCAAACTTCACGTGACTTCAACTTTGCATGGCTTACATAACTTGCTAGATCATTTCAATATACATATTTTTTTATACATGACAAGGAAGGTATTTTGTCTTTATGTCTCTTTGATAGTTTGTTTCTTTGATAATTATGAAACCTCTAAGATACTATATTATTTCCATCTGAACCCTATCCTAGGATAATTTACCTATCCTTAGCATACTACACCCTAACCCCTTGCCTTAGATACGTGGTCTAACACAAATAGACCAGCATAGTTTGTAGTTGTATGTGTTAATTTGTAAAGTGGTAAGTTATGTTGGAATGTGTCAAGTTCATTTTATAATGGAACTAATATCTTATTTTTTATTTCTTTTGTAGGGGTAGACCTCATAGTTTTTTTAAAGAGACTTTTGGAGATGGGAAACTCACGTAACAGAGCAAAAAAATCTAGAAGGAATCTGTCCATTGAAAAGGTCAATGACGTAAGAGAAAAGGACAGGTTGGAAAATGGAAAGATTGAGACATGGTCCTGTCACTGATCCTTCCACTGATCCTAACACAGTTGTTGACATGACAAACTCTTGTTCAGAATCACAGGTAAAGTGGTTGCATCCAATGGACCCAACTCAAATTCCAACATCAACACAATCTCCAACCAACAATCCATCAACGAGTCATGCTGAAGTTCCTCACGACACAGGAATATTTGGATATGTTGCATGTGTAGAGATGGACATACAAGCAATGCTTAATTTGCAATCTCCCCAAGAATACCACAACCATGTCGATCACTCTCCCATTATGGCCCAATGTGTGAACAAAGCACTACAACAAACAAGATCTGGTATTCATGTATCATGTCCATCTTCCCTACCTTGATTTTCCAATGCAAGAAGAAGAACTCCTAGACATATTCACGTGGATGAAAGTGCTCTATCGAGCCTTGAAGGTAAGTTGCCAAAACGCACTATCGAATAGCAATGCAACAAAATTGTCAAGGAATATTTTGAATCCAAAGGTGATGCAGGTAAATGTCAATTATTGCTATGTTTGTTAAAGTCACATTGTTTAGCTGTTGTTAGGAGAATTTTGGGCATAAAGATAGTTAAACGTTTAGAGGCTAGCAGTCATATTGTTAGAAATATCCAATCCACATTTAATGCGATTGGGAAGATTTCTCGTAAAAAAGATCTCTGCGTGACTCGTAATGTGTTAGTGGAATTAGTTGTAAGCAAGTCCACAAGGCAGTGTCTCCTGCTATCACACACTTATCACATACTTAAATTAAATAGAAAAACTATTAAAAAGTACTATGTTATAAGAGGAAATCTTGACACTCCATGTGGAAACGATTGTTGGGATTTTGTTGGTAGGTTGCCTTATGGATATAGGAGGCTAATTGATGTTTTTAAGGATTTAGTACAAAATTTTTGGCATGATCATACCAGACCTTCATCAAACCAAAGAGACATGCTAAAGCTGAGAAAAGCTTCTACTGAACGTGAATCCCATATTAAACACTTCCTTGACACCACATAGATTGAAATCTATGAGAGATTCAGGAATGAGCACACACAATTGAACCTGGGTAAAAGGTCCTTTGAGAAATGAAACCATGGTACATTCGTATATGCATTGATCGGAACAGCTCTTGTTGTAGATACCACGTAGAATATGAATAAATTATTATGACACATATAAACATATATTTTGTGATTTGCATAGTAACATTTTGCAGGGCTGCAATGAATCCATACTACCACCGAATGCATCAATGTGTATATCCATTATTCAACTTTTTTGGATTTTTTTATGTCAAAATAATTTATATAGAGAATTAAAACAATTTCAATTCATAATTTTCTAATAAGTATATAATCTCAAACATCATCAATCATATATCTATCCTATTTGAATAAATGGTTGATAAATACATTCATATATACATATACATTTATTTGTATTACGGATTTGGTTGCTACTTCTAAAGTCAATAAACAATGTCAAAATATTGGTTTTTTAATATGTAAATATATCACAAACTCCTTACTAATACCAATGCAGTATTCTTTATATTAATAGACATTAACATCTTAATGGATGTGGCAAGGAAAAGTTGTATGGGTTCTAGTCTTCCTAAACTTATGAGTTAAGGTTTTTTAATTGAATAAATGTCACAATTCATCTTGATATTGTTTACCTATTAATTAGTGTTGGGAAATTAAGCAATGGGTGATGGTGCTTTTGGATCAATCAGAATCAAATCTCAATGTTGCATTCAACATTTAAAAATAGTTTTAGTTTCTTTTTAAATTTATTTTTATTTTACCCAGTATAAACAACATGGTTGATACATAAACCTTATCTAAAATTCAACATGAAAGAGAGAAAACAAAGATATTGTAGTAAAAACTAAAGGAAAGTGATGTCAAACTCATTGGTTAAAAATGAAGTGCATCCCAATGATTAAAAATGCACCACTTAGTCTAAGAAAACAACACCAATAGAAATTAGTGATTACATCCTTTTTTATTTTTAATGGAGAAAGGAACACATGCTCATTTTAGGAATGTATGAATAATTTTGGAATGTGTGCATGTTCCTTTGATGATGGTTAAGAAGGTTTCAATGTAATTTTAAAGCTATTGCCTTCATGTGAGTGCTAAGTTAATATAATGAATTCCAACATAGTAAAATAATTTAATTAATTCAACTTATGTACAACTAATTGAAATAAACTTAACAAGAGACACAAGGTGGCAATTTCCCCGACATTGCCAATAGATGTTGCTATAAGACAGAAGCTATAGAAACAATATCGTAGACATGCTTCCAATAGGTATTGCTATAAGAAAAAACTTATGAGAAACAAGAATGTAGAGGGAAAATCATGTTCGGTTTCATTTGCAATTGTAGAAGGTAAATGTGACCCATTTATCATGTGATTTAGGCTAACATAAGCCAATTCCAATGGGGAATCGTGTGTTGGAATATGTGTAGAGATAATAATATATTTCTAAAGTGGGATGATTATCATTCAAGCCAGGAATTGAATTAGAAAAATATTCCTTCAAGTGAAATGTTCATGAAGAGATAGGGCATCTAAAAGATACTTGTCAAAAGCTCTCTAGGTAAATAACAAACCTAAATGTTATAGTCACCATTGGATGAATATTAGAGAATTCCAAAAGAGGATTGGTTCACCAAAAGCATAGAACATTTATAAATTCCTTGACCCTTTCAATTAAGGCATGCAACATCAACATAGACGATAGATCCATTCATGCAAAAAAGAGAAAACCATCCCATGTAAGTCATTGTGACTTACAACCCCTCAAGGAGATGCAAAGGTGACATGAATTAGACAACTTGAACTCTTAAAAGGAAATAATTCCTTCAACCAAGTTTAGATCAAGTTAAACTTATTGGTCTAGTTGGAGCCTCCGGTAAGTTCTTCAAATGGTTTCCATTAGCGTTGCACTATTTGTCTAAGCAAAAAATATCATAAATATTCAAGATTCTTAATAAAGAAAGGATATTTTATAGTCATAGAAGTTATTCCATGTCATCAAATATGGATTATAGTTTCACACACATCCATGTGTTAGCACCTAAAATGACCTTCCAGTATCATAAATAAAGTACGGATGAAATATTTCGTTGTAGGAAATTTTCAACTTCTGGTAGCGAAATTGGAAGGTTACCAAACAAGCTCGTTGCAAGAATTTTTATTTCCTAGACCTCGATTATTTTTATAGTTGTTAGCACCTAAACCTGAGCATGCCAAAAATTTTGACCTTTTACCAAAATTACGCAAATTTATCGAAGTATTTCATCTTCTCAAACTTCACCTGATGAATGTCACAATTTTTCTTAAAGGTCTAGCATGTTCCTTTGACTTCATTTGAAAATTATAAGTTGTTAAGTGGCTCTTGTTCTGTTACTTAAAGCCAAATAGTTTAAAAAAATATAAATATAAAAATATATTATTTAAAAAAAAAATGTTTTATATGATTTTATAATTTTTATATTTATTTTATAATTGTTTTGACTAGAAAACCTTAGGTTTCATTACAATATCAAGTCAATCCATAAGTATAAACCTACCTCCAAGTTACAACAAAACTATACCAAAAATCACCCAAGCGCTCGAGTCCAAGAATACAAGTGAGCGCACCCACAAGAACACCAAGAGAGAGCCCACTAGTCATGTATTGTACAATGCGTCGAGTATGCATGGAAATACTTGTGAATATAAACACTTAAAATATCTTTCACCTCATACATGTGGGATATTCCAACTACATCCAAAACCAAAATCTCCCAAGTGTTATGGTATGCCTGCACCAAGTAAGCGTCTGAAGGAAGATGTTAAAAACATCCAAAGGTCTTGTTCAAAAAAAACCACAAGGAATTACTTAAGACGGCAAGCCATCAAGTGAAAATTATTTTTAAATGGAGGATCGTGTGATTATGGAGCTAAGGAAGAATTAATCAAAGCCGTAAGGTATGGCACAAAGTTTCTCAGAATCAAGTTATTGGTCAGGTTTTGTTGTAGATCAAGGAGTGATGCGCAATGTTTGTGAAATTTGTCACCTATGGGAAATGATTGATAATGGTATGGTGCCCAATATTGTCAATTACAATTTTGTTATTCAAATACTTTGAAAGGAAAGATGTAGATGGTTCTTTGTCTACCAAACATCTCTAGGTAATCGCAGCCATTGTTTGTTGAATATAGCTGACATTTTTTATCTACAATACTTTTTGTAATGCCCAACATTCCTTCATTTTAGTGTTTCCTTATAGACTACCTAGGAGATTTAGATATACCTATATATTTATATCTACCCCTTAACGAATTATTTTTATTTCTATCTGCAAAGAAACCGTCCACAAAAGAGACATCCTTCATTTGACTATCCATGGTTTTCCACCTCATTTATTTCGATAACATAAATGCAAGCACACTGTCAATATTTAATTTGGTTGCATTACTCTCAATAGCTACAACTTGGTTATCGCGTGAATCTAGCATGGAACATAGTAGAACAATGGACTTATTTTCTTCGAAAAATTTAATATCAATAGACAACCAGTCATTTACTATAGTGTAAGGCATTGGCATTCTCTATCACAAATTTATCATTGTTCATCCTCAAGAGGTAAAGCTTCTTTCAAAGGATTTTTTTTTTACCTTGGAGTTAAACTAATAGAAATCCCCTAGCTTATCCCATAATTCCTTGGTAGTAGCTTCTCCCAAGACATTCAATAACAATGAATATGAAAGGCATCAATAGATCATACTTGTTTCCTTAAATCCATCCAACTTCATTCAATTTGTTTCCACCATCCCCATAGGTGTGATAACATGATCCACCATAGCCTAGTTTTCTTTGTCTACAAGAAGATCCTCTATCTTAAGCTTCCATAGCTCAAATATCTAACCATTAAATTTCTCAAACTTGATTCTAGAACTTCTTTCCATTTACTTTCACACAAGAATCATCACTATAGAACTCCCACTAAAATCACACGTATCACGGACCCAAGATAAACTTGCTCTATCAAGAATGAGATAAGCTAGGTAACAACAAAGGAATCTTCCTGAAGCCAATAACCTTTATTTGATACCGAATGTAAGTTTTAAATTTTTGTAAGTGAAGCAATGCATATATTTTCTTACTCAAAACCAAAAAGAATAACAATGGAGCACACATTAACTAGAGATTTTCCCTGGAAACCCTTAACTGGGAAAAACAACCTAGCTTAGAGTTGCATCTCTAACTTATTCATTGTATTAAATTAATCATTCACAATAAAATAGTTAGTTATTTCAATCTTCTAATTCAAAATACTTTACAACCCTAACCCTTAACCAAGATTAGATTAAAATGGACCCCAAATGCGCATAAGCAAAAAAATCAATGCCAAAAAGCACAAAAGCAAAAAATCAATCCAAAACAACACGAAAGAAAAAAATCATCCCCAAACCTCGGCTAACGCTCATGGATGAGTGCATGACCCACATGTTATAGCTAACACCCGGTGCATGACTATAGAATGTACATGAAAAGAATATAAAATATATCCAACAATAGATTTGGATGATCTAATCAACCAAGAAACCTTGATCACTCACAAAATATCCTCACCAAATCATTGACACCCCCCTCTAAATAACATTGTCAATCTCATTTTTTATGGATCCTCCTAAGAAAACCTAAGATCACTATAATTGTGGAGTCTTAATAAATAACCATGGATCTATCATCCCTATCTATGTTGGATATAGAGTGCATGGCACCAACAACTCTGCCAAGATTTAAACACTGGATAAATGGATTCAACTAGTAGATATCTCTAGTTCACGTAATCTAGTGATAGAGGGAGACTCAAACTATCAATCATGCCATCACTAAATTTACCAATGGTACTAAACCAAATAAAGGTTTCTACCAACTAGCATATCTCAGGAATAGATTCAAACACTAGATAAATGGATTCAACTAGTAGATATATCTGGTTCAATTAATCTAGTGATAGAGGTAGACTCGAACTCTGAATCATCATTTCCATCACTAAATTTATCAATGGTACTAAACCAAATAAAGGTTTCTACCAACTAGCATCTCTTAGGAATTTTATAGGCCATAGATAAAAATATGGAAAAATTTGAAGTTACCTAGCCTTCACATGTCAATAGAATAGTGAATCAACTAGCCAATCACTTAAATAAGAAGGGAATAATTTCTAGGAAAGAAGATCTAAATCTCAATTGGAAGGACGTGGAGGACAAGAACCTCAAAGGGAATTGTATAAAAAAAATGTAGATATTGCACACCTAGATGAGGTGATAGGAATGCATGTCGCTTGCACCATTATGATGACAAGTGGAGACATGACACCCAACACATATGTTGCAGGAGGCGAGGTGAGACAATTCATGTGGGGTGTTATCTTGGTCTAGTTTAGGCAAAGAAAATACAGGTAGAGACCAACCCGCACATGCAAGAAACTAATAAGAAGAGTATGCAAGGATTGTTGACTGTTATCATTGCAAAAAATGTCTTATGTCCATGTTAGAGAGCAACACATTATATAAAATATGCAATTAGAGACTATGTTTTCCTGTGTCTCCACTTTCCCACCACCCTGAGACAATATTCTATGGATAATGAGGTGTAAATCTCTAGCAGGGGGCATTTGAGAAGCAATGGTTCAAAAATAGTTAGTATGAATTATGTTTCCCTATCATTTCCAATATGTGTTACTATAAGACAGAAGCTGTAGAAACAAGAATGTAGACATGTTTCCAATAGGTGTTGCTATATTAAGACAGAAGCTATATAAACAAGAATGTAGACGAAAAAGTATGTTCGGATTTGTTTGCAATTGTAGAAGGTAAATGTGACCCATTTGTCATGCGATTTAGGATAACATAATCTAATACCAATGGGGAATCATGTGTTGGAATATTTGTAGAGATAATAATATATTTCTGAAGTGGGATGATTATCATTCAATCCAAGAATTGAATTATCAAAATATGCCTTCAAGTGAAACACTCATGAAGAGATAGGGAATCTGAAAGACACTTGTCAAAAATCTCTCTAGGGAAAATAAAAAACCTAAATGTTATAGTCACCATTGGATGAATATTGGAAAACTCCAAAAGAGGATTGAATTATCAAAATATGCCTTCAAGTGAAATGCTCATGAAGAGATAGGGAATCTGAAAGATACTTGTCAAAAATATCTGTAGGGAAAATAACAAACCTAAATGTTATAGTCAGCATTGGATGAATATTGGAAAAATACAAAAGAGGATTGGTTCACTAAAAGCCAACAATATTTATAAAGGCTTTGACCCTTTCAATTAAGGCATGGAACATAGACAAAGATGATAATCCATTCATGCCAAAAGGAGAAACCCCTCCCATGTAATTTATTGTGACTTACAACCCCTCAAGGAGATGCAAAGGCAACATGAATTAGACAACTTGAACTCATAAAAGGAAATAATGCCTTCAACCAAGTTAGAGGAAGTTAAACTTATTGGTCTAGTTGGAGCCTCCACTAGGGTCTTCAAATAGTCCCCATTAGCGTTGCACTATTTGACTGAGTGAAAAATATCATAAAGATTCAAGATTATTAATGAAGAAAGGATACTTTATAGTCATAGAAGTTATTCGAACTCATCAAATATGGATTATATTTTCACACACATCCACGTGTCAGCACCTAAAATGACCTTCCAGTAGTAGAAACAAAGCACAAATGAAATATTTCGCCATAAGAAATGTTCAACTTCTGGTACCGAAATT
Organism: Larix kaempferi; assembly: GCA_027924585.1. NCBI lineage: Eukaryota > Viridiplantae > Streptophyta > Pinopsida > Pinales > Pinaceae > Larix > Larix kaempferi. The sequence continues at coordinate 865,058 of BSBM01001570.1, read as the reverse complement.
GGCAGGTTACCAAACAAGCTCATTGTAGGAAGTTTTCTTTCCTAACCCTTGGCTATTGGTATACTTGTTAGCATTTGAAACTTGAGCACGCCAAAATTTTCGACCTGTTACCAAAATTAATTTGTCCCTGCATGTCATTAAGTCAAGGTATATCTTGTGGATCCTTTGATTTTATTTGAAATCCAGTGAATGTCGAAATTTGTCCATGCATGTCATTAAATCAAGGTATAGCTTGTGAATCCTTTGATTTTATTTGAAAATGCTAAATTGCGCAAAATATTTTTAAAAAATATAAATATAAAAATATATTTAGATTTTTAAATTGTTTTATATGATTTTCAAATTATTTTTTATATTTTTTATATTTATTTTATAAGACTTTTGATTAAAAAATCTTAGGTTTTGTTGCAATAACATGTCAAGCCATAAGTCGAAACCTATCTCCAAGTAACAACCAAACTATACCAAATATCACCCAAGCGCCTGATTCCAGGAGTCCAAGTGAGCGCATCCATAAGAGCACCAAGGGAGAGCACATGAGTCATGTATTGCACAATGCATCGAATATGCATGGAAACACTTGTGGGTATAAACACTTCAAAGCTCTCTCACGGTATTCTCACCTATACATGTGGGATATTCTCACTACATTGAAAACCAAAAGCGCCCAAGTGTTATTGTATGTTCAACTTTTGGTCTAGCGCAAAGTTTCTCATGCAAGTTGTTGGTCAGGATTTGTTTTAGTTCGAGGAGTGATGCGCAATGTTTGTGAGAATTGTCACCCATGGGAAATGTTGGATAATGGTTTGCTGCCCAATATAGTTAGTTAGAGTGTGGTCATTCAAATATTTTGCAAGGGAAGATGTAGATGGTGCTTTGTCTACAAGACATCTCTAAGTAGTCAAATCCGTTGTTTGTTGAATATAGTTACTGGAAATGTTATGATCGACGCCATAAGGATGGTAGGTGTCCTTTATCCAATAAATAATGGTGATGGCCATTTTCTAGTTGTGGTTTATATATTGAATGTGGAAAACCAATTACATGGCCATTTGGAGGGTCGATGGGAGAATCCGTCCTATAGCAAATATTGCCGCAAGTCTATTGGACAATGTTCAACTGTTGCAGAAGTTAAATGTTATCTTCTAGAACTAGAGATGAATATCATGCGTGTTTCTCTTTCTGCAGCTTGCACTGTATCTGTTGATGATTCTTGTACTGTGGTCTCTAGTAGTTGAATGACAACATTAAAAGCAAAGAAGATGAGAACTCAAGGGAAACTACCAAGTTTCTATTTCATATAAAGAGTAACTTGCACCAATAGCTTCGCCATGTTTCAATTGAAGTTTATACCCTCATGAGAACAATATTGAGGCTTCAATTGTTTTTCTTATCCAAGCAAACTATAGAGCAATCATCTTTTGATTGGCTACCAAGCTTCCTATCACCAAATCTTTTTGATGATGATGATGCCCGTTAAGTTGTTCTTAGAATGTTGTAGCTAACTGCGGTTGGTTCTTCATCATCACAAGTAAAGTTCTTCAAGATGTTGTAGAAATGTTCCAAAATTGATAGTTCAGATTACGAAATTACTTTGATGGTAATGTTCACGCAAAGCAAAGTACGCATTTAATGATTCATAGCAGAGGTGGATAGCAGTTGATGTCCCCTTGCCACCTCCTCGGGGGAGGAAAAATGAGGTAGACATCAGCTACCTACAACCAATAAAAATTTAAAAAATATACCATTTTTAAAAATTCAGTTGAATAAAACACATTTCCAACTAGAGAAAAAAAAATCCACCTATGCAAAATATATATGGGGCATAACAATTGACATGTTTCATTGTCGTTAATATTATCATATTTGTGAGGGAACAATAAGCACCCTGCCCGAGAGCATTTAATGTACCCATAGGGTGCACATAGGCACCATGACATCCAACTGCCTATATGCACCCTATTGGCGCATTAAATGCTCCTCAACAAATAATATTTGTGAGAGAACAATAAGCACCCTGCGCGAGAGCCTTTAATGCACCCATGAATGCACATAGACACCATGACCTCCAAGTGCCTATATACACCCTATTGGCGCATTAAATATGCTCCTCAACAAAGTGCTTATTGTTTGCATTTTTGTGTTTCCTCACAAGAAAGTGTCAAATGTTTTAAAGACCTTTTCTGTCACTTTTGGTTTCTGTTCATGAATGTTAAATCTATTAAACACATTTTCTATACGAATTCTTTGACTATGCAAAATCATATTAATATTAAAATTTACTAGAGGAGGTCGTCACCCGCGTATTATGTGTGTTGCTGTTAGGTATCTATTTCCGTATCCATCACATTATTCTAAACTTTAATAGAGACATACGTATCATGTGGGATACTCCTTGATACTGGGTATGTTGACTATTTTTCGTCAACGTGACAGGACCAAGAAATGTTGGAGAAGTCTAAAAATTGGAAGATTTGTTTTTATGGAGTTTGGTGATATTTTTTTTATATATTTGAATTTTGTGTTGGTTAAATAGTATAAATGGATTTAGTTCGGAGTCCATATTATGTAAGTCTAAACATGTTATTTGAGATTCGGATTTTGTCCAAATCGTGCCCGGAGTCTAGATTATGTAAGTCTAAATATGTTATTTGATATTCGGATTCCATCCAAATCGTGCCCATACATGCTGCCGGCAGAGGGCGAAATCGTGGAACTTTTACGCTACGAGAAATGATATTGATATATTGGTACGAGCTTCTCCCTTTTATCTACGTGACTTCTCCGCCTACCAATGCTACAGAGGCGCTGGAACCCACCAGTCTTGTGCCCAAGTAACAATGCCAACCAGACGCGTTTAAATCTTCCGGCGATCCCTTTCATGTCCCGCATGCCCTATTTTTTCTACCTGCGCTTTAATTATTCAAAGTTTAATTTTTGTTCCTGATAAGCAATCAGCAATGATGGAAGTGGTTTTTGAAGGGCAATAAAATTTCTAAAAAGTCTTTATATTATTAATTTATTAATAGTATTAATATATCTATCTTATATAAAACTATATTTTGTAAATTCCAATTTCCAAACCATACATTACTTAAAAAATAGAAACATCTATTAAATTAGATCTATTTCCATGTCTTTCCATTTACAAGTTTCAACCATACATTTAATAAAAAAATAGAAACATCTATTAAATTAGAATTATTTGTATGTCTTTAGATTTACAAGTTGTATTGATTTTTCCTAAAATAAAGAACTCCTTTAACTAAATGATTTTTCCATTATTTTTTACATTTTTATTCCTTTAACTAAATGATTTTTCCATTATTTTTTGACTTTTTTATTATTGCAATGAGCTTACAAATTTCAGTGCTCAATGCTCATTGATTACATTAAAATATTACAAAAAGTTGGGAGTTGGAGAGTCTTTATCAAAGGTAATGAATGCGCTATTTTTTGGTATTATAGTTAGTGATTTGCTTGGATTCAAACATTTACTTAAATTTATGAGTTTGAAGAAACGTTATAAAGTATGTATTTTTTAATAATGTTAAATAACATAAATAATGTGTAGCGTGAGTATTTAGTGATTTATCACATAATTTATGTAATTTATATAGATTCAAACTCAAAAGTCTTGGTTATATAAATCTCTCATGGTTCAATTTCAGTGCAAAATTTAAATGAAAGCCAATACTAAATAAGGCATTGAGAGATATGGAATCTGTGTGCAACATTTGGAATGAAATGTAGTTTGCAAAACAATAGAACAACTAGAATATATAAAAAAGAGAGCATACAAAGCTATATTTTGTGGAGTCCTTCATTCATCAATATTATTTATAACGATTATATTTACAAAGGCTTGTATCTATTTTATAACGATTAGATTTACAAAGGCTTGTATCTATTTAAAAATCTGGATTCTAATTATGATTTTTTTTAAATAGACTTCATTATTAAAGGATAAAATTTTAAACAAAACGTTTTATGATGGGTAATATAAAAGCCCAAAACATCAAAAAATATTAATAATGAAAACTAAATTCTAACAATGCTGATAAGTTATCAACAATGTTATTCCCTTTGTTTTTTCTAAAAAAAAACTATCCAACTGTACAATGCTACAATATTTTTTTTTCAGTTTTTTTAAATTAAACTCACATATTATTACCATATTTCTTTCAATTTTCTTAAATTAAACTCACATATTATTACAATATTTTTTTTCAGTTTTCTTAAATTAAACTCACATATTATTACATAAATTATATGATAATTCAATTTTCTTAATTTAAACCCATATTATTAGATAGGTTATATAATAGTACCCAATTATTGAATGCCTTCTTTCCTATATGCGTTTTAAACTATTTTTCTAATTTATGATGAATTGTCGCAATGTGTAATTGAATATTATACATTGTTATTCCTTTATTATGTTATCACAAATACAAGTAATTCAATGTTTTGCTTGAAAGTGTGTATGTTTTATGACTTATTATCTTCTTGATTTTAGTAAGTCATTTTGGTTGCAAAACAATATACTTTAAAATATGATTTATATAAGTTAGTTTTATAATTATTAAAAGACATAACAATATCAAATCTTAGGTTATGTGTAACTTTTCACAAATTTATGTTATAAGTATTTATAAACATATCATAAGATCATTTAATATTATATATAAATAAAAGATCATTTAATATAATATATATAAATGCATGTATTATATATTATTTTATATGTTGAAATAAAATTTAATTATTTGTTTTGATATTTAAGTTCGCACTCTGTTAAATAAAATAAAATAAAAATATTTCGTAAATAATTTGTTTTAAGTTATAATAAACATCAAAACCATTAAAAATTAAAAATCTATAATTAAAATTAGATTTTTAAATTACTTCATAAAAGAAATTTAAATCAAAGTTGGTTTTGTGTAAAATTGAAATGTGTTTTCATGCATAAAAATGTTAAATATATCAAACACATTTTGTGCATGGTTATTTTAAGTACAAAATTATTTAAAATTTAGTATTGTTTATTTGACTTTTTAATTAATATTTATAAAATATATAATATAATTTTTGTCTATATTATAAAAATAGATTTAGCATTCACAAATAAACTGTAATAATACAAACTAAATAACTTATTTACCAAATTACCATTCCACCAACTGGCCAGATTTTGGACAAAAATTGTAAATCTTACAAGCTAAAAAGCTTTTCACCGTTCCAATAACTCCCAGATTTTGGAGAAAGTGTCCAAATTCTAAATGGTTTATACTACTCGTTTACGTACATTACGTGTGGATACCGGGTATGCGGAGTGTTTTCCGTCCACGTGACTGGACCAAGAAATTGCCACAATGCAGACCCAGACGATAATAGTAGGTAATGGTTGCTTATAAATATATTCTTCCCCAATCGCCTTCAATTCAATTTATTGGTGCACTTCTCCTCACTGTTACGACATATGTTGGAATTGCAAATTCTATTTGTGTTTTTTTTCAATCCGAGTAAATTAGTATTAACCATTTGATAAAAGTATGGATGCAAGAGCTGCGCCTTCTGGCGTTGCCAAAGCTAGCGGAGCTGTCCATGCAGCAGCAAGTTTATGCAGGTTATCGCCTCTTCAAACAAACATAGGTTATCGCCTCTTTACGAGAAGAGCTGTTGTTAAAGCTGCGAGCCCAAGTGGCAGCCAATTTGGCTCAGGTACTTTGATATTTGATCCGCCCATTTGCAGCTCTCTAGTTTTGGTAAACAAAGACCTAATTAGCAAGCACTGCTTCTATGTCTAGCTGTTTCTGACTGCTCAATCCAAATTTTATTTTAACGATTCTTTAAATAAAACTGGCATTTCAGGTGATCCAAGCAGAGTGGACGCAGAGATGATAGTGTTGAGAAAACGGATGCATGATCTGAGAATACAGGAAACAAAGTACGCTCCTCCACAGCACTGGATGAAGTGGGAGAAGGAATGGTCTGTTACATATGCTTCTAACATTTGTGAATTCATGGGATGGTTGCAGAACATGTTGATTAACAGGAGACCCGGCCATGCCATCGCTGTTTTGGTTTTCATATCATTAAGCGTCACCACATTTGTGTTGCTTCTCCTCCTTCAATTCTTTCAACTCACAGCGCCTTACAGCCAATTGGTTATGGGGTTTCTGACCAAATTATTTGATGTGTAAGGCCAAACACCAACATTCTATAAAAACTGTTATCCTCATACACTGCTATCTGTTTTGTAAACATTTCATATTTCTGTAACATAACCCAACCACCATTGTTCTTTTCCAAAACTATGCAAGATGTTTGAATGAAAGACAAAATTAATGATATGGGTTTTGTAAACATTTCATATTTCTGTAACATAACCCAACAACCATTGTTCTTTTCCAAAACTATTCAAGATGTTTGAATGAAAGACAAAATTAATGATATGGGTTTTGTAAACATTTCATATTTCTGTAACATAACCCAACAACCATTGTTCTTTTCCAAAACTATGCAAGATGTTTGTTTGAATGAAAGACAAAATTAATGATATGGGTTTTGTAAACATTTCATATTTCTGTAACATAACCCAACAACCATTGTTCTTTTCCAAAACTATGCAAGATGTTTGAATGAATGACAAAATTAATGATATGGGTACCGAACCGAAAGAGACCTCGGACCATATCTTTTACTCAGATAATATAAATGTTATAAATTATCAAATTTAGATCAATACCATGCACACAACATCAACAATGGTCACATATAACACCATTCACAGAAGGAGATAATATAAATGTTATAAATTCTAAAATTTAGACCAATACCATGCACACATCATAAATAATTTTGACCATTGGGATTTGCCTTCTCAAAATCTTGATTTTGCTATTTTTCTTTTCTTTTCTTCTACTATCATAAAAGTCTAATTTTTTATTTAGATTTAGCCCATTTGTTCCATGGAGATAAAGTTTCTGGATAGGGATAAGAATAAGTCCTATAAGATGATAAATCCAACACCAAAATGTTCTATTCTCATATTTCATTTAAGAAATTTCCATTTCTGAATTATTTTGTCTAAAAGATCCTTACCTAGGTCAATCTCAACACAAATTCGGGCATATGTACATAGTTCAACAATGATTATCTCAAAATTTATTAAATCATATAACTTCGCAAAATATTTCCCAATATCCTTTATCATTGAAATATGCAAAAAATGTAAGAGGCGAATTGGGATGATGAACCCATTCTAAAACTAAAATCTGATTAACAGACATACAATTTAGATCAAATTCAGAAAACCAAGGATTTATAAATAGTCTTGTTTTTCCCCAAAACCAAAGACCCTCCTCTAGAACTTTCTTGTAATCAACATAACAAAAAAATGAATTATAAAAAACTTTAGAAGAGAGAGATATCTCACAATTGTTTATCCAAGTCAAGTACATCCACATGTATAAATTCAGTGAAGAAGGCCAATAACCACTAAATCTACACATAATAGAAATTGATTCATAATTGTGACAAAAATGAGCGATGTCTAGCACTATGATCTCCAACATCTTCCAGATTATCTACAATATGGACACCATGCAAAGGAGTTTGAGTAGTTGAAGTAGTAGGTATTTTGTTTTTTACTGCATCCTTGAAGGACACAGGCTTTACAGTTGGAAAGCCCCTAGGTCCCTTCACTCCTCCTTGTAATCTCAAGACCAAATAGATACTGGAATCTTTGCATAAACTATAATCATACAACATAGATTGAGTAGTCAATTGTTTACCCTAAAAAGTGAGACATTGATGATCCATATATAGGGACTCCCATTAAACACTTAATTGTTGCTTTAAATTTGCCAAATAATTAATTGAATGCATCCACAAAATTATGGTATTCTTTATATTAATAAGAATTATATTTTACTCTATCAGCTACTTGCTAGTGGGCATGTCCAATGGAAGAAACATGCACATCTTAAGAGACGTGGCAAAGGAAAGGAATATTTGCTCTCTCTCATCCTCTTCAAATTATGAATTAGGTTTTTTAATTGAATCAATGTCATAGTTAATCTCAATGATGTTTACATCTTGATTAGGGTTGGGAAATTATACAATGAGTGGTGGTAGTTGTGTGTTGGTTTGGATCCAACTCAATTAAATTGATATAACAATTTTATTTTTATTTTTAAAATTATATTTAATTTACAAGTATAAACAACATGATTGACAAAAAAACACTATCTAGAATTCCATAGAAATAAGGAGAAAAAAACAACAAATGAGAGCAAATAGTGATTTTATCTCATTTTTGGAATGCATAAACACTTTTAGAAGACATTTGCAATTTGGAATGTGTGCATTTTCCTTTGATCCTCTTGTGTGGCACATGTGTCAGGGTTAAGAAGGTTTCTTGTGTGGCACATGTGTCATGGTTAAAAATGTTTCATTGCAATTTAAAGTTAGTATATTCATGTAAGTGCCTTAAATTAATTTAATTTAGTTACTTCTAATTTAATAAAATATTTTAATTAATTCAAATTATGTACAATTAATTGAATTAAATTCTACGTATACATTTATATTATATTTTTTTTTTATATGTTAGAAATAAACAACTAGTATCCATATAATGTTGTTTTATAGAAGATATATATAAAATTAGGAATTTGAGATAAATAACCATTATTTAATACTTTAATAAAATTTAAATCTTTAATCATGTATTAGTAAACATTTCACAAAGATTAATCAATCTAAAAAATTTATAATTAAAAATATAGTCTTAAATCCATTTAAATATACATATATTAATATGATATATAAATACAACCACATCATAAGATCATATATATATATATATATATATAATTTTTTACATTGATATAAAACTTAAATATTTTTATTTTCATTTTATTTAAATATATAAATACATTTTTAATATCATTTTTAAGTGGTTTGTTTGAAGATATATTAAACATAAAAAAAATTAATAATTTAGATTGAAAAATTAAATTATTTTATAAAAAAATTTAAATAAAAATAAGTTTTATGTAAAACTGAAATGTGTTTCCCTGCATTGTTATGTAAAATTGAAATGCGTTTCCATGCATCGAAGTGTTAAATAATATATTAAACACATTCTCTATATTATTATTTTGACCATGCAAAATCATTTAAAATTTACCAGAGGAGACCGCGTATTTAGTGTCGTTTATCAAGTTATCTATGAAAGTTGGCGATTTTGACTTTTTTTTTCGTAAGTGAGTGATATAATTTTTATCACAATTGACAAATGTCAAATTCTTTTCACGGTTCAAAACTCATTTTGTTACTTAAAATGAGTTTAGTACTTTCAAGTACTTTTGTTGTACCAACTTGTGCAATCTAAATTAGCGTCCCAAACATGATAAAAATGTGCAGGAAAGTGGTCCAGGTGGAAAAAAGTGTTCCAAATCGTAGATGGTTTTGTTTCCGTACAGTACGCGTCGATACCGGGTACGCCGAGTATTTTCCGTCCACGTGACTGAACGAAGAAATTGCCGATCCTTATGAAATCTATTGTTTGCTTATAACTATATTTTCCCAATCGCATTCGACTAAAATTTTCATATCCAAATTGGTGCACTTCTCAATCTGTGTGAATTAGTATTAGTATTCTGACATTGCTCAAGCTAGCTGTCCATGCATAGTAAGTTTATGTATATTCTATGAATTGATATGAAAAAATAAGTAAAGAAAAAATTTAATAGGAATAAAATTAGGAAGTAGACTATATATATTATTTTTAATTAAATATTTACAAATATATCATAAATTTATATAAACATTTGTACAATAAAATTAAACATATATTTATAAAAATTATAAAATCTCAACAATATGGGATATTGTCAAAATAAGAAAATGCGAATAGTTATTAATAATTATTTTAATAAAAAAATATGAAATTAAATGATATATTTGTCTTTTAATGTTTAAATAATTAAAGTTTTGTTTTCAAATTGGTTTTCAAAATTTAACTGTCTAAGTGGCAACCAATTTCCCTCAAGTACTTAACTTTGATATGCCCATATTAAGCTTTCTAGTTTTTCATAAACAAATAGTGAAGGACTCTAAAAAACCCTAATTTCATAAAAATTAAAAACTTTTAAAAACTATCACTAACCAAAAAAGTTTAGGAAAGCTATTTTTTATTTTAAAAGAGATAATTAACTTTAATATATTTCATAAGTTCCTTTCACTTTCAAGAGGCAAGAAATCTAAAGCATAGTCCCACTTTTTTTTTGTAAATTGCAAAGAGAAATTTCATTAACAGACCCGAAGGATACATCAAGAGTCGAAATGTTTGTAGCAGATTGGGGAGGCCTCAAGTAGTCAAGCCACCATCCCAATCGCTCAAAAATGTTGAACTGACTGACATAATATAAAATAAAGACCTCCTTGGTATGGTCGGCCCATAAAAAGATTGGGACTTGCTTCAAAAATAAAGTATCGTACTGTATGGTGTTGCTACAAAATAAACCATACAGAAAATTAAAACAAAAAAGTTGATAATCACAGAGATGACTCGGAGCTATGGTAGCCCATTTAGCGATTTGTTGGTGGCTCGTCTGGTTTCTCCTCAAGGATGGGACATGCAACATAGAAATATTCAAAAGTCCCCGGGGGGCGAGTGGGAGAGGGAGAACATGGAGCCCATGTACCATTCTGAGCAGCGTCGATAGCGAGCGTTGCAGGAGCCGAGCCCTTGTCCTTTCTTACGTTGGAATTTTTCTGTGCAGACCCAGGTTTTGGACCTTCAGGAGCTGCAGCGTCCTCATTGTTTTCCTGCACGGTCAGTTCAGAATTGCCACCCAGGGAGAAAATTTCCCAGGTCATATTGGCGTCCAAGGTGTTTGAGTGGTCTATGGCTTCTTTCAGGCTGGCATTGATGTTCCTCACAATGATGGTACTGGTTTGCCAGCTTGCCTCCATCTCTTCAACAAGGGTACTTATCATGTTTTTTAACAACCAATAGTGATTTATGGCACCACCATTGCTGCCTGAGGCGAACAGGGCCACCACCCTACTAACTTCCCACCCATCAATTTGGCTGCGAGTCCGCGCCGAGATGCACGAAGCGTAACTGTCCATGACAGTCCAGTCCATGGAAACCTTGGACCTTCGACTGAAGCTAGTTCTACCATTGCCGCGTCGAGATATACCTCTGTTGCAAGGCGTCATGGCAGTGAGAGAAATATGGGAGACCACAAAGATTATCCTAAACTCAGCAGAGGGAGCCACAGAGAATAACGAGAGCGCAGCAGTAGGCTTAGAAAACATGTCGTCCACAACCTTTAAAGGGCCAAGCCAAGCCGAGTTCCTCTTGTGGAGGCAATAAATGATGCAGACTGTCATCGTTGGAAAGGGGGGCAGAATTGAATGCATATAATACTGGCCGAGAGAGAACGTCATTCCAGATGCACGCAAAGGAGAGTGTGATTATCACCCTCGTCCTCCCCCCTTAAATAAACATCGTCGCCCAGGTTTCCAGCTGACAGGTGTGAAGCTGGCATCATCTGATGGCCAAGTTCATGCATGTTGAGGACGTTTCCACGTGAGGTGGGTTGGTTGTACGTCTGATCCATGTGCACGGTGGACGAGTTGGAAGGCACGTGGTCACTAGCATCCAGGGAAAGCATAGTCCTACTTGATTCTACAACCTTTTCAAAATATAATCTCATAAGTTCCTCTCCTTTTCAAGAGGCAAGAAATCTAAAGTATAGTCTTACTTGATTCTACAACCTTTTCAAAATATAATCCTTTTGCATAGTTTTTTAAACCCATATACACTAAAATTGTATATTCCAAAAAAAAAAACTTAATATCACATTGCAGATATATCTTCCTTAAGGAAAATATCTATCACTCTAAATAAAGAGTGATCATAAATTGCCCATGAAGAGCTATCCATTTATATTTAGGAAGTTTACATTATATTACATAATTCTAACCATTACAGTTTGAATCAGAATGTTCCCAAAAAACCATTCGGTCCTGATATCATTCATGACAATTGCCAATCCCTACATGTGAGTACTACATGAAGGATCAGTTTTAACTAACCGCATATCTTAGACATGCGTCTCAAGGAAAAATAGTTTCACCAAAATTTGAATTTCATCTCCAAATTAAGAGTGAGGAAGATGAAATTCCACTCTTATTTATCCTGGTGGAATCAGTAGAGCTTTTTTTGAGAGTAGATTAGCCTTTAAGTTGAGTTCCCTGTACACATGACTGAATGAGATTTTGCTGAAACATGAGATTAAGTTCTGAATTTTTTCCAGCAGGGATTGAAGATGTAGAGCTCTAATCTGAAGCGTATGATTTTCCCACTCAATAACCATTTTTTAATCTCCAAATACTTGAAGATTCATTATTTGATGCCTTAGAACAGTAAGGAGAACTGCCAAGAGCGTTGTTAATTCCCTTTTCTATTAGTTCCATGCCTTGTACCATAGAGGATGAATATTTTGTTGTGATCATTTAGATATATAACTCCTCTTGAGCCTCCTAATTGAGGCTTACCTTCGCTGGCCCCATCGAAGTAAGCCCATGGATAATTGTTGTCTATGGTTGGATGGATTACAATTCTCTGTTTTTTCTAAATCTCTTCTTGTTTGTGTTCCTTAGCCCACTACACAATTAGGGCCGATGTAAATTCAGCAGGGATTTTTTTTTCGAGAAAGATTACAGAGTTCCTTGCCCACCAAATTTCATATATAAAAAAGGAAGGGAATGCATCGAAATTGCATAGCAATGGGTTCTTCCACCCATTGTGACAACAATTTTCCATAGTCAAGTCCATAGGGATTCCAGCGTCCACGAGCTTCTTTGTGGCGTCCTTCTAGACTGTTTCTGCATAGAAACATGAGGAGAATAAATGGACTGAGGTTTCACCAGAAGCATGACACAGATAGAAACGACTAGGACCAATCCAGCCTCGTTTAATCAAGTTATCCCATGTAAGAAACTTGTCACTTAAGACTAGCCGCAATACAATCTTTGCTTTCAAGTTGCCCCCCGTTTTCCATACCACAAACCAGTGACCATTTTCTTTCTCCACTAAATTTATTTTTGTTGAATGCTTCGTAACTTAGTTTGGCTATATAGTCTCCATTTAAGCTATTCAAGGTCCAGACTAGCTTATCTTCAGAGACTTCAAACAGAACAACAAAATTCAACCTAAGAATATTTAGGTAATTCGACCATTTTGAGGCTTCTTCGCTTTCCAAGCCTATCTCATGCACTGTGATCCATCTACTAGTTTGGGTGTCATTTACCTTCGCATCCGCTAAAACATGGATATTAGATCTCTTGAGCCTCTGAACTAGTCCTTATGAAAGACGATACCCATCTCCAGCCCTGACCTAAGGGTCTGAGCCTATTCGGACCTGTCCTCCACTGCCTATTCTCCATGCAGTCCAATTCCCAATAAGAGGAAAGGAAATAACCAAATCTTTCCACCTAATTGAGCCTCCATTATATGATTTATCTTTGCTTCTAAACCAGTCCACAATAGCGGCGTTAGTACAATATTTGGAGATGAGAGCTTTTCCCCATAAAGAAGTAGAGTATTGAGCTAATCTCCACAAAGATTTGGCTACCAACGCTTGACAAAAAGTAAGAGGATTTTTTATCCCCCAACCCCCTAGCTCTTTTAAATTTTCTACAGTGGTCCATTTTGCGAGAGGAATACCTTCCCTTTTGTTACTTGATGTCCATATAAATGATAAGCATTTCTTCCTGATCTTGACTAGTCTCCCCTTGGGAATGTAAGCTACTGCTTCCCAATAAACAAGGATGATTTGTAGAACCGCTTTTAAAAGCGTTAACCTTCCTCCTCTAGACAGGAACCTGTTTTCTCGACAGGAGATTCGAGCTTCCACTTTCTTGACAAGCCATATCCAATCTTTGAACGAGTAAGCATTAGGCTTTAAGATAAGGCCTAGATATTTGAAACCATCCTGAAAAAAGGATAGAGGGACTGAGAGGAGAGAAACCGCTCTTTGATGAAGTTCTTTAGGAAAATCATGCACCACCAGGTTTGATTTATCAAGATTGATCTCCATGCATGTAGCCTGTTGATATAATGAGAGAATGTTGGCTAGAGCACTTAAATTAACCTTGGTTCCTTTACCAAAAAGTATTACATCATCCACGAAAAGTAAATGAGTCACAAGAGAGGTCTCTGATACTTGAATCCCCTAGAAGGAACCAGAGTTCCTTTCCTGTTGCATTAGATTGCTTAGGGATTCCGCTATAAGGAGAAAATGAAATGGGGACAATGGGAACCCTTGTCTTAGTCCTCTGGATGAATGGAAGAAAGGAGAAGGAGAACCATTGATGAGGATTGCAAAGAAGGTCGAGTTTACACAACCCATTATCCAATTCACCAGGTCCACCGAGAAGCCAACTTGAGTAAGCATGAGTCCAAGAAAGGTCCAATTTTAGGGTGAAATCTCTTTCTTCTATTTTAATGATAGAATGAATTGTTTCCTGTGCCAGAGATACATCATCATGAATCTGGCGATTATACAGGAAGTCAAAATGTTCCTCTGAGATGATTTCGCTCAATATAGGCTTCAACCGAAGAGCAATGACTTTCTCTATAAGTTTATAAATCAGGTTACAGCATGATATTGGCCTGAAATCAGCAAAGGACTGGGCCTTATGCTTTTTTGGAATGAGAGCTAGAAAAGTGGAATTTAGAGGTCCTAAGACTTTCTTGGATTTTTGTGATTCCTGGACTACCAATAATAAGTATGTTTTCATCAGATCATTAAAGTTCAGAAACAATTCCATTGTGAACCCATCAAGACCTGGACACTTACCTTTCTGTGACTTCCTTCATAAAGGATTCATTCGTTTCTTCTGAAATAGATCTGGGAAATAGTCTGAGGACTTTTAAAATCTCTTGGATTTGGCACCCCTCCTTTTCTTTGAATAGAGAGCTAAAGAAAGAGACTCCTGCTGCTGCTTTGTCTTGGAAATTTGATACTGTTACTCCTTCTTCATTTTGGATTTCACTTATTGTGTTTAGATTACACTGATAGGAGGAATATCTGTGAAAAAAATTAGTATTATTATCCCCTTCTGCTATCCAAACTGCTCGACATTTTAATCTCCATAAAGATTCCTCTTTGGCTAGAAGGTATGATCTTGTGAGTTCCAGAGCCTTTAATTTCTCTGTCTCTTCTAAGGATAAAACACCCGGATGATTATTTTTGTAAAGAGCAAAGATTTCCTCTTCCACTTGTTTTAAACAAGCTTGCTGGTTTTTGTTATAATTGAGAGACCATTTCTTGGAATCCTCCTTAGCTTTAGCTATATTGTACCTTAATTGCTTCATACAGGAGTCATGCGATGGAGGGTTTACTAGAGTCCAACTCTCCTTAACCAATTGTAAGTAACTTTAATCTTTAAGCCATAATGGGTTGAAACAGAAAGGAGCTTTCAGCTTGTATTCCTGAAGCAATTCAAGGAGAATGGGACGATCATCTGAGAGTCCCCCTTCCTCAACCCAAGAAGAGATAGATAGGTGCTTGTTTATGATGTGGTATGAGACAAGAAATCTATCCAATCTCTTCGAGATGGCATTGTCACCGCTTCTTCTATTTCTCTATGTTGGTTCTAGTTTGCAGGGGGTAACGTCAACAAGGTTGTTGGCTTCAAATAGAGAGATGAAGAAATTACTTAGGGAATCTAATTTTGCAAGGTTTCCCCAAATTTCTCTGTCTAAGACCATAAGTTTTAGATCTGCCCCTAAGATTAAATGTTGGTCCTCCAAAATTCCCAGGGAGGCCAGATTTTCCCAAAAATCTCTTCGATTTATAAAAGGACCGTAAACATTCAATAAACCAAAGGATAAACCTGTTTTAGAATATTTTAAAATTGCTTTTAAGACTGAGTCGAAGCATTCAGATTCTACTTTTTCCAACAAAGGGCTCCATCCTGTTAATGAACCCCCTGAGTGTCCATCCACATCGTGAGAGATAAATGTCCAATCTTTGAACCAATGTCCAAGTAAATCTTGAGCCTTGGAGCCTTCTATCATAGATTCTTGAAGGAGGATTACGGTTGGTTTCAGGGTTTTTATCAACCTTTTGAGGGAATTTTGTTTTTTTAGGGGGGTCTAATCCCCTACAATTAAAGGAGAGAATACGCATTAAGGAACCTTGAGTTGGGCACTGCCTACTCTAAGGGCCCTATTAATGGCGGACTGTATACCTGCCTTAATCTCCAGAACAACTTGATTTTTTTCCTTTGTCAGGAAATACTTTCTTCTAAGAGAAATTTTGCGAGTTGGATCCATATCCAGACCTCCTGTTACCACTTCAACATTTTTCTCTAAAAAAACATTTTTTTCCAGCGAAGCGGTTTTAGACCGGGTATTGTAAACTTTAGGAGGAAGGAGTTTTGTAGAGAAAGGAGGCATGGAAGAGGGTTTCCCTTTCTTAGGAGAAGTCAATGGTGAGGACCTGTGCAAAGGAGCGAGAAGGGAACAATGTTGGACTGGAGGGACTAACACATTAGATAAAATGACAACAGGAGAAAAATAAAGAGGGGACAAAGGAAGTGAGGTGTCAATATTACCGGGAGACGATGCCGAGCATACAGAAGCAACTTCGAGTTTGTTCTCTGACACAACTGCTTTTTCTAGATGAGAAATACCGGTCTCCACTGTTTCGGGTTTCAAGTTTTCGCAGCTCGTACTTGGACTATTAATTCCGGCTTGTGTCACCTTCTTCACCCAAACCTTTTTCTTGTTGATCGGATAAACTAGAGAAGGACAATCACGAGCCAAATGGCCTACCTGTCTGCATCTATAGCATCTGGACGGGATTTTCCAGTAATCCAACCGCTGGTTCCATATGCTTCCGAACATTTCAATTTTCAATTCCTCAAAGAGACCATCCCGCAGGTCTAATTCTACCAGAATTCTCACGCATCTTCTATCAATCTTAGACTCCCAGTTTTCCTCCAACAAAATAAAATGACCCAGTTTTCCTCCAATGGCTTCTAAGATTTGTTTTTTCCAGAACATCATTGGTAAACTAGGAAGGATTACCCATACCTGTTGAACATTCTGTGGTTCCCTTATTGCATCGAAATCCGCTTTCCATTCTTTAAGAATCAGACCTGACGGGCCCTAGTTCCAATTGTGGTTTCAAAGGTCTTGCTTGTCAAGTTCTGAGCGTAACCTGAAGAATATCCATCCTCTTGATAAAATGTGAAAGGTTGGCAATTGTTCCAGTGCATTTCTCCAATTGTCCTCCATACAGCTTCTCAGGGTAGGTTCGCTTACCAGCTTGCCATAGAATCTACCCACCAATGCCGAAGAAAGGTATGTAGGAATTTCTTCATTTCCAATTTCTTTACCGACCACAAGCGAGGTCGCCACCTTTTTAGCCTGAGCTCCTCTATTCTTATTTCCATCTTTCATGCTGGAGGTTTTAGAAGTACTGTTATCATTATTAGAGATCGAGGCTTTAGGCCCATTCTCAATAACAGACTGGTGCAAGATCAATTGTTCTGTCACTTCAACCGTCTTGTCTAAACTGCACTTAAAATCATTATCGTCTTGGAAAATGTTACCGTGAATAGGGGAGGGTTCATAGTTAGCCTCATCAGTTTCCATGATGCAGGATGTGTGAAGAAGTATAGAGGGTGACACATCCTATGGAGAAAGGGAGAGGGTACGTGGAATGGATAGTGACAGTAAAACACGAGTCTATGAGGAGAGGAGATGCGTGTTTAAGGAGATATTTAAAGGAGGAGGATGACATAAAAGGGGATTAAGGAGACACGTGAAGGTGAATAGAGTAAATCTTACACCATGGAGATGAAATAACAGGAGTTAGGGGACGTTGTTAAAAAGTAAGAAAAAAAAACTTCAGAGAAAAAACATTCTGAACTTCGGACCTTTGCGTTTCCCATCTCTGACCCCCCCCCCCCCAACCGCCCCCCCCCACATTGCAGATCTCTCTCTCTCTCTCTCTCTCTCTCTCTCTCTCTCTCTAATACATTTCTCTCTCTCTCTCTCTAATACATTTAAAAAAAATCGAGTTACTTAATTCTTATATTTTTGTTAACAATCACAATATATCGTTATTTAACACCGGGTGAATTAGCATCATGTTCCCAATATCTTTAAGATTTTTGACTATATATATTTATATTAATAAATTATTCAACCAACCCGCATGACCTACTCACAACTTTTATAAGATGTTACAACAATTCGTGATGTAGGCCACAATGGGAAATTTGAGGAATAGAACCAAGATATTGTGACATCCGGATTGGGAAAACAACCCGCCTCTCCGGATAACCAAAGGAGACCCATACTTCACAATCAAGAAAGCAAAGAGAAAACTGCACGCAACAAAATATTTGTGATGTGGTTGTAGATGTAGAGTCTTCGTAGGGAAAATTAAAAAGAAAATCTTAAATTGAATTCCAAGCGTAACTGGAAGTCATAACTGTATGAAGCATAATATGGACAGGATCCTTTCCGCATGACCAGATCATTAAGAGAATAAACAGTTGATCGGCGGCGGTGCCAACTGAGTGTAGAGGTCTAGAATTCATAACTGGAAGTCATAATTGTATGAAGCATAATATGGACAGGATCCTTTCAACATGACCAGATCATTTAAGAGAAGAAACAGTTAATCAATGGCAATGCCAACTAAGTGGAGAGGTCTGGTGGTCGACCGAAATAGGTGATCATTGTGTGAAATTGATCCCTAGACGGCAGTGTATCTGCACAAGGAAATCAATTACGATTTTACACATTCGACCAAGCAGAAGGCAGATCGTCCAAAGAGTTGACACATACCAGGTTAGAAATCTAGATGGGACATGAAAATCGATAACTAAGAGTAAATCCTTACTAACAGGAGTTAACTGCCACACTAGAAACAATGATACACAGATTGAAATATCATCAAATCAATCATCAACTAGGATCCAAAAACATAGGGATGCCAATACAAAAAGAGCAGAAAAAGGTAATAATAAAAGGAAAGTGCGAAACAACGATGACTCTGTTCAAATAAGACTGCCTCAATCGATAATCATCACATAGGGAGCGAGACTTACATGGATTCATAAACATGAGCATATAGGAATTCACTCATTCCTATCCTTATCGGGTAGTAATAATCATTAAATCAATGATGAGCTATTTCACATAACTAGAAATTGTTTATGTAAAACAATTTTTATTTATCATAGAGACACGATCTTTGTATGAGATCGATTTTTAGATTTCATTATTATTCATCTAGGTCATCATCTGAATCATATTCCTCATCATAGTCTAAAATCTCTAAAAAAATACAAAGCTAAAGGTTTTGAACTCTGGTAAAGAAGATACTGCAAGTTTGTAAAATAGATATATATATATATATACACACACAACGGAAATAGAAAATGAGATCCCTCTCTTGTAGAAGGCCATGATATTATAAAATTTGGATGTCTGTAAAATAAATCACAAAACTCTCATTATGAGATCGATTTTCAGATTTCATTCATCTAGGTCGTTATCTTAATAATAAATAAATTAACCCAACGGAATTGGTTCTTTCCTAACCAAATTCATCTTACAAAAAATAAAAATTACAGAGCAAAATCACAAGAGTTCAACTCTATTTTACTACTTGTTGTAACCAAAGTAACCAGATTTCCATACAAAGAAAACCTTATCCATCTATAATTGGATTCTATCTTAAACAAAATGTCAAGGAAGTTTTGTTCATTGATTTTGAATAATAGTATAAATATATATATATATCCTCGGTTCACGAAATCATGTTCCATCTTTAGCATGCTCAAATCGTCACATAAGCAATAATAACAAGGACATGCATTCAATTAAATTAATCACCAGATTTCGTTATATGGATTAAATCTAAACTTGTCCATATACATATCTGGGAAAAAAGGAGTACTATACGAGAAAGGGGAAATACCACTTGGAGAGGAAGCTCCTCCCAACCATAGGAGAGATAAACGTATATGTTTACCTAACTCCACCCTCGAGCTGGATCACCACCATACACTAGAACATAAACCAAATACTTTCAGGCGGAACTCTCTCTCTCAGAGTCCGTAACAAGCAATGATGGACTTACGAAAAGAGAGAACACTCAACACAGTTCCTCTATGCACAACACAACGTCCCATGCTATCTCAGTGCACTATTATATATAGTTTTTCCCAGGTCTTGTTCCATCCCAATCAAATCTCCAATCAATCCATAAATCCCTATGATTTAGGATCTTGTTTGGCTGTTGAGTTTTATCTTGGATTTGATTGGTAAAGATCTATCTTTCTTACTTAAACATGTTGTCTTGTGCCATGGTGGTGTCCCCTCATTTAGCTAACTCTCCAACTTCCTTTTTCTTTTATTTAATAAATAAAAATAGTTTTGTTGTGCAAAGTGTCACTTTGTGTTTTTGAGTTTTAAATAGCTCTTACATAAAATACTTGTCACAAATAATAATTCCAAAAATAAATGATAATGTTTTAGGGTATCACATTTCTCCCCCCCTTATTCTTAACATCGTCCTCGATGTTCTTTATTCTGCTCTCTTGCTCATTCTGGAACACAGAGGGATATGCCTCTCACATTTTATCCTCCATTTCTCAAGTTTCCTCTTCAAGGATGAAATGCTTCCATTGCACTTTTATTTGAACGATGGCTCGATTCCATTGCATACGGTCCTTCCTTTCTAGGATGCGGAAAGGTTCGGTATGGAACTCGCCCTTGGATTCTACCTGAATCACATTCCAATCAATTACATGAGTAGCATCATGTATATATTTTTTTAATAATGAAACATGGAATACATCATGCACTTTTATATTAGGAGAAAGTGCAAGTTGATAGGCTACCACCCCTATCTTAGCTAATACTTTGAAAGGTCCACAATACCTGGGTGCCATCTTGGAACACCTTCCAAAGCTCAAGGCACTCTTTTTAGACTTTACCTTTAAGTATACATGATCACCAATGTTGAACTCTCTTGGAGTTCTTTTTAAATCTACATAATTCTTCTTCCAATCCTGGTAAGCTTTTAAGTTTTGTTGCACCTATTTCACCATTTGTTCCATCTCCTTTAACATGCCAGGTCCTAGAACTATCATGTCAACAAGGTTATCCCAAGACACAGGAGTGTGGCATTTTCTACCATAGAAGACTCCAAATGGACTCATTTTTAATGAATCTTGATACCCATTATTATAAGATAATTCTACTAAATGCAAATACTCTTCCCATTTACTTGGTTTGTCCATTACATACATTCGCAACATATCATCTAACACTTGATTAATTTTTTCAGTTTTCCCATCCATTTGAGGATGATAAGCAATACTGAAATTCAGCTGTGTATCTAGACCTTTAAACAAGGATTTCCAAAAGTTACTTGTAAATTTTGCATCTCTATCATAAATCACAACTTTCAGAATACCATGCAAACGGAATATTTCTTTCATAAAAATATAAGCTATGTTAACAGATTTAAAGGTAGATTTCACAGGTATGAAATGTGGAACTTTACTTAACTTATCAATGACTACCATTATAGAGTCACGTTGTTTATTTGTTTGAGGTAATCCTGTTATTAAATCCATACTTATTATCTCCCATTTCCATTCCAGAATAGGTAAGGGTTGAAGTTGTTGGCACTATGATTCAGTTATCATTGATGGTTGGAAAGCAGACAAGGTTGGTGACTCAGACAGTTGCGAGATGTGAAGCTGCAAGCTGCAAGATGTGAAGCTGTGAGCTGCGAGATGCGAGATGCGAAGCTGCGAGATGCGAGATGCGAAGCTGCGAGCTGCGAGATGTGAAGCTGCGAGCTGCGAGATGTGAAGCTGCGAGCTACGAGCTGCGAGATGCGACACTGCAAGCTGCGAGATAGGAGCTACGAGATGCGAAGCTAGGAGATGCGAGCTGAGATTGAAATAAAAGAAAAGAATATTGTTAGACAAACTGCGACTCAGAGAGCTGCGAGCTGCGAGATGCGAAGCTACGAGATGCAAGCTGTGAGCTGAGATTGAAATACAAGAAAAGAATGTTGTTAGACAAACTGTGACTCAGACAGCTGCGAGCTGAGATTGAAATACAGGAAAAGAATGTTATTAGACAAACTGCGGCTCAGACAGCTGCGAGCTGTGAGCTGCGACTTAGACAACTGTGAGTTGCCACTCAGAGAAACTGCGAGCTGCGACTCAGACAGGATGCAACTTAGAAAGTTTTTTATTTATTTTTTAATTAGTCAGTTACATCGTGTATGTTCTGGAAGTTAAAGAGACAACTCCAGTTTTTAGAATTAGAATGTCTGGAAGTTAAAGAGACCAAGGCATATAATTTCAGTATCTATAAAAGCTAATCGAGAAGAACAAAATGTGTAAGGATATAGAAGATGAAGAGGAGTGGTTTCTAGCTGAAGAAGATGAATCTATGATTCAAAGAAAGCAGTTCAGAAGAAAAATGTGTGTCTCGATTTAATGAAGAATAGAATGCCCAGAAACTCAAGTTGTAGCAGCACAAAACAAAATGAAAAGCGTATGTACTGATATATCTGAACCAATGAACTATAATTGACTAAAAAATTCTTACATAGGGTGGAAGGGAGGTGCTAGGGAGGATTGATTTCCTCTGTAAATCAAGTTGATGCTTGAATATTGGGAGTGGGTGCTTCCTTCTAGTGGGTGCTAGAGAAACATGAGAGTTGGTGCTCTCAACAAGTTGCAACTTGTTAAACAGAGGTTGTAGCCTCATCTTGAGTTGGTGCTCAAAGATAATTGATGTACAGAAATTAAAGACTGCTTATCATTCTAAGAAGAAGAGATTTTTTCCCTTTATGGGTTTCGTCATGATTACCTGTATATGTGTACATCATATCTGTGAATAATGATTACTAGTTCTTTGCTTATCCTATTCATTATCTTGACAATCATTTTGTGAATGCTACTCAATTTTTAAAAAAGGAAAGTTAAATTGATTATTGTTTTAATTACATCTGATTCACCCCCCCCTCTCAGTTGTAACAACTTCAATTGGTATCAGAGCGGGTTCCTTTTATTTAAAGGTAGATCTGTGAGCTTAAAACATAACTAGTCATGATGGAAATTCAATCAATAAGGCTCCTCTGTTTGATGGGAAAAATTTTGCTTTCTCGAAGGTTAGAATGAGAACCTGTCTTATGTCCTTAGGTGCTGATGTATGGGATGTAGTTGAAACTGGATATGTAAAGCCCATTGTACTAGCCACCAAAGATGACAAATTGGAATTTACCTTTAATGCAAAAGCAATGAATGCTATTCTCAGTGGTCTTGTAGAAGCTGAATTTGTAAAAGTTATGCATCTTGAATCTTCCAAAGGAATGTGGGACAAACTTATAAGCAGTTATGAATGGAATGAGAAAGTAAAAGATGCCAAACTGTAGACATACAGGTTGAAATTTGAACAACTAAAGATGAATGAGGATGAGAATGTTAGTAAATATTTCCTAGGGGTTGAAGAGCTTGTAAATGCTATGAAGGGCCTCGGTGAAACAATTAAAGAAGAATTCTTAATTCAAAAAATTTTAAGATCTCTGCCTAATAAATTTAACCCCAAAGTTTCAACAATAGAAGAGTTAAATGATCTTAAAACTCTAGGCATTGATCAACTCCTAGGAACTCTAAATGCTTATGAAATGAGGATTAGTACATACAAACTCATCACTAGAGAAGCATCCTTTAATGCAGATAAGAATATTGATTATGGAGCAGATGAGATTGAGGAAAAATTTGTAAGAAGATTGAAGAAAGGATCTGGTAAATATAGAGACAAGTTGTCGTTTAAAAGTTTTAGCTGTGGTGAGATAGGTCATTTTGCCTCTAAATGTCCTCACAAGAAAAAAGATCAAAATTCTGATGATGAA
Organism: Larix kaempferi; assembly: GCA_027924585.1. Taxonomy (NCBI): domain Eukaryota; kingdom Viridiplantae; phylum Streptophyta; class Pinopsida; order Pinales; family Pinaceae; genus Larix; species Larix kaempferi. Next base: position 841,056 of record BSBM01001570.1, on the reverse strand, counting down.
GAGAAATACAAATTTAAGAAATACAATAAAAAGAAAAGTTTGTGTGCAAATGATGATGACTCCTAAGAAGATATAGATAGAAATTCATCTTGTGAAGATAGAATGAATGATTTCATGCTTATGGCCATAGAATATCTAAATGATGAAGAATTTATGATTGACATTGAAAGACTCAGACTTAAGAAGAGAAAACAAAAACATTTGTTGATGCAACTTGAAAAGAATGGTAAAGGAACAAGTGAAGATTTTGTGTTGTTAAAATTAGAATTAGAAGAAGCAAAGAAAATAGAAGACACTCTAAAAAAACAATTAGCAGAGAAAAATTTGAGATGTGAAGCTCTGGAAGAATAAGTAGTAAAAGCTAGAAAAGATTTGGAGAAATTTCAAGCTTTGTACCACCAAATTTTTTCAAGTATCAAAGCCTCAGAAGAACTGAATAACATCCTGAGTAAACAAAGATCTCCATTGATAAAGACTGGCCTAGGTTATGAAAGTGGGTCAAGTAGCAGACAGACAGATGATGATCATACCTTGCTAACCAAAACTAATAAATATAAGTTGAGATCTGATCAAGAACATAGCCAACAAGAGACAAAGCAATCAAGCGCAGAAAGAAGACCAATATCCAGGTACCAAAATTTTTTCTATGGTTATTGCTATTATTGTTTTAACTTTGGCCATAAAATTGCAAATTGTGGAATTAAATTTAGAAGTATACAGCTACGGAAGTCAAAGAGTCAGCTGCTGCAAAACAGAGCTGGACAGTTAGTAAGGAAATAAGGATATCACGCAATTCAGTCCACAACTAAAAGAAGAACTGGTTATCAACATATCAAATCTTTTGATCTATTAAATAATGAGCCAGAATGCTTTGTCTGCCATAATTTTGGACACAAAACTACAGTCTGTCATTTAAGGAAGTACAAAACAAATTCGAGAATAAATTATACTTTTAAAAAGGATAAGGTTTGGAAAAAGAAAGAAAGTGACAAATGTGGATTAGTACTTTCTGCGCAAAGGCAAAAGGATCTTTGGTATTATGACAGTGGTTGTTCTAAACACATGACGGGTGATAAAAATAAATTTATGTCTCTATATGAAATTAAATCAGGAAATGTGACTTTTGGAAATGATTCTCTAGGAAAAATCGAAGAAAAGGGACGGTAAGCTTGAATAATGGCAGAGGAAAAGCTCAAGACGTGTTGTTTGTACATGGTTTAAAACATAAACTCCTTAGTGTCAGTCAGGTCTATGACAGAGGGTGTGAATTAGTTTTTAATTCAAAAGATTGCAAGATAAAATCTGTACCCTCAGGACAATTGATTGAAAAAGGCATAAGGACAGAAAATAATGTTTATGTTTTGAATGAAGAAAAGGAAGAATGTCAGTTAAGCAAGTATGATGAGAGTTGGTTGTGGCATAAGAGACTTGGACATTTGAATTTTGGTCATATAATCAAACTTAGTAACAATAGGGAAGTAAATGATCTTCCAAAGATATCAGAGCCATATGATTCGGTGTGTAAGTCATATAAAATGGGAAAGCTGAACAACACTCAATTTAAATCAAAAGGTTTTACATCAACAAAGAAGCTGCTTCAGTTAGTACAAATGGATTTATGTGGACCATCCAGGAAGGAAGGTACAGGAAACGAAAACTATTTCATGTTGGTTATTGATGATTATTCTAGATTCACGTGGGTTGCTTTTATGAGAGAAAAATCTAAAGCATTTGAAAAATTCAAAGTGTTTAAGGCTCTGACTGAGAATCAAACAGGAAAAATATTGAAGGAAGTAAGGTATGATAGAGGAGGAGAATTTAGTTCAGGATATTTTAAAGAATTTTGTGATAAACATGGGATCAAAAGGGAATATGCTATACCAGGGACTCCACAACAAAATGGAGTAGTGGAAAGACAAAATAGATCAGTTCAGCAAATGGCAAGATCAATGATGAATGAGAAAAACATTTCTCAGATTTATTGGGTAGAAGAAATTCATATAGCTGTCCATATTCTTAACAAAGCGCATCTAAGACCAAACAGTGATAAGACTCCTTATGAACTTTGGTTTGGGAGACCTGCTACTACTAAGCATTTTAAAATCTTTGGAAGTAAATGCTATATTAAGAATAATGATGAACATCTTGGTAAATATGATGATCGAGCTGATGAAGGTATCTTTTTGGGATATGCAACAAACAACAAAGGATATAGATGCTATAATAAAAGATTGCATAAATTAGTTGATTGTATTGACATTAAAATTGATAAAGAAATCTCAGTTAAAAATGATCAGATAAGCAGTAGTGAACCAAATGCAGAGAATACAATTGAAATTGAAGATGAAGAGGTCCAAGAATCAGAAAGAGAAGACTGTGAGTTAGATAATGGAGATGCAAATATTCAAGCAGTTTCAAATCAACAAATAGAAACAAAATCACCTTCCAGAATTGTTAAAAAGAATCATCCTGAAAGTCAGATAATTGGTGACAAGAATAAAGGAGTTCAGACAAGAAGAAAAATGATTGAAGCTTCAGAGCAATCATAGATTGCTTTTCTATGTATGGTTGAACCCAAGAACTTTGAGGAAGCTAGTAAAGATGAGAATTGGATTAAAGCCATGAATGATCAAATTGAGAAGAATAATACTTGGGAACTTGTTCCTAGACTTACATATAAGAATGTAATAGGCTCTAAATGGGTGTTTAAAAACAAGATGAATGAACAAGGACAGGTTGTGAGGAATAAAGCCAGATTGGTCTGTAAAGGGTATGCACAAATTGAGGGTCAGGATTTTGATGAAACCTTTGCACTAGTGGCAAGATTAGAAGCCATTAGAATGTTTCTTGCATAGGATAGCCACAAAAACTTCAAAGTGTATCAGATGGATGTTAAATCAACATTTCTTAATGGAAATCTAGAAGAAGAAGTCTATATGGAGCAACCTGAAGTATTTTAACTGACAGACAATCCTGACTATGTTTGCAAACTGAAGAAGGCACTAAATTGATTGAAACAAGCACCAAGAGAAGGCTGGTATTATAGATTGGATAAGTATCTATTGGACAAAGGTTTCAAGAAAGGTACTGTTGACAATAATTCGTACATCAAGGTTGAAGGTGTTTATTTATTAATTGTTTTGGTCTATGTGGATGACATTATTTTTGGATTTACTAATGATTCTTCTATTCAATGCTTTACTAATGCCATGCAATATGAGTTTGAGATGTCAGTGATAGGAGAGTTGTCATTCTTTCTTGGTCTTCAAATCAATCAGAGTTCTGAAGGTTTATTTCTCTCCCAAGAGAAGTACTTGAAGGAGATGTTGAAGAGATTTCATATGGAAGATTCTTCACCTGTCAGCACACCCATGGCTGTTGGATGCAAACTCAACAAGGATGATGTATCACCAGATGTTGATCAAAGAACATATCGTTCAATGGTAGGTAGCCTGTTGTACATCACAGCATCTTGTACTGACATAATGCAAGTTGTTGGTATGGTAGGTAGATTTCAGTCTTCTCTTAAGCAAATCCATTTAGTAGCTGTTAAGAGGATATTCAAATATTTGAAACGCACAATGACTTTTGGTCTCTGGTATCCTAGAAATCAAAACTTTCAGTTAATAGCATATTCAAATGCTGATTGGGAAAATTGTTTGGATGAAAGAAAGAGCACAAGTGGAGGTGCATTCTTCTTAGGTGATTCACTAGTAGCATGGCTAAGTAAGAAGCAAGGCTCTATAGCTTTGTCTACCACATAAGCTGAATACATTGCTGTGGCCACATGTTGTACACAGGTTCTATGGATGATTCAAACTCTTGCAGATCTAAAAGTAACATATACTGAATATATTCCTCTTCATTGTGATAACACAAGTTCCATTAGTGTCTCCAAGAACCCCGTTATTCATTCCAAGACCAAACACATTCCAATCAAGTATCATTTTTTAAGAGAGCAGGTTACAAACAGAGTTGTCCAATTACATTTAATTCCTTCTAAAGAGCAGATTGTTGATATCTTTACTAAACCTTTATCCAAAATCCAATTTGAATATCTACGCCAGAAGTTGGGTGTCATATCTTGTTCCAACTAACTTGTTCACTTTGGCAGGGGAAGTTTGTGCTTATTGCATATCTGATGTGATTCTGAGATGGTTCCAGAATGTTTTCTTTGCTGGTTTTTGAGTTCATCTTGATAGGGGGAGATGTATTGTCATGTTTTCTTTGACATTGATGTCAAAGGGGGAGAAGTTCAGGTAGTTGCATATGACAAGCAGTCAATGATTACAATTACAACATCATAAATTTTAGGTTTCCATCAATGCCAAAGGGGGAGATTGTTGGCACTATGATTCAGTTGTCATTGATGGTTGGAAAGCAAACAAGGCTGGTGAATCAGACAGCTGCAAGATGCGAGCTGCAAGCTGTGAGATGTGAAGCTGTGAACTGTGAGCTATGAGATGTGAAGCTGTGAGCTGCGAGATGCGAGATGCGAGCTGTGAGATGCGAAGTTGGGAGATGCGAGCTGTGAGATAAGATTGAAATACAAGAAAAGAATGTTGTTAGACAAACTACGACTCAGAAAGCTACGAGATGCGAGCTGAGATTGAAATACAAGAAAATAATGATATTAGACAAACTGTGACTCAGAAAACCATGAGCTGCGACTCAGACAGCTGCGAGCGATGACTCAGACAAACTGCGAGCTACGACTCAGACAGGATTCAACTCATAATTTTATTTTTATTTTTTTTAATTAGTCAGTTACAGCATGCAGCTGGTTTTGGAAGTTAAAGAGACAACTCTAGTTTTTAGAATTGGAACGTCTGGAAGTTAAAGAGACCGAGGCATATAATTTCAGCATCTATAAAAACCAATCGAGAAGAACAAAATGTGTAAGGATAGGGAAGATGAAGAGGAGTGGTTGCTAGCTAAAGAAGATGAAGCTATGATTCAAAGAAATCAATTCAAAAGAAAAATGTGTGGCTCGATTTAATGAAGAATAGAATGCCCAGAAACTCAAGCTGTAGCAGTACAGAACAAAATGAAAAGGGTATGTACTGATATATCTGAACCAGTGAAATATAATTGACTAAAAAATTCTTACGTAGGGTGGAATGGAGGTGTTAGGGAGGATTGATTTCCTCTATAAACCAGGCTGATGCCTGAATATTGGGACTGGGTGCTTCCTTCTAGTGGGTGCTAGAGAAACATGAGAGTTGGTTCTCTCAACAAGTTGCATCTTGTTAAATAGAGGTTGTAGCCTCATCTTGAGTTGGTGCTCAAAGATAATTGATGTACAGAAATCAAAGACTGCTTATCATTCTAAGAAGAAGAGGTTTTTTCCCTTTATGGGTTTCCTCATGAATACCTATATCTGTATACATCATATGCGTGAATGATGATTACTAGTTCTTTGCTTATCCTATTCATTATCTTGAAAATCATTTTGTGAATGCTACTCAATTTTTAAAAAAAGAAAGTTAAATTGATTATTGTTTTAATTACAACTGATTCACCCCCTCTCTTAGTTGTAACAATTTCAGAAGTAACCTAATAGGATGTCGATGTTCTATTTTTACTTGTTGACATTCAATGCATCTAGCTAGGTAATTTGTAGCATCGTTCTTCATGTTAGGCCAATAAAAACGTTTTCTTAGTTTTGTTATCATCTTTTGGTATCTCGGGTGTCCAGAATATGGTTTCTTGTGTAACTCATTCATAATTAATTGTTTAACTTCTTCTGAATTACGTATGTATAACCTTTTCTTATAGACTAATAAGTCTTCTGAGCTTATGGAGTAAGTTGAGGATTCATTTCCATTAACATCATTTTCTAACTGTCATTTAATTTTTTTGTATTCTTCATCATTTTTAGCTGCATCTTTTATCAAATATTCAATATTTTTTTTACAACTACTAAAAGAATCCAAACAATGTGGAATGGAATTCCTACTCAGGGCATCCACCACCTTGTTCTCTTTTCCTTTAATGTGCTTTATTTCAAAATCATACTCACTCAAGAAGGATAGCCACCTTTCTTGACAAGCATTTAAACTTTGTTGATCAAATAAGTCTTTTAAGCTTATATTATCGGACATTAAAGTGAGTTTTCTTCCTATTAAGTAGTGTCCCCACATCCTTAATGCATGTATTATGGGAGCTAGTTCTAAGTCATGTGTTGCATAGTTACGTTCATGTTGTTCAATTTTTCTTGACTCATAAATTATTACATAATCCTCTTGCAATAGCATGCCACCTAACCCTTCTAAGCAGGTATCCGTACATACAACGAAGTCCTTGTATAGATCTGTTATTCTTTGAATAGCTGCAATGGTCAGTAAGTGTTTAAGTTTTTCAAAGCTTTCTTGACATTTATTAGACCATGTGAATTTAGTTCCTTTCTTTTGAATTGCATTTATTGGGTAAGGAATCCTGGAGAACCCCTCAATGAACCTATGGTAGTAACCCGTGATCCCCATAAAGGATCGAATCCCGATTACATCCTCAAGAATTGGCCAATCAATGATTGCCTTGATTTTATCTAGGTCTACGAAAATGCCTTCCTGAGATATTACATGACCTCGTATGGAATTTTATCTTGAAAGAAATCACATTTACTAAACTTCGCATACACTTTATGTTCTCTTAGGGTTTGTAAGAATAACTTTAGGTGTTCTTTATTCTCTTCTTCATTTTTAGAATATATTAATATGTCATTAATAAACACTATTACAAACTTATCTAAGTATTTATGGAGGACATTGTTCATTAAACACATGAATGTGGACGAAGCATTGGTCAAGCCAAATGGTACCACCAAGAACTCGTAATGCCCGTACCTTGTTCTAAATGTCCTTTTATGAACATATTCGTCCTTAATTCTTACTTGATGGTATCCAGATCTCAAGTCAATTTTAGAGAATATTGTTGCTCCCCATACTTGACCAAACATGTCATCGATGCGGGGGAGAGGGTATCTATTTTTAATTGTCATTTTATTTAATTGTATGTAATCAATGCAAAGCCTTAGTGTGCCATCTATCTTTTTAACAAACAAAACTATTGCTCCCCATGGAGACACACTCGGTCTTATATATTCCTTATCTATCAATTCGTGAAATTGTAATTTTAATTCTACCAACACAGGTGTGTTCATTCGATAAGGATCTTTTGAGGAAGGTACCGCTCCTGGTACCAACTCAATGGTAAAATCAATATCCCTCTTTGGAGGTAGCCCAGGTATCTCTTCTGGAAAAACATATTTAAATTCATTTAAAAGAGGAAAATCCTCTAAACTAGGTTTTGCTTTATCATCATTAGTTTCAGTGATGTGTACAACAAAGAACCTACATCCCTTCCTAGTACACTTTTTCAATTGCAAACAATATATTTTTCTAGTAAGTATGTTTTTTGGAATCCCTTTAATAATTTTACTTTCACCATTTTCATCAATACAATTAAAAGTTTTCTCAAAGCAATTTAGCACAACTCTATGTTTTTCTATCCAATCCATGCCAATTAATACACCATAAGATCCTAATGCTAAAATATCCAAATCTACTTTTGTAATGAAACTTTGCATATTAACTTCACAACTAGAAATAAAGCTAGTTACTTTTCTTTTTTCTCTTGTGGCTAATTGTACTAACCACGACTTCCCAAAATCATATCATTTTTATTTTGCATAAATCTACTAGCTTACGAGAAATGTAACTTAAAGTGGATCCAAAATCAATTAATATTGAAATAGGTTTGTCAAAGATATTACCATCTACCTCGATCATGGAAGGTTGATAATCTATTTGATGATTGTCCAAGGCGGCGCTAATTTGCGGTATGTTCCGAGCAACCTATCCAATGGTGGATGCATCCCAAATAGTGTGAATATTTTGATTATCCTTCTTATGAGGAAAATCATGATAGTAATGACTTTCCCCACAGCCCCAACACTACAACAATTATCTTTTTATTTCTTCTTTCTTTTTATTGAAATGATGACAAAACAGGTAAAAATGGAAAAAAATTGGCCACGTGGCACACCCACAAGGTGGCACGTGGAATGCACAGTCAACATGCAGGTTCCATGTGGAAGCATCATAGGGTTCCACATGGTCGATATGGTGACATGGTAGATGAGTTGGAAACCTTACAAGTGGTAGGGTAGACATCCATGTGGACCAACCAGGGATTTCCACGGGGAAGCCTAGTTGGCACTTCATTGGTTTATTTACCAAAATTTTGGAGGCAGGGAGGATCGAACTCCTGACCTCCTACTCCACCAAAGTCTCCACAATATCCACCTAGACAAGATATCCTCCGACGTTTCTTAACCTATACGGTCACAACTGCTATTTAAATTTTATGGTCGTGTTAGTTTGAAAAAGGAGTGGGGTCGAGGGCTTAGCCCTCGACCCCATGTGTAATGTATAGCCAACATTGAGGCCCATCCAAACCTTAGAACTGGAGGAACTAACCATATTCCAACAAACCGACGGAACAACCAAGAGCCAACACCACTAAACCATATGCCAACAAGACCATGGAACCGACGGTCAAGCAATACAATGAGAGACATAACATATGCCATATTATTGTTACCATGAAAAAGGGGTGGAAGCGAGGCCTGCAGGTTTGACCCCGGGACCTCTGCTCCCCCGTGTCCAATATTTACCACTAGGATACGGCCCAATATTTTTTCAAGTATTGGTGTGATAATCTTAAAATATTGTTGCATATTTGGAGCCCAAAAAGGGGCGTGTGGCCCTGATTTCGGGCCCCTTTCCAAAGCTACGAAGGGGGAGAAAAGGCGTCAGACTTCTGCATAGATCCCAAGGTGGGTAGCAAGTATAGTGGGCATGAATCCCCTGAAATGCATAGATTCTGAGATGGAATCCGTACCAGTATGTACAACGTAGCTTAAGAGTTTCTCGATTTGTGTGCTAAAGGAGGAACGCATTGGTGTAGTCTGTTTTTGTGTTTGACTGATAGATATCAGATTTTTTTCCATAAGTCATGTATGTAAGCTTTTGAAGACTTAATAAGATCGACCTTCTCAGTGGAAGTGGCCCGAAGACATAGCCCAGGAAGGGTGAACTCCGTTATCATCTGTTGTCTGCAATTTTATTTTTTGCATACTTGTTTATTTGCTTATGTGGTTTGATTAAGCATTTAAATTTGTCTTTTGAAAAGTCTTTTTATGAGGTTAAGCATTCAAACTTTACTTGCAATTAAATGCTTAAAAAGATCCTGAAATTTTTAGATCAAGGGTTGTACAAGTTAAAAGGACAACCATAATAAGCATTGGTTCATGACTCCATGGAACCAAGCGAATTATGGCATAGAAGGCTTGCACATGTACACTATAGAGCACTACCAATTGCAAGCAAAGCAGTATTAGGCCTAACATAAATTCAACCAAAGTATGAAGGCATTTACAAGGGAAGAATGTGAAGAACTCATTTCGTAGCAGTGAAAGAAAGGAAAAAGGAATCTTGGATATAATTCACTCAGATGTGCGTGGCCCCATGTCTTCCAACTCATTAAGCATATATGTATACTATGTTTATTTCATAGATGACTTTTCTCGCAAGACATGGATTTATTTCTTGAAAGTCAAAGATGAATTGTTTAGCAAATTCAACGAATTCAAAGCCTTGGTTGACAATCATACTGAAAAGAAGATCAATACTTTATGATTAGATAATGGTGGAGAATTCACCTTGGAAGAATTCAAGGATCTATGCAAAGAATCAAGGATTAAGAGGGAGATGAGCACTCCTTACAATCCTCAACAAAATGGCATTGCAGAACGTACGAACATAAAAATAATGGAAGCAGTGAAGGAAATGCTCCATGATCAAGATCTCCCAATGCACCTTTGGGTAGAAGCATCAAGAAAAAATGTTTATGTACAAAACCGTACACCTCACTGTGTATTGAACAAAAAGACTCCAGAAGAAGCTTTCTTAGGAGACAAACTTGAATTCAGTCATCTCATAATATTTGGATTCATGTGTACATCCACATCCCGAAATAAAAGAGAACAAAACTAGATCCTTCAGGGAAGAAGGGGATATTCATGGGATACGAGGACACATCAAAATATTACCGAATATATTTCCTAGGATTCAAGAAGATCAAAATCAGAAGAGATGTAATTTTTTATGAAGACTCTTCCTACAACAAATCAATACAATTACGCAATGAAGAAACTAAAGAACCTGAAGTTCCTAGAACCAGAGATGTAACATATCGAATTTTCATAAAAATTTAAAACTTTTGAAAATAACATTAAATATGATAAATATAATTGTGGAAATAATAATTGTTGATTATGACAGCATTAAATGAAAATTTGTTAGTACTAAACATAATTTAATTTATGTTTAGCAGCAATGTGACAATGACAGATTTAACACATAATTTGCAATCATGATTATGATGAAAAAATGAGCTAACAGGTCAGAAATATGATGTGACATTTTCTTTTTGTTTTAGAAAGATATTGACAGTTTGACTTTTGATGAAGAGGATGTCCTACGAGGTACCCTAGAGCTTACTTAGCTGAAATGCTAAAGCAAAATGAATGTTCTATGTGCAGATGACAGGTAAGAGTTTCCATGATTGTGTAAATTTAAGTACGTGTAAAGTTCAAGATCAACATTGTAAATAAAATAGAATGTTTAGAAAATAGTTGCAAGTCACGAAAACATACAGGTATGAAATGCACATTTATAATTTTTGCTTTCCTAGGTTGTCTTATAACTCAACAATGTTTTACAATAATGTTATCTATTAACGTCATCAGGTTGATAGCTTTGTCGCTGTAATCCTTGTCGTTGTTGTAACTGACTTTACCGTCGTCTTTAAGTTAATTATCTTCAAGTACTAGGGTAGTATTTGTACTACAAAATCATTCAATGTTTTGAAATGGAAAATATGGTAAGAAGTACATAGCATTGAATAGTTTTAAATGATAACTATTTATCAATGGGATCATTAAATTACCAAGGCAAACCCTATACTTCTTATTATTGCAAAAGTATGGAACATGAAGAATTATCGATAAATGTACAAAATTTACAATGCTAATATTATCATTCTTTCAAGCTTTGACTGACCTATACTATGGTTATGATATTATCTATCTATAACATAGTGAACATACCTTGTGGCCTAAATATAATTATCATTCCTAATATGTTTATACATTTAATCGTAGCATAATATTGTAATCTTCATTATCGAAACAACTCTGATATGGTCATAATACTTGACATTATAACCTAAGAATTTATAACCTAAGACTTTATCCTAGGAACTAAATAAATTTAATGTTTAAATAACACAACAATAACGTATCTATAGTGCGACTTAGGCTTGGAACTTTATACACACACACATATATATATATATATATACGTTGATCAATATGTAAAACATAACACATATGATATGTGTCATAAAACAAATTAGAAACCATAATATGTTGGATTTGATGTTAATACATTACATATTGTTTATAAATCAAAACTTTGGCAATTATAACGAATTCGAAACAAATCTAACATTGTAATCGACATTGTAATTCTATGAATTCAAACGTTGAAAACTCACATCGATACAATGAATAGAGTACTGTCATATAATAACTATGGAGTGACAGGTCGAAGGGTGGCATGCGTTTCGATCTGGCGATGGTGTTCGTATTACAGGGCTGTATTAATGGTCATTAAAAGAACTGTGGTGACGGGTACTTATAGCACTTCCACATAATGCAAAAAAATGCAAACGGTGATAGAAAGGGTTGTTATGCAATACTTCCTGTTGAATATCCTCCTAGTTGGCTGTTAAACTATCCACCGTGTGCACGAGTTGGCATGGTCATGCTACGGGCAATGAATGAGCCATTTAATGTGATTGTTGTTCGCTCCAATGCAAAAGTGTTGGCATGTTTACAATCATTGATCAACTTTGATCTCGATCGTTGGATCAAACCCTAACTTTGCATCAAGTGTTGGGTTGATAGAAAGTTAATGTGTTCTATGCTTTTGCTATTGTTTTAGTTTGTTAGGGCCGACAGGCCGCTGGTTTGTAGAGCTAGCAGACGATGTGAATGGGTTCGACCCTGCGACCTGTAAGTTGTGTTTAAAGTAGTGCAAGTTTCATCTTTTGTAATGGCGTGAACATTGTTGAGTCCCGAGTTCACAACGCTATCGAGTTTACAAGTTAGCTGTAACTTTATCTGAGAATTTTAGTGGGAATATATCTTTCTGCAACCTAAAAATTATAGTAATCTGCTCTCGTCCAAGGAAGAGAGTTCATCGTGTGCAGGCGTATGTACAAGCTGGCCTTCAACTATAAGGGTAAGTGGTTCCCCAACTCAGAATTCCTGGTATCGTTTGGTTTATAGTTTTTTTTTACAAGTATGATGTTTAATGTTTTTAAAAATTTGTTTGGCAGGCACCGTTTTCCAAAGGGGAACATGAATCTGGGCTGGAAAAGGGTTGGTCATGCTCCATACCTGGTAAGCTCCGGGTATTTCAAAAACCCTCGTAGGTGCCCTCCGTTTTTGGTTGATGTGGTTTCAAAAGGGATGAGTAACAGGTCTTCGCCATGATTCGTCGTTGTTTGTTAGTTGAAGAACTTCGAAGCACCTTTTGTTATTTAAGTGATGTATGTTCAATGACATGGCTCTCGTTTGTTTATGTGATACTTGGTTGTATACATTGATACCTATATTCGTCGATATGGGAGTTATAAATTCGTCAAAACAAAGGGTTTATGGACTCGTTTTCGAATGTTTGAACTTGGGAATAAACCCTGTACGATTTTGTTTGGAAAATAGGTTGTAAATTTTTGTTTTCTGAGAGAATCGATTTTGTTTCTTGAGAATGGAACTTGTACTGGTTAAAAATTTAAGTGACGGCCTGTTTGGTTCTAAGTATGATAAATGATTAGTGGAGCCGAGGATCGTCTACTGTGTTTTCAATGTTTTTCTTTCGGCAATGAAAAAGTGTGCTAAGAAATTCTGTGTCAATCGTCTGTATTATAGGTTGGTTTCTGTATGTTGATATCCTGATTTCGAGTTATGCTAGGATTGAATAACTCTATCGTAGATGATTTAAAACTCTATTTTTTACGAATGAAGAAATGATTTTTGTTTTAAAAAGGAAATGACAAGGCCATGCCTAGATTCTAGTTTCGTCTTCGAAAATGGTAGATATGTGTAACTTCAGTATAGCCCTTATTTGTAGCTAGGGTTTTATACTGTAATTTGAATGTGGATATAATCTGTATTTTTTATGATACCGTAATACTGATAATGAAAACCTAAAACAAATGCTATCTAAAATTTTACAGTTGATATGATGCTATGTTTTTAGTGCTTTATACAGTTCAAAATAAAATAGAAATCACAACACTCAGATTAGATAACACATGTGATTTGTAAAGTAAAATGATAAGTGTAAACAATATAGTTTTTACATTCCTCTTGCTTGCAGTCTTGATAATACTGATATGATTATAGGAAATTAACTATAGGACAGAAACCAATAAAACATATAAATTACTATTTATCTATCGAGTCAATGGCAAATTGCATATCTTCTCATCTATTCTTAATTTGCATATCTACACTAGAGTACGATGCATAAAACAACATGTGGAAAAATGTAGATACTGGTTTATCAATTCAAATAATCAATGATACTTAAACATGCAGACTTTCAAAACAGAATCAGAATACATTTCTTCTTCAAAACAGAGATTAATAAATGAATTAAAATAGGAGATAGTGAAACCTAATATTAGTTCTGTTGGGCAAAAAATAGCCCAAGAAGACTGTTCCACCCAACCAATTCCTGAAGACAGTCAAGTACTTTCCTTAGGACCCCTGATCTTGTTCACTAAACCACCAGGAGGAAGAAACTTAGGAATTTAGGATCTCTTCTTGCAGTAGCAAATAACTTTTGAATCTTCAATAGCTAGCAGTCCAAAGGACCTGCTCCAGCACCTCTGGTTCTTCTTAGCAAAATATAGACTTATGATTGCACTCACAGCTAGCCTCCCTATTCAAATATCTTAGTGATCACCTAATGCACATGAGGAAATATTCTGCAGAAATATTGTGTAAGAGCTGCTTGCTCAATTTGAATTTTCCTTATGTAGGCTGCCTAGGCCTTTTCAGTTGTTACTAGGTCATTAAATGAGCTTCCTGCTCACTCCCTCCACCTGGGGGATAATGCCACATTTTTAGGGGTAGTTGTCCCATAACCAACAACTAGTGGTGTGATGTAATTGCTACCATCTGTCCCATACCTTCCAACAGCTTCCATTCCTCCTAGTGGGTCAATGAACACTCATTTAACAGTCCCCTTGGGTGTTTGTCTCCTAATTAATTTATTTAAATAATAATAATCTGTAAAAAATTATCATAATTACAAAACTTTGCAATTAAATTTAACATAAAGTATTTTGCAAATAAAATAATAATTTCTGAAATTTGGGTAGGTGACAAGTGTTGATGTATATGTAACTTCGGAATGTATTTCACATATATGTATATTATTCCTATAGAGATGGTATTATTCCTCTATAAGGAAGTGTCGTCATTTATATTGTAAGTGTCGTAACTTATACTTGATGGGTTATTAGACCACCTTATTTGGGGTCGGCCCTGTATAAGTCATGTGGGTCAAAGGGTTATTAGACCACCCTATTGGGGGTCGGCCATGTGGGTCAAAGGGTTATTAGACCACCCTATTGGGGGTCGGCCCACTCAGCATTATGTTATGTGGTTAAGTTCGAGCCTACATGAGTTAGGTAAAAAGGCAAGTCAAGTCAAGTATAAATAGAGTGCGGGAGGCACTCTATTTTCTCACTCACTTCTCACACATGCACTCAAGGAGGAGTGGCGCACTTATGGAGGAGGAGGATCTGCTGCTATGTTATGGCTATCTCTCTTGGTTGGTTGTATCATTTCTCTATCTATCTCTGAGGAAGTTATTGGGGTTTTTCACCTTTATGGTTTTCCCCAAGTAAATCTTTGTGTCTCTTGTGTGCTTCCATTATTGTCTCCATGATTGATATGCTGTAGCTATCCTGTACATGTTGTTCTCTCAGTGAATATCCTAGATCATATTGAAGTAAATTCTGAAAATTTAACATGGTATCAGAGCTAGCCTGAAAGAAGGCATGATATGGCATGTATGACACTTGTTGCACTTACGATGCTAGGGCTTGATATAGCAAAAACCAGTCATCGTAGCACTTTCGCTATAAATCCGTTTTGGCGAAGTTTTCGGATCTGAAATTGTTACAGGCCGAAGCTAAGATCTGCAGGTACCTTGTGTCCAAAGGAGAACCTCTAATTCGTTGTACTTTGTGATTTATGATCTGTACAATATAGGGTTTCTGCCTCTTCCAGATCTGAGTCAAAATCAGGTGACCTTGGGAAAAAGGTCATATCTTGGGCTAGGAAGCTCCAAATGAAATTTCGTAAAAAGTGACAGGTATTACACAGTCTGTACTATCTCAGAAAACGTTTTCAGAGGCCGAAGGTGAACCAGTGACATGTGGCACGCCGTACAAGTTCGCTCTCCTGTATTATCCCATAAACAGGTCACGTTGCGACACTTGGCATAACTCTCTCTCAGAGAGTCCAATTGAGGTCAGACCTGTCAGGATGGAAAAATAACAGGCCGAGCTATCTCAGAAAACTTTTTCAGAGGCAGAAGTTGAAACAGTGACACGTGGCACGCCGTACAAGTTCGCTCTTCTGTTTTATCCCAAAACAGGTCATGTTGCGACATTTGGCATAACTCTCTCTCAGAAAATCCAATTGAGGTCAGACCTATCAGGATGGAAAGCTAACAGGTCAGGCTATCTCAGGAAACTTTTTCAGACCCTGTGGATCAAAAATTTTGGAGTGACACCAGAAACAATCAGGTACATATTTCTGTCAAAACAGAATTATTTTTTGGTACCTTCATTCATGGCTTCCGGAATTTAGGGCTTTGGAGAAAGTTGAAATTTTTGTAATCGGAGACCATAGCTGGATGCTACTCATCAAAATATAAATTTAGAGACCAAGATCAGAATTTTTGGTTGGGCAGAAGGCCGGGCTTGATTAGACCCTAGTTCGGGACTTTGATGAGAAGAGTGGAAAATTAGGGCTTCTGTAAAAATGGGAATTTTTGAAATCTGTGACCACGGCTGGAAGCTCCTCAGAAAAATAGAAGCTTAGAGCTTTGGATCAAACATTTTGATTGGGCAGAAGAGTGGGCTTCATCAAACCCCAGTTCAGGGTCACGTCCAGTGAATCCGAAAGTTTCAAAGGCAAAATTGAGGAGTGAAACTTTGCAGTTTTCAAATTTTGAATATACCAGCTTGATCAGCTCATCAAGACACATATTTCTATCCTGCCAGAAGGTTGAAATTCAAAGTTTGAATTTTTGGGGTTTCTCTGACAAACCCATATCCAGCTCAAAGTCCAGTTCTTGCAAATCAAGTGGATTGGGTTAATCCTAGAAGAAGATGGATTGGTCACCTGCATAAGTGAAGGAGTTCCTGTTTCAGAGGGAGATAAGGCTAAGGCCTTACATAAGAAGATTACAAGCGATCTCGACAGGTATGACTCATCGAGGTATGTTTCGATATTTGTCCATGATTAAGTTTATGGTATGTTTGTCTTCATGTTATTACGGTTAGTACAATTTTGATTTTAGATTTGTTGTATCACCTTAACAAAATTATGAATGCATGATAGAAGATATTCATTGGTTAGGGTGTTGACACTTATGATTGTACTAATGCATTATGGTGTTGTATGAGGTTTATGTTGTCTACTAACATGAAAGGTACACCAAGAAAGACAGATCATGTTCTGGTCCAAGAACATATGATCATGATAACATGAGGACAAAGATTCATCCATTGTCATGGATCTCATAGAAGATCCATTTACGAGGTATGTATAACTTGGTTTTGTAATAGTTAACCTATGAGATATACAGGTTACTAGCACAAGTCATTGAAGAAGAACAAGAAGACATCATGTGAGTATGTTAGACATAAATAGCTAGCATGCTAATCCAGGTATGTTTTTCCTATATCAAGATAGAATCCTACCTTGTGTTAGGATCTTATACTGTTGTTGATAATGATTATTCATGAAGTCATAGGTTTGAATAATAATGATTGTATGCATATTATGTTTCTTACCATAATTGATGATATGACTAACAAGAAGAATCATGATGGTATAGGTTTGAATAATAACAGGTTTTATGCACTTTATATCTCTTATCTTAATTGATGATTCAACTAACGCGAAGAGTCATAGGTTTGAGTAATTATAGGTTTAGACATGTTATGCTTCTTATGATTTGACTAACCATAAGAATCCTACATAAACCTTGAATGCTAATGCTTATTATTTCTGATTGAAATGATCATGAGTATACATGCTTGAGATTATTGTGTTTTAATAGTATACTAATGAATGTATGATTTTATATGAATCATGATACTAATAAGCATGCACAGGGACCAAGGATGAATATGAGTTCAAGAACAGGTAATTCAGGAAGCAAAGATCAGGAGGGAGCACACTCCAGTTGCTCCTGCCAGAAAGCAAAGGAGCACACTCCAGTTGTTCCTGCAATAAAGAAAAGGAGCACACGTCAGTAGTTTCTGCAAGGATGCAGATATTCAAAGGGAGTTGACCATGTTTCTACATTCCACAACATAAAGGTGTAGAAGAAGCTACTTCAGATTAGGATTCCAGCATCTCCTACAAGGAAACGAAGACTCAGAGGGAGTCCACCCAACGAACAAACAAAGATAAGTATTTTAATTATCATTTCTTGCATATTTGTTTGTTTAAGTAAAATTGTTCAATGATGTATATGCTCATGTTCCTAGACTTAGGATATGTCTTGTGCATATTAGAATAGTTGCATTAATGAACAGTATACTACTAATACACATGGGTAAGTGGCCTATGGCACTGTACAACATTCCATTGCTACTTATCTAGAATGAAACCTCTTTGCTGACATGTTGGGAGTTGTGCACACTCTTAACAATGTTCTGGTAGAGATTGGAAGGCATCTAGAAAGTCACGGAATATGGATAAATGTTGTATTGAAGCATTGGCTAAGATAATTGCATGACTGTATGGCATATTTCTTTATGTGTAAGAATTTGTTCTGAAAATTATGAGATGTTTCTAATCATGCAATTTAACCTGTTTTGTAGGAAAGACCGTATATCTTCACCTACAAAAGGACTACAACATTTGTTCCAGCAACAAAGATATCTATTGAAGATATTGAAGTTCCCAGGATCTGGGATGAAGAAATGGAATGCCATGATCCGTCGATCATGAAGAATGATGTTTGGGATGCGATCCCAAAGAGCTAAAGGGAAGTCTGTTGTAACCTCCAAATAGAACTATCTGATCAAGCATGTTGCAGATGGCAGCATTGAGAAATACAAAAGTGATGAAATAGAAGATGCACCAGATGGATTTCAAGACAACATGGTGTAGTCATATATGTGTGCAGAACTTGATATGGTAGGATAGACATCTTTCTATCCATCTTGGGCTTTACCAAGAATAAAGCGGATTCCAACCTTTACTACAAGGTTGAGGAAGGCAATCCAGTGATACTACTTTTGTATGCGGATAACCTGTTTGTTACAGGTGAAGATAGATTGATTGCTGACACGCAGCAGAAGCTTACTACCGAGTTCGAGATGAAGAACTTGGGGATGATGCACTATTTGTTTTTGGCATGGAGGTGTGGCAGAGTGTAGATCGAATCTTCCTTGGTCAAGGGAAGTACACAGTTGATATCCTGAAGATATTCGGGATGATGGATTGCAAGGCCATGGCCACTCCTACGGCATCAAATCTGAAGCTTCTATGTGATGCTTCATCTGAGCCGATTGATGTCTCTATGTATCGCCAGATGATTGGGTCCTTGATGTACCTGACGAACACGAGACTAGACATTTGCTTTGCTGTGAACACATTGAGCCAGTTCCTGACGGATCCGAGGAGTGCTCACCTGGTTTCTGTAAAGCGTGTTCTGAGGTACCTGAAGGGTACAGTGGATTATGGGCTCAAGTATGAGGTGAATCAAAAGTTTAACCTGCAGGGTTATGTTGATTCAGATTGGGCTAGCAGTGCTGCAGATAGGAAGAGCACATCTGGGTGTTGCTTCAGTATGGGATCAGGTGTGATCTCTTGGTTTAGCAGGAAGCAGTCCTGTGTAGCACTGAGTACAGCTGAGGTAGAGTATGTTGCAGCCTGCTCAGCTAGTTGTGAGGCAGTATGGCTACGGAAGCTACTGTCTGAGTTATTTGATCTCCCGTTGGAGGCTACTGATATCTTCTGTGATAACTAGAGTTGTGTGAAGCTGTCCGAGAACCCAGTGTTTCATGACAGGTCGAAACACATAGAGATCAAATATCACTATATCAGGGATATGGTGCAGAGAGGAGCTGTGAAGCTCCTGTATGTTGCGACAGACGAGCAGATTGCAGATGTGCTGACGAAGCCACTAGCCAGAGTGAAGTTCGAGTACTTCAGAGAGAGGCTTGGCGTTCTTCAGATCGAGGACACTTCGAGGAAGAAGTGATGAACACATTTGCTGAAGCCATTCCAAGCATGTTGGAAGGAGGATCCTTCAGATGGCTGTGGATGTAAGCGCTGGATGATGAGCATCAAGATGATGTTCTGGTTTCTGCTTGATATGATCAGTTGGATCATTTTTATGTATGTATGTACGCATCATGTTGGATGCTGGATATGATCAGGTGGATCATTTATGTATGGATGCATCATGTTGGATGCTGGATATGATCAGTTGGATCATGTGTATGTATTTTGTATATGCATCATGTTGGATGCTTGGACCATGTATCTGTATATGTATCAGGTGGATCATGTATGGTGATATGTATCATGTATCAGGTGGATACATTGTATGATCAGTAGAATCATGTATGATGATATGTATCAAGTAGATACTTGGTATGCATCAGGTGGATCATGCAGCAGGATGTTGCAGTGATGATCAGGATGATCATGGATGGTGAGCTTCAGGATGTTGCTCCAGATGACATGCAGTAGGACATTGCAGTGATGAGGATCAGGATGATCATGGATGGTGAGCTTCAGGATGTTGCTCCAGATGACATGCAGCAGGACGTTGCAGTGATGATGATCAGGATGATCATGGATGGTGAGCTTCAGGATGTTGCTCCAGATGACATGCAGCAGGACGTTGCAGTGATGATGATCAGGACGATCATGAGTACATCAGGATGATGTATGGTGAGTATCAGGTTGATACTCTGTGGCCGTGGATCAGGTTGTGCAGATGAGCATGTCTGGGAGATCCTATAGGTCGGAGTTGTGTACCCGTAACAGCCTGGGATGCTCTTTCGAGACATTGCTCTGGGAGGACATGTAATTTGTGCCCTGGGAGATCTCAGGTCGGAGTTGTGTACTCGTAACATCCTGAGATGCTCTTGCGAGGTTTTGTCCTATGGCATGTAATTTGGGCCCTGGGAGATTTTAGGTCGGAGTTGTGTACCCGTAATATCCTGAGATGCTCTTTCGAGGTTTTGCCATGACCACATGTAATAGCGCCCTGGGAGATTTCAGGTTGGAGTTGTGTACCCGTAACATCCTGAGATGCTCTTGCGAGGTTTTGTGGTGGACCACATGTAATTTGTGCCCTGGGATATTTCAGGTCGGAGTTGTGTACCTGTAACATCCTGAGATGCTCTTTCGAGGTTTTGTGGTGGGGTCACATGTAATAGCGCCCTAGGAGATCCTACAGGTCGGAGTTGTGTACCCGTAACATCCTGGGATGCTCTTTCGAGGTTTTGTGACGCACGTAATAAGTCCCGAGGATTCCACAGTATGGACAGTGATGACGAAGACCTGCAGGTGGTGGGCCTACATCCAGTATGAAAAAGGACTGGCTCTGTAGAACTTCCTATGACGAGTAGATTCAGAGATTGATTGAGATAGCAGCAGCAGTGACGATGATGATGACTTGATGACGATTATCTAGTGACGATGATCCAGAGAAGATGACTTGTGCTAGAAGAACTGTGCTGAGAAATACCTTCCTAGTTAAGAGGGAGTGTTGATGTATATGTAACTTCAGAATGTATTTCACATATATGTATATTATTCCTATAGAGATGGTATTATTCCTCTATAAGGAAGTGTCGTCATTTATATTGTAAGTGTCGTAACTTATACTTGATGGGTTATTAGACCACCTTATTTGGGGTCGGCCCTGTATAAGTCATGTGGGTCAAAGGGTTATTAGACCACCCTATTGGGGGTCGGCCATGTGGGTCAAAGGGTTATTAGACCACCCTATTGGGGGTCGGCCATGTGGGTCAAAGGGTTATTAGACCACCCTATTGG
Organism: Larix kaempferi; assembly: GCA_027924585.1. NCBI lineage: Eukaryota > Viridiplantae > Streptophyta > Pinopsida > Pinales > Pinaceae > Larix > Larix kaempferi. Next base: position 819,587 of record BSBM01001570.1, on the reverse strand, counting down.
GGGTCGGCCCACTCAGCATTATGTTATGTGGTTAAGTTCGAGCCTACATGAGTTAGGTAAAAAGGCAAGTCAAGTCAAGTATAAATAGAGTGCGGGAGGCACTCTATTTTCTCACTCACTTCTCACACATGCACTCAAGGAGGAGTGGCGCACTTATGGAGGAGGAGGATCTGCTGCTATGCTATGGCTATCTCTCTTGGTTGGTTGTATCATTGCTCTATCTATCTCTGAGGAAGTTATTGGGGTTTTTCACCTTTATGGTTTTCCCCAAGTAAATCTTTGTGTCTCTTGTGTGCTTGCATTATTGTCTCCATGATTGATATGCTGTAGCTATGCTGTACATGTTGTTCTCTCAGTGAATATCCTAGATCATATTGAAGTAAATTCTGAAAATTTAACAACAAGAGACATAGTTATGGAAGAGACAATCGAAGAATATCACAAAGACCATGATATAACAAAACCACACGAACCTATAGATCCACCTCATGAGAAGAACTCCCACAAGAGAAGACCAACATGGGCACAAGAAGCAATACAAGATGCATAGAAGTATGGTGCTCCAAATGGGACACTTAGAGAAAGCAAGAGACCCAGACCATACTCCAGCTATGTGGCCCTACTATGCGACATCATTGATAAAGAACCTTACAACTATGAGGAAGCAATAGAAAATAAGGAATGGAAATATGCCATGATCGAAGAGTACCAGTTGATTATGAAGAATGATGTCTGGGAGATAGTTTTGAGACCAGAAGGGAAGTCTGTTGTGTCTTCAAAATGGATCTACAAGATCAAGCATGCTGCAGATGGTAGCATTGAAAAACACAAGGAAATATTTGTGGCACATGGCTTCTCCCAGAAAGAAGGCATAGACTACGCGGAGACATTTGCACCTGTATCAAGATACACTTCCATCAGATTTATACTTACTTTAGCAGCGGTAATGAAATGGAAGGTACACCATATGGATGTCAAGACAACATTATTGAATGGTATAGTCGAAGAGGAACTGTATGTGGATCAACCACTGGGATTCGAGACACATGACAGACAAAATCATGTGTGCAAGCTTCAGAAATCCTTGTATGGTTTGAACCAGGCACCCGAGACATGGTATGACAGGATGGACAACTTTCTGATGAGCTTAGTCTTTACCAAGAGTAAAGCAGATTCCAACCTCTACTTCAAGCTTGAGGGCAGAAGACTAGTTATGTGACTACTATATGTAGATGTCATGTTTGTAAATGGAGAGAATGATCTCATTGCATATACAAAGATAAGGCTTTCCACAAAGTTTGAGATGAAGGACCTGGGAATGATGCACTACTTCTTAGGTATGGAGGTGTGTCAGAGTTAAGATGGGATTTTCCTTGGTCAAGGAAAGTATGTAGTAGACATTTTGAAGAGGTTCAAAATGATGGAATGCAAGGAAATGGCCACACTAATGGCATCGAAATTGAAGTTACTATGTGATGCTTCTTCAGAGACAATTGATGCCACCATGTACAAGTTGATGATTGGTTCATTAATGTACTTGACGAACCAAGACCAAACATATGCTTTTCTGTGAACACCCTGAGCCAGTTCTTGAAGGGTACAATTGAGTATGGGCTCAAATATGCGACGAATCATAAGATTAACCTGCATGGTTATGTTGATTCATATTGGGCAAGAAGTGCCACAGACAGGAAGAGCACTTGGGGATGTTGCTTCAGTTTGGCATCCGACATGATCTCTTGGTTTAGCAGGAATTAGTCAAGTGTGGCACTGAGTACAATCGAAGCAGAGTATATTGCAGCCTTTTCAGTTAGTTGTGAGGTAGTATGGATTCAGAAGATACTGTCATATTTATTTGATCTCGAGTTAGAGGCGACTTATCTCTTTTGTGACAACCAGAGTTGTGTAAAATTGTCTGAGAACCCGATGTTCCATGACAAGTCGAAGCATATTGAGATCAAGTACCACTATATCTGGTATATTGTGCAGAGAGGAGCAATGAAGCTCCATTATGTAGCGAAAGACAAGCAAACAACCGATGTGTTGACCAAACCGTTAGCAAGAGTGAAGTTTGAGTACTTCAGAGAGAATTTTGGTGTTATCTAGATCGATGTTCCTCAAAAGAGGGAGTGATCTGACATGTCCAAAATACATAGTTGCACCAGGGCTGTATCTTACATGGTGGAAGACACGGGTAGTCGGCAAGGACGTAATGCATCTAGGATTCTCTTGGGTTGTATCCACATGTTTGAAGATGCTAGTAATCCATGGGTCATAAAGCATCTAGGATGTGCCTGGGATGTATCTTAGATGGTGGAAGATGCAGGTGGTATGAATGGATGTAATGCATTTTGGATGCTCATGTGTTGTATCCACATGTTTCAAGACGTAGGTTGACCAATACAGTCATAATACATCTGGGATGTATCCACAAGGTGGAAGACGCATATGTTCTTGGGTTGTATCCACTAGGTGGAAGACGGGGGTTGAATGAGAGAGAGACATAATACATATGGGATATATCGACTGGGTGGAAGATGCCGATGTTCCTAGGCTGTATGTAGGGAAACTTTTAGGGGCGAAATTTCACCGATTGGCTATTTTTTGGGCCTTTTTTCAAAAAATAAATTCGCGATTTCGTCATTTTAAGTCTCTAACATCGCCTATATTTACATTTTTTTTTTATCATAATATTCACCAAAATTTACAAGATTCAGTAGTAAATTGTATGTTTCATATTTAATATTCGCCTACCAATCTATATTTATGTTTTTTTCAATAAAAAATAATCGCCTACAATATTATACTTAAGTATATTTTTATAATCCTAAAAAATACCCTGGCTGTATCCATTGGGTGGAATATGCAGGCTTTCTGGTGGACATGGTATATGAACCTGGGATGATCTCCACATGATATGATGATATGATCCAGATACAATAAGATGATAGTAGGAGACGCAGGTGATTGTTGTGGCAATGTAATGTGTGGTCCTGGGCAATACCTACTTAATGGCTTGCTCATATAGATGATGAAGTACTATATGAGAGCTAGGCCTACATCCAATAGGAAAAATGGATGGCTCTATAGAACTTATCATGACGGGTAGATTCAAGAGATGTCACTAGTCAATGATCAACAAGATGATGTTGATACAACAATGATGTTGATCCAATGATGATGATGATCTAGCGATGATGATGATCCAATGATCATGATGATGTAGCGATGATGATGATCTAGCGATGATGATGTTGTCCATATCTTGTGTCCAGCTATGATGATTAATGTGTCGAGAGAATACCTTCCTAATTAAGAGGGAGTGTTGTTGTAAATGTAACTTCGGAAGATATTCCTTTGTATATTATTATTATATTATTATTATATTATTATTGTACTTTTATTGTACCTCCGCCATAGATGTTTTTCCTCCATTCAGGGATTCCATTATTGTATTTGGCCATGTAAGAATATCGAGGTAAAACCTCCATTTTATGTTGGGGAAATAGTCCCCAAAAGGATAAATGTAAAATGTATTTTTAGTCTCCCGAGGAGAGGTCGGCCCAGTCAGTTAAGGAAGTCGACCCCATTGGTGAATTAGGTCAGTCACACATAAAGTATAAATAGGGAGGAACCCTCCCTCATTTGGATATCACTCTCACTCAAGCAAGTTCACACCAAGGAGGAGAAAAGACAAGTTCGTTGTAGAAGAAATAAGGAAGCTACAGAAATCATCTTATCTTTTGGTTTCCTATCTTGGTTTGATATTGTACTAGATGAAAAATCTATTACTGAAGAAGTTGCGAGGTTTTCTCTTTTATGGTTTCCATGAGGAAATTTCTTGTGTTCTTGTGTATTGCTATGCTTTTCTATCTTTCATATTAAAGATCTAAAATAATTGAATTAAAGTGAAAACACTTTCAAATGTGTCCTCTTGACACAATTCACAAACAACCAACTAGTCATTAACATTAATAATCAAATTCAAATCTGAATTTACAATTCTGTCTCCTACATAAATTATATTTATTTAACTATGAGGCCATCCTCATTTTGTTTGGCTCTTGTAAGTGGAAGCACTTTGTCCATTATGGTTTCACACTTGCTACCATAACCTGGACATCCACCTGCAGTCTGTCCTCTTGACACAATTTTAGATTAGCAAAAGAGTCATTAGTCAAAATTCCAATGGCAATTTTACAAATCCGCTTTCCTACAAAAATCATAGTTCACAAACATGAGATCCTTCTCAGAAAATTAAATCAGAAAATCTCAAATCTATTTCATACATAAATCAGATTTCACCACCATGAGATCCTTCTCATATTGTTTCTCTTTTTCACATGGTAGCATGCAATCTTCATTATGGACTTACACTCATTAATTCCATATCCAAGACAATCCTACCTGTGACTTGAATTTTTCAATTAGCCAAAAAAGTTGTGAGTACCCATGCATATGACATTTTCATTGCAACATTTATAACAATAACTGAAGTGGTCTTAGAATTATAACACATAATAATTCAAACACTATTTGATGTTAATATCCCAAAGGAAATGAAACACATTTACTTTATATGCGTCATTATCACAGTAAAATTGCAAGATGCATTCACATTATTTATGCAATCAAATAAAACTTTAGATACTCATGATTACACATTCATATCCTTTCATGTGACTATGTCTAGCATTCCGATAGGCCATCGAAATGTGACTACCTTCTTTATGCAATTATTTCCCTTGCAACCATGGCAGCTCATAAAATGATCTCAGAATTATCAATAATTCATCATTTCATCTATTATATAATTGAAATGAAATTTATATTGCAACCATGAAACACAACACATATTAACATGTGTACCCACACATATGCATGCATAACCACAAGATTTACAAAATATTTCAATGTACATTCACTCATTTCCCCAAATGCGCTACGACATTGCTCTAAAAATATTTTGTGACTATACATGTGTCCTACCATGGTAATTTGGACATCCTATCCAATGCTCCAACGCAATACCCAACCATCTCCCCAATCACTTGGTTAACTACCTAGGTTCCTTCCTTCTTCACTCGAACACAACATAAGGAGTTCACTCACTCCCTACATGTTGGCAAAGAGGTTTCATCCCAGATTAACACCAATAGGGATTTCATGGGATATTTTTCAAGCACTGTAGGATTCACAACCCAACATCCTGATGGTCTCACACATGTCATGCTCTTATTTCTTATGAATGCATTCAAAATTTTAAACAATCTCATGGTATAAGGATCCTTTCCCTTACTACCCCAAACCTCACCATACTAGGTGGGATATCAATCACATAAATGTGTTCAGTATTACATGCATACCATTTTATGATGATTAAAACATGACTGAAAGGATTCTTACCCATCTTCTCTCAATATTTATACAATTATTATAAATAAAACATTACCCGCATGGTTTCCATTAACATATATGATGTTATACGATCAATTTGGCCTCTTACCAAGGAATACATAGTCCTTACACCAATCTCTTGATCATATATTTGTGCTCTAGTCTTTCTTCACAAGGTTGTTGGTCACATGCAACAACATCATCAACATCTTCGATGATGTTTATGGTGTCTTTGTTCCTACAACCAATACCAACAACAAAAATTATTATCAACCACAATAATTATCATAAGTGGATGATTGCATATGAAAAAATCATATTTCTTTTACCAATTTGCAACATCATGTGTATGCATAAGCATATTTGCATGCACTATGCATTATCTCATAATATACACACTTTTGCATATGCATTTGATCTATCTAATCTCTTGCATTTCCAACATTCCTATGCCAAATTTTCTATACATGAAACTCAGAAAATAAAAAAACATATCATCAAGAGAAGAGTTGAGCAATTATCCCTTTCCAATTCCTTATCATAGCATGGAATTTACTCTTTTATACCATAGCTGACAAAATTCATGGCCTCTCTATCATGCACACAAGGGATCATTAGCCATGAGTTTCTCATCAAGTAGAAATTCAATACATATACACATGTATGACATTTAAACTTTTCCTAGCACACAATTCTTATGCTATAAACAAAATAGCTTTAAGGTGATAAATTTCCCTTTTAATCAATGTTGTCTCATGGAGATCATTCTCCAATTTCTGCCCCAGTAATATGTCAGCCTTATGTAGCATCCATTGGTCCTTACAACAACTATCATTTCACTTTGATCACATTGCCTTGCTGCTCCAATTGCTTTGGGAAATTCTAGTCAAGTCCACCTTGAACTTCTTGGGCTTCCTAACACTTAACAATGCTACAATTTATTCCATTCCAACTCCATATGGAGTGTCTTCAAGGTCCATTGGTTTCCTTTGCGCCTCATTCAACTATGAGACTTGCTTTCTCTTCTAAGGGAAATATTTTCTGCAATTTTGAACCATACAACAGATTCACACACAGGAATTCCCAATTCCTTGATTGGTAGCCTTTGCACAACCACTCTATCACTACCATGAACTGCATGATAGGTCCACGACTGGAATGTCTTATTCCGTTAGTGATAACTTCTTTATGAATGTAATTTCCTTTCTCATTGTCATTATTTACACATAAGTTGTTGGTTCATATCCTGCAACTTATTTTAGCATACATGCACTTTCCCACAAGGTTGATTCACCCATCACCTTTAAAATTTGCATGTCCTTTGCATGCTTACCTATTCCATACCCTTGCTGATCATTCTCGTATGGAATACAATATCCATCTCAAATAATTAAGAGCTCCTATGGCTCTTCCTTGCAATTCAAATTGCACACATTAATCATAATAATACCTTGGATGCATTCTTATCCATGGCAACAATGTCCACTATTGGTCTCTTTTATTATTTCATGATTAGACATGGTTAACAGTCCTCCATTATTCATGTTTCCCAACTATGCCTCCACATTACTATGAGAGCACCATTATCATGGTGTGGGTATCATTACATCTACTCATTTCGTTTTATCCTCACCTTTGGCACACACCTGTACCTTTCAACAAAATGTTTTAAAAAAATTGGTCGCTTTGGAGGTCACCCACATTGAGAATTTATTTCCTAGAGAATCCTAAAGGCTCTGCTCTAGCTGTTATTTGAAGCAACTAGAAGCATGTAAAAAAAAAAGAACATTCAATTTGATTCTCCTGTATTTTAGCTTCATTACATTCTTAGAAATTCACAAAATTGATTTTTTTCATGCATTCTGGGAACTACCCAAATTGACATTTTTTGTCAAAACAAGGTTACATGCACTTTTCTGTTTTGATCTCCGAGATGTCTAAATTCCTCATTCATAATATGAATGTGCACTACTGATCCCCTATGTATAGAATTTGCAACTCCTATTCCCATGCTTCATTATGATCTCGGAGCTGAAAGTTACATCCTCCCAAAAATGCTAATTTTGCCCAATTATGCACTGTTTCTACAGGTGCAATTAGCTTCAAAGACCAACTTCATCCATCTGCAGAAGAAAATCTAGAAATAAATTGAAAATATTTTCTATCGGGAACTATTAGTACGTATAACAAGGATTACTCAACAACTTTCATATATTTTTTTCGATGCTCCAGTCAAGCTCTACAAAATTCTAGGTTTGATTACTTTTAACTTTTGGACTTTTTTCCAGACTTTGAATTTTTACCAACTAGCTATCTTCCAAATGAAGCATTTATGGAAAAACTTTGTCTAACGAAATTTGTCCATCTCAATGAGTAAGCAAAATGCCGAGTTCAAAAAAAAAATTGGTTTTGACATCTAGGGTCACTTTTACCTCTTGTAAGTTTTCTAAAATCACCAAAAAGTGCTATAGAATAGTGGATTTTGGCCTTCTTTCACATCCCAACTTTACACTTTTTGGAATTTGGATTCAAGCTTCCATATTTAGTTGTGTGTCTAGTATATGATCACACCATAACAATTTCGACCCAAATCGAGCTCCCATCGGACCTGTGGACACAAATTTTTGAAAGTCAATATTTTGAAATTTTTACCGAATCAGAGCAAAATGGGATCAAGCCTCTCACTGATGTTTCTGTGAAATTCATCAATGGTGTATGAACAATTCAGGTTTCATCAAATTCTAAATTAAAATTCTCATTTTATGGCCAAAACAATTTTCTAGCTCCAGACTTTTTCCTTAATTGCCACTGCAGGGTTGAACCTTCCTTGTCGTCCCTTCTCATAACTACACCTTGGAAATCCCCGCAATGGAACCCCAAAGTGGTGTCTCCGATTCCTTGCAGACCGTTTCTTTGGATATAATTTTGAACCTCCATAGACCATCGGGAAATGTCTAGCTACCGACGATCAACGACCATTGTGGACCTATTCTTTGTCATGCATGCGACTTATCCCCACGGCCTTTTTCTCGTGACACATTTTGGAAACCCCGTAGATGTGCACCGCCATCCACTGACTTGTGACCAAAGCCCGACTACCACCGACCAATGACCAACATCTGATTATCGTCGACTGACGAGCTCCGTGAACTTATACATTGTTGCGCCTGTGAACCTTTCTTCGTGCCCTATTCCTTGGGACACATTTTAGCAACCCCATGGCCATGCACCGACAAATGACATTGACAGATGACTATCAAATATCTATATTATGCTCTTCCTGCAAAATTTGGACATCATCTACCCACATTCCTTCCAATGTGGCTAGTGCATATCATACCCTTCTTGCCCACATGGCAATGATGGGGTCGACCTCAAATTTTCCAAATTTGTCATTTTAAAGTGTTAATGGATCACTAAGAAAGCGGTCTTGGAAAGGCTAATATTGGAGCCGTTTCCAATTAAAATACAACACATGGCTATGAGGTATCTTTCCAATGGATTCCCACCTACCATTATCCAACATGCAAGTCAAGGGTGAGTTGTGAAAAATAACCATTGATCATGATTTATTCTTTCTGCTAATGATTCTATAGGATCACAATTTCCCCAACTTCCTTATTCAATCTGCTACTCATGTTGGAAGCATACATATTAAATTGAACGGATTCGAAAAGGCACCATCTATAAATTTACACCCACGATTTCAACCAAAATGTTATGGTCACTTCCTGTGCAACTTCAGTGTTCTACTTGTGAGTGTGGATTATGGCCCAAACAACCCCAGTGTTGCAACCATTCACTCCGATGCCACTCTGTCACTTCCCCACTCATTGATCTGACCAACAGAGGGAAATGTGAACGATCTATGGGAATTCTAAAATTCCCCCCCATGACCATATTATGAAATTCATAAACATTTAAAATGCATGTGCAGATGCATGATAAAATACACATCGGAAATAAATCGTCTCACACACACACCCAACATGCATATACCAACATACTTATCGCATGCATAATGATAATATCAATAATTCATCCACATCCAACAAAATAGTAATTAACAATTATACACTTATATTTTCAATGAAGTCACCCAAGCAACTAGATATGGAAGAACAACATTCCACTCAGTCATAGGCACTCTATCCAACACTTTATCACTCTGTTGAGAGGCCACCCCCGAGTTGGGATATGTATCCACGAGGGAGGAACTACACAGGCTCACTCATAGCCACAAGAACACAATCTCATGCTAATCTAGCACACGACTGGGTTTATCAATCATGGAGAGAGACAAAGGAGGTGAATGCTAAGCCATTGAGCTCAACCACATAGCTACATGCATCTAAATTGGTCTTAGCCAGCCCTGGCATCCATAATACCTACCTCAACCAACACAAGGAAGGTCCCTTTCTCTACTACACACTCCCTCAGGTGCGCCTTCCCTCCAATGTTATTCAGGGTGGGAATAGAAATTCCAAGATGGTAAACATTCATATATCTTCTCCTACACTGGGTTTATCAAGCAATTCCAACCTCTAACATCTCTCAGACTTTGAATATCTCTTGGATTCTCTACTTTCTGGCCACAATAATCTACATCCATGAAATTCAATTTTATGGATTCTAAATATGGGTTCTCCCATGGATTTTTTGGGATTTTAACACTCTCAAATTTTTCCCATGGTTTAGGTCTATGGATCCCCCATTGGATTTCACGACCAACATGAGTTTCAAGGGGATTTTTACATCTAAAACATGACTTTCTAAAGTTGTGATTTCTGCTATTTCTCTTGTCGGGAATGCATAGCATAATTTGAATTGGTGTCCAGTTTACAAACAATGGAATGGGGATGAAAGAAAACAAATTCCCATGACGAAAATTGACCACCGGGACAAGTAAACTAATCCCATAACCCGCCATATGAATTTCTGCAGTCATCTCATGCTCTATTTAATTCATGAGATGATTTCTCAACCATCTCTTTACAACAGAATTAAATATCATCAAGGGAAGTTAAGTTGGGTTCTTAAGATGACACTTGGAAACACAGGATTTGATCCCACAACCCCTCACCTCTCCCTAGTGGATAAAAGCAACTCCCTCATTTTAGTTGCTTCCATATCCAACTGTCATACATTTTATTTGTATTATAAATATTTACATGTTGTTACATTTTTCCATGGTTGACTAGCACATGTCCACGAATTATAAAATACTTGCTTTTATAAGCCAAGCATTCACTAGCAGGGCATTCTCCTTGAGCTATACACTAGGAATCATACACTACATATTTACAATATTTACATATCAATCCAATAAGATCTAGGGGTCAAAATGGGGCTATTACACTAGGTAATTGAATCATACTACTCAATCAACTATAGAATTCATCTGCTCCATTCAATCCCTCAGTCGACAACAAATCTCACTGTCTGTGCTAGTCAATCCTCTTAATAGCTGACAATATATCTAATTGGTTTCTCTAGTTGAACTATATTCACACTAATATAGGTATCTCTCTTGAGTTTTTGCTCACGCATCCTCCTCGATCACATCTTCATCTACATTAGGAATTATTGACGAAGTCTAACCATCAACAGCACAAGCATCCCTATGAAGATAAAACAACTCTATTGTGTAGTCAAATAATCAACCAGTCGACTACTCCAATCAATTTTAACCATGACTTCTTAGTCGACTTAATCTTGTTTGCTCATTCAACCTTCCATGACTCCTTAGTCTATATTGACCTCAAATTTATTGAAGCATCCTGGTCGAATCGCAACACTCACTCAACCTCGTTTACCATATCCTTAGTCGAACGACAGTCAATATGCATCCCATCGATCTATCCTTAGTCGACCATATTCCCAATTGTGATTTTTCTACTTTTAATCAATATTTATCTAGGATCTTACTGAAAGAATAACATGCACATCATAACACAATAGACACAAAGAATTTCCTTGGGGAAACCATAAAGGAGAAAACCCCACAACTTCCTCAGACATAGAATAGTCACCAATACAATGTAAAAAGTAAAAACCCGAAAATAAAGATGGTCTTCTGTAGCTTCTCTCTTCTCCACTTGTGCGAACTTGTCCTCTCTCTCACTTATGCGAACTTGAGTGAGTGAGTGAATGAAATACATGAGAGAAACTAGATCTCTATTTATACTTTACTTTCACTTTACCATTTTCACTTGACAGGTCAGCCCCAACTAAATCTGACTAGGCCGACCCCTCTAGGAAGACTCAATAACCCTATTACATTGACTCTAGCAGGATCTAATGCCCCGACTTACAATGGAGGATTTACCTCAATGACGTTACATGACCAAATGTAATAATGACATCCCCAACCGGAGGAATAAACATCTCCGTCGGAGGTACAAATAAAATACAATATAAAATACAAGTGAATATCTTCCAAAGTTACAATTACATTAACACTCCCTCTTAACTAGGAAGGTATTCTTTTGACACAGTCATCAACACTTCTGGACACAAGTCTTCATCGCTGGATCATCAATGCCGGAAAATCATCATCAACACTAGATCATCGTCGTTGTTGCTACAATCCTCATCAAGTCAATAATCGATTGGTGACATCTCTTGAATCAACTTGTCATAAGGAGTTCTACAGATCCAACCCTTTTTCATGATAGATGTAGGCCTAGCCCTCATGTAGGTCTTCAACATCTTGCGAGCAAGCCATCAAGTAGGTACGACCCAGGACCAGTCATTACATTGCCTCTGCAAACACCTGCGTCTGCTATTGTTGCCTCATCGTCTTCAGATCATCTCATCGTCACATGGAGCACAGCCAAGATGCACATCACAATGTCTCCAGTATGGGAGGACTTTCCTACCACCATACGACACCCAATCTACCAACATGTGAGGAATTTCCTACCAGCATTTGAGACACAACACTTACATCAACTGATATGGGAGGACTTTCCTACCACCATTCGAGAAAGGCTTAGCACTTACATCAACTGACATGGGAGGACTTTCCTACCACCATTTGGGAAAGGCTCGACACTTACATCAATGGTCATGGGTGTACTTTCATACCACCATGTCGGAATGGCTCAACACTTATATCAACAGCCATGAGAGGAATTTCCTGCCACCATGCCAGAATGGCTTAACACTTATATCAACGACCAAGGGAGGAATTTCCTAGCACCATGACAGAATGTCCCAGCACTTATATCAACGGCCATGGGAGGAATTTCCTACCATCATGTCGGAATGGCTCGACGTTTATATCAACGGCCATGGAAGGACATTACTACCACCAAGCCGGAATGGGCCGACACTTATAACAATGGCCATGGGAGGACTTTCCTACCACCATGCCGAAATGTCCCATTTGCATCTGCGTCTTCCTGACTCATCACTTCCTCTTGGCAGGAACCTCGATATGAAGAACACTAAGCTTCTCTCTAAAGTACTCAAACTTCACTCTGCTTAACGCCTTAGTCAACACATCGGTTATCTTCTCGTTCGTCACAATATACTAGAGTTTCAATGCTCCTCTCTGCACCATATCCATGATATAGTGATACTTGATCTCATTATGCTTCGACTTGTCATGGAACACCTGTTTCTCAGACAACTTCACAAAACTCTGGTTGTCACAGAATATACAAGTCGCCTCTAACTGGAGATCAAACAAATCAAACAGTAGATTCCTAAACCACACTACCTCACAACTCGTCGAACAAGCTGCAACATAATCTGCTTCGGCTATACTCAGTGCTGTGTAGGACTAATTCTTGCTAAACCAAGAGATCATACAAGATCCCATACTGAAGCAACATCCCGAAGTGCTCTTCCTATCACCGGCATTGCCTACCTAATCTGAATCAACATAACCCTGCATGTTAATCTTCTGATTCGCCTCGTACTTGAGCCCATCATCCATTGTACCCTTCAGGTACCTCAATATATGCTTTGCAGCAACCAGGTGAACTTGTCTCGGATCCGTCAAGAACTATGTAATACCCCTAGTTTTGACTTGGAATGTATTTATCCATACTATGTAAATGATGTCAATATGCTAGTGCAAATTCCTAGTGCGGAGCTCAAGGCCAAGACCCGACTAGTGAATGTTTAGGCATGTATGATGTTTATATTTCATTTGGACTGTTTAACTGGATTTTATGCTGATTTGGAATATTACGTGCATAAATAATAAAATGGTCCAAAATTGTTTGTGTAAAGAGCACCAAAGGGGCTATGATTCCACCAAGGGGAAGAGGAAGTGGGTCCATGTGTGACTAAATCCTTGCTGCCAAGTTTCAACCTTAGAACTCACACCTAAATTATGTCATGTGTTGAAAATAAGCCAAATATCTCTTTTTTTAACCATTTTCCAATCATTAGTGCATGTGTGTGGTTGGTGGGAAAAGTCACCCCATGTAGTTATTGTAGTATGGGATTGACTGCACTTTTGTGACAGTCCTGTCATGACATAAGTCAGTCTGCATCTACCAGGGGTCCTTTCCCTACTTCCATAAGTGATGTCTGTTGTCTTGTCACCATTTTCGCATATCAATTAGATTCAACCCTCATTTGTCTCATTCTCTCATGTAGGTTTAGAGGTTGCAGAGCACTCCATTGTTGTCCATAAACTTACAATGTTGTTTTGAACCTAGAAATTCGAATTTGGAGACCATGTTGCAGATTTGGAAGTGGGTTTTGTTGGATGTAGGTGAGCAGAGAGGTTGGGCAAGTTAGGAACCCTTACCCTTGAGTTTTGCTACTCGTAGGTTCTTGAGAATCCATAGATTGAGGCTGCAGGTGGTTCTATACAAGCCAATACCAGATTGGACTTCTTCTATGCACACACTAGAAGCAACCATCAAGATGGATTTCCCAAGAGAACTGTGGATCGGTGAAGGGGATGTCTGAGTAAGAAGGGTATTGTGTGGGGCAGGTATTGTGGAAGCCAAGGCTGTGAGGGATGAGTGAGACCCCTTTAGAGCTCTGTATGAGCATTGGCTAAGCATAAAGAGTAGAATTGGTTTTGGGATGAGAGATATAATCCTATAGGTGTTTCCTTCACCTCGGTGGCCTCATAGCCTAGCTTGGGGGTGGCCTCTCAGTAGCAGAAATAGTATATGCTGGAAAGAGTGCCTATGGTTGGGTGGAAAAGCACTCTTACACATCCATTTTCTTGGATATACATTGGATAAAGATAAGTATTTTTATGTATTCAAATTTGGAAATGTTTTATTTGATGCCCTGTAATGTTTATGTTTGTAATTGCATATTAGATGTGTGTATGGATAGATTTGAATTCCGCTATGCATGTTTATTTACATACCTGTACACGTTGCATTATTGAAAAACGTATTATGAACTTGGGGTGAAATTTGAAGCCAATATTTGGCCAACGTCCCCTTACAATGGTCCGATTGGGTGAGGGGGACGTTACAAACTGGCTCAATGTGTTCACAACAAAGCATATGTCTGGTATTGTTTCTGTCAGGAACATCAATGACCCAATAATCTAACAATACATTGTGGCATCAACTAACTCTGATGAATCATCACATAGTAGCTTCAAGTTCGATGCCATGGGTGTGGCCATATCCTTACAGTCCATCATTCCGAATCTCTTCAGAATATCCATTGCATACTTCCCTTGTCCAAGGAAGATCCCATATCCATTCTGCCACACCTCCATGCCTAGGAAATGATGCATCATACCCAGGTCCTTCATCTCGAACTCTGCGACAAGTTTCCTCTTCGTATCTGCAATGAGCCCATCCTCTCCCACTTCAACCTTGTAGTAAAGGTTGGAATTTTCTTTACTCTTGGTAAATCCCAAGCTCATTAGGAAACTATTCATCCTGTCGTACCATGTCCTGGGTTCCTATTTCAATCCATACAAGGCCTTCTTCAATTTGCACACATGAGTCTTCCTGTCATGTGTCTCAAATCCCAGTGGCTGCTCCACGTAGACTTCCTCTTCTACTACACCATTCAAGAACGTTGTCTTGACATCCATCTGGTGTACCTTCCATTTCATCACTGTAGCCAATGCAAGTATTGATCTGATGGAAGTGTATCTGGCTACAGGTGAAAATGTCTCCTCATAATCTATGCCTTCCTTCTGGGAGAAGCCACGTGCCACAAACCGTTCCTTGTGTTTCTCTATGTTTCCATCTATAGCATGGTTGATCTTTTAAATCCACTTAGACATCACAAGAGACTTCCCTTCTGGTCTTGAAACTACCTCCCAGACATCATTCTTGGCATGATCGAATGGTACTCCTCGATAATGGCATCCTTCCATTCTTTCTTCTCAGTAGCTTCCTCATAGTTGGAAGGTTCTTTTCATGAGGTGGATCTATAGGTTCTTGTGGTTATTCTATTTCCCAGTCTTCATGATCTTCTAGAACTGCTTCTTCCATCACTGAATCTCGAATCCTGGGAACTTCAGGTTCTTCAATATCTTCAATAGGTATTTTTCTTGATCTTCGTCGCTTGTTCTTCGAAACAAATCTCTCTTGTAGGTGATGGTACACAATCTTTCCTAGAAGAAAAGTTCAATTGCATGATTAGAAACATCTCATAGTTTTCAGAACAAATTCTTATGCATAAAGACATAGGTCATACAGTCATGCAATTATCTTATCCAATGCTTCAATACAACATCCATCCATATCTCGTAACTTTCTAGAGGCCTTCCATCTCTACCAAAACATTGTTAAGAGTGTGCACTACTCCCAACATGTCAGCAAAAAGGTTCCATTCTAGATAAGTATCAATGGAATTTTGTACAATACCATAGGCCACTTACCCATCACATGCATATTAGTAGTATATTGTTCATTAATGAAAATATCCTAACATGTATAATACACTTCCTAAAGCTAGGAACATAATTATGTACACCATTGAACAATATTATTTAAATAAATAGATATATAAGAAATGACAATTCAACTACTTATATTTGTTTGTTTGTTGGGTGGAATCCCTCTTGATCTTTGCTTCCTTGCAAGAACTACTAGAGTCTCTGACAAAGTTTTCTTCTTCATCATATGATTCTGAGGTCCCGTTCCTTCCTTGCTTATGATCGAAGTGTTGAGAAAGTATTCTACACTTGCTGGAGTAGACTTTGTGTGTCCTTTCTTCTGTACCCTAATCAATGCTGAAATGGATGAGAGGATTCCATAGAGCATTGATGTTTATTTGTTTTCCAGAGTCCAACTCTATAGTATATTCTCCTACTTGTTGACACAGTTTTATCGACAGGGGTTCACTTCACACTGTCGTCAACAAAAACCAACCAAACTCCCTTAAACACCGGCCCAGAAAGGTTTTACCCTTTCCAACAACACCCGCGAAGCGAGTGAGGTCTTACCCGAGATGGTTAAGGGGGCTGTAGGTACCAAGTTTCCACAGTGGGGAAAGGGCATGCAACTACTTCGATTCTATCACAACAGAAACCAGAGATTCACATTCGCATACATTCATACATTTATCATTCGCACATTAACCATGTATTTACCATTCGCATATTTATTACATAATTGTCGTTCACATGAACAGGGAGATACTGGATATCACATCAATGAAACCTTACAGAAAAGACAATAGAAATCATAACACAACATTCAACATTGAACATAAACAAAGACAAAAGAACAGATTTGAAAATCTTCATGCATTAACTCATCAAAAACCTACGGTATAACCTTCGCAGAAACAGTTCAGAACATCTTATCGCGGATCCATACAAAACTGCAAAAACATAGCAAAATACAATCGAATCGCATAGTCACAACAATCATGTCAATTGATTCTAGGATTCCCTTAGGATTACATTCACACTCTTATTTATATCCAACTATGGTGGTTACAAAATGGTCCAAATGACCCTTTCTAACAACCTAAACTAATCATGCGCTTCCTCATTCTCCGCGAATGACCCTTTATTCCACAAATGGTCCTTCTTTGCAGTTGTTGGCTTCTGCACTTCATGCGGACTAATCCCGTGCCAACAATCCCCCAACACAAACTTGTGGCTCACCCTCAAGCCACCTCAACTGGACACCTCTAGCGCATTCACCTGCTTCTTGAAATCATCGTATGCATCCTTGATTTGGTCGACCACTTCCTTCGTTGATGCTCTGAGTTGGGTACATTCTTCCACCTGCTGGTCTGTTGGGTGATCACAATTTTTTTGTTGCACCTCCTCCAGTTGTTGCTTGTCTTGCTGCAATGCTTCCATTAGTCATACTGCAAGGACTTCGGATCTTGTTTGCAGCTCATCCAAATGTGTGGCCCTTCTTTGCTTTCTTTCACATTCCTTCGTGATGTGCTACTACATACTTTTTAGTTCCATTTCCTTCGTCATCTGTATCAGTGAGGGCATCACTTTAATCAATCCCTTGAATGATTCTAGTTGTTATTCCGCTTTGTTGAGTTGCTCATTCAGTGCGGTTAGGTGTTCGTCCTAGACTATGCTTCCCCAAAACTCTATGATACCCTCTACGGCTTCCTGGGTTGTCTTTTCCATCTCCATGATCTCCATCACGGCTTCCTCAATCACATTCTGTCTTCCCTGAATCTGGTTCGGTGATGTGCTCAGTACCACCCTTGCTTTCATTTCTACATTCTCCTTCCGCAAGTTATTGATAAGCACACTAGCAAAATTTCCTTTGCCTCTGGTAGTATATCCTGATCTACCTCAGGAGTTTTCTCGCATACTACGGATATTGTTGCTTCCATCCACTTTCTATCCTCCAGGGGATTCTCTTTTTCTGCTAATGTTTGGGCCTTCTCTTCTTGAAGACCTTGTGCCTCTGTCTCGCTGATGTGTTCCTGCTGCTTGTATCTCACCATCATATCATGCATGTCGGCCTCTCTTTCACGGATTTATGCACTTTTTGTAGTTTGAATCCTGTGTAGAAACAACATTGGTAGTATATTGAAATCTACCACTATGGAGTCGTACTATCGCAGTGCCACATCCAGCTCTTCATTCCCTGTAGTCATCACATTTGGAAAAAATTTAACTAACCTTGGGGTTGTGCCGACCTCCACTTCAACCCTGCTTGTCGACACACTCGGTCTAACTTCCCCGTCTGGTACACTCGACTCTACAACTGCATTCGATAGTGTTGATAGCAGTTTGGTTACCTGGTGCAATCATTCCCTTGAGTGTTGTGTGAATCTCGCACTGTTTTCCTCTATGACCTCGATTAATTTCTCTAGGAGTCTATTAAACGGATCCCCCGGAAGACCACCACTTATGCTTCCTTCGCCATGGTCCATCCTATGCTTTGTCCTTATTTCTTCGTACTGTGTGTCTAAGTCAGAATCTGTCGGGGTGGCTGTTGAGGCTCCATCATGGCTGGACGCCTTTGACTGCTCTTGTGCAAGGTCATCTTCTCCTGCGCCTTCCTTACGAATGGTTGAGCCTTTTTCTTCCTCGGTTGGGTTTAGTTAATTTGTTTCCTTCCCATTTTCTAAGTTTGAGAGATCCTTCTCATCAGCTACAACTTTACACTTTGCTGGTCATCTTTCAATGATGGCATCCATCTATTCCTCAGTGAGCTTGTACTGCGTTGGTATCCATTGTCACGATGTATCTGCTCGCGCTTGAAGGTAAATTATTTGGTTCTCGACCGATATCCTTACGATCAGTCGATAGTTCCTTGTTTCTTGCTCAGTTATCCATGGTAACGCTTGCGCATCTACGCTCGGCCGGTGTCTGGAGGCCGATTGGCGTCCTCTTCTTCCTTATTTCTATTTTGGACATGACTTCTAGCTGCTCCTACGTAACTGGCGTTGGTTCTGGTTGTTCAGTACTTGTGCTCGAAATATACACTTCCATATGATTCTTTATAGGTTCTTACTAAATACACAATGTATCAACCTACTCCCTTGCCCCATATTTATAGTGTGGGTTGGCCATGTCCTTCCGATTTGGGAAATAATGACCAAATTCAACACTAATTTCCTGAATCTGTCACATGCATTGGGCATTAAGTGTACCATTTTTTCATTTTTTCTGCTGGTTATCAAGGTTTAACTGCTGCATTTATGGCAGGATTTGAACCTCTCCACATCGTGGAAGCTTCTGACTTACCGAAGTGTTCCGCTTCATGGTGGGACCTGTGACATTTTTTTTATTTTTATTGCGACAACAGTCCTTCACTGAAGTTGCTCCCGTTCACACCTTCCACACTCTTGGGGCAACTGATACTGTTGCTTTGCTATCATATCGACACAGATCCTGACTTCGCTGGTTTTCTTATCTTAGACCACCATCAGGAAAATCCACTCTGATTCCTCTACTGGTTATATAATTCTTGCTTCCAACATTCTCTCAATCTCAGCCTTCACCTTTTCCTTATAACGCAGATTCAACTTATAAGGTCGTTGCTTCACTGGTTTCACATCTGGTTTCAGTGGGATTTTCATCTCACTTAGGTCCCCTGAAATTCCTTTCATCTCCGAGATTTTTGTCGGAAACAAGTCTTGGAAGTCATGCAATAGGTCCATCATCTTCATAATAGTCGATTCAATATCCCATTAGTATCCAATACTCGCGAACTTGGGATTTTCTTCCGACCCAATGTTCACTTTCTTGATTCACAGCAGCTGCTAAAACTTATCGGAGGGCATCTCTGGTGTCTCCACACTTCGACTTCCTTCTGACTTTGGGATATAAATATCCCTGGGATCATCGTCATCATCCGGTTCTCTTGTTATGTTGTATCATTCCATAAACATTTGGGGTGTCACAGTCCACTGAATTCTCATAGGTTTCTCTGTCAGAATTGTGTCAAATACTTTTTATCAGACCTCATGTAATGCGCTGTGAATGAAGGGGTTTTCGTTGGAGAAACTAAATGTTTGGATAAATCCAATTGTTAGCTATTCCCATGAGTTTGTTATGCATCGCAGTTCTGCTGTGATATACCGATTTCACGGTACTTCATCCAGTGTGTGAATAAACACATGGACCCATTCCTGTTTCGCTCATGGTCCCCATTTGCTTTCAAATTTGTCCAAATGCTCATTCAGATCTCCTCTTCTATCGTACTTTCTTCCACCATATCCTTCTATATTGTTGAACCTTACTGTCATTAGGTGTCGACATAGTGGCGAATTAGATATGGTGTACTTGTGCACTTCCCACCATCGCACTGGTGTAGCCTTCAGGTATTCCTACAAGGCCAATAGACATTGTGGTTCTACCACTTTCTCTTCAAATTCAGTGAGAAATGTATCCAAATTGGGAAATGCCTCGTACGTTGGTAGTTCGTACTCTTCTGTTGCTACCCTCCGCAGCGACTGAGTGATTCGTTCACACCTCCTAAATGACACTTCATCCAGCTAGTTCTGCCAATTTTCAAGTACTTCGTCTAAATATGACAACGCCGAGATACTACTGCGTCACCCTAACTCTCCATCTACAGTCAGATTGATGTAGTCTTTGGAGATGTTGTACAAATTGTCCCATTCCTCAGTGAACTCATCCCTTGTTGGTTCAACATACCTCCGCCCTTCCACGGGATCAAGAGGTGTGACTACCCTTATCTCTCGATTCTCGAATGACATAGTTCTCTTCTTGAAGTTGATAATAGCATGGTTCTCCATCGCCCAATCTATCCCTAATAGCACTGGGTAGGGGATTGTATTATCCACAATTTCGATCACATCGAAATCTGCATATGTTTTGAGTCCCTCAATCTCAACGAGGACTTGGAATAGTCGACCGATTGGGGTGACTTTACTTTGGTTTGCTAGTCGCAGTTGTACCGGGGACCAAGCCAACTGTGGTTTCCCAATCATTTCCCACATCTGTTTTGTCAAGATGTTGACAACTAACCCAGAATCCAAGAGAATGGATTCAACATCAAATGCTTCAACTTGCGCAGACATCCGCATTTCTCTTCCTGTTTTTCTCTTATGGATGCGATTCACCGTTTGCTCCTATCGTGAACCCTCCCATCGATGCAGTAGGTTGGATATCTCCACCAATGCGTCCTGATCTTTTTCTAGCTCTAGGAAACTCTCTAAAAAGACTCTTAAGGTCTTGGCCTTTTTTTGTGAATTCGTTGTGTTGAATATTGGTGGCATGTCGTATGAAAATTCCTTCTATTGAAGAGGTGGCTATCTCAGCAACCTCATTGCCTCCTGTACTTTCAAAAAAATATCCCTTTCCACTTCTGCATCGAATGTGACTTGTTTCCTTACTTTCGATCAGACGCTAGCCTGTGACCTGTCATCCCCTGTCACAGCTCCTCCTCGGGTCACTATTCCTACTGTCACATTTTGACTTCTCACCTCTACCGATATCTTCTGTACAGCTGGAAGATTCTAGTTATGATTCTAATTCTCTAGAGGTAGGGGCAAGTTCTTAGTTTGCCACTTTGCGATGAGCTGAGGACAATCTTCGACACCATGATCCACAATGCTACAGTAAGTGCACTGTGGGGTTTGAATCGGCAATCCCTATGATAAGCCCCTATTGTCCACAATTTTAACATATGATAGGTCCCCAACCTCATCCATCAGCTCCTCCTCGGCCAACACCAGTACCTCGACCGCTACAGAACCCCCCTCTAAATCCTCTTCGCAGTGACCCATATGGTGGGTACTCCGGTTGACCATACTACAGCTGTGGATATTGCGGTGGACCATATTATAGTTGTTGAAATTGTGGTTGTTGATATGTCGGTTGGCCATACTGCGGCTGACCATACTGCGACTGATCATATTGTGGTTGTGGATTGTATTGCGGCTGCAGTTGATTATACTATTGTTGTTGCTATACCGGTGGTTTCTCCTCCCCTTTCTTGAAAAAAGTATCCGCAGTCCTTTCTTGGAGTAGGTCATAAGCTCTGCAGTCCTTCTCTTCGTGGCCAACTAATCGAAAGAACTTGCAATACAAGTTCACTGGTTTCGACACCATCTTTTGTAGGTACACACATTCTTCCAGTCGATGTCCTCTTTTGTGACATACGCGACACCACGACAACCCTCCCTGACTGAGGGGATTCAGTGCACCTGATTGCAAATATTCTCATAAATCTGGGCACTGATCCTTGTGATGTCCTTCTATCTTACATCTAGTGCACCATACGTATTCGTGGGCCTCCTTTCCTTTCTTCATGTCTTGTAGCTGGATCATCATGTTTTTCAGATACACTTGTATTTGATCCATACTCAAGCTCGTTTCACTAATTGGTGAGGCCTCCAGCTTCGTTGCGATCTCCATCGCTTCTGCTTGAGTTGCTACCATCTGTTGCATCAGTAGCCCACGAATGTACGGCACCAACCCAATGATAAACCATTCTTTATGATGCATATCATTCATCCTGAAACTCACTTTCGCCATTAGTGTTTTATATCGCTGGTCAAAGTCCCATGCTGACTCATTGGGAAACTGTTTGATTTCTTTGAGATCAGTAATGTACTGCGACTCAGATTTTGGTTTTCTAAATTCATCGATTATCCCCCCCTTGATCTGTAGCAATGTTTTACCCAGATTTCTTGTCGGTACCTTTGTAAAATTCATATACCAGTCTAATGCACGACCCCTGAGGGTTATTGCTAGCTATCCATTTTTTATATATTCATCCTGGACTTGCTTCATGGTCCATACTGCTTCGCACAAAAACCAGTATTGTTTGGGATCCTCGGTCCCATTACCCTGGAAGGTTGGAATATTTGCATCGTCACCTGCCATTCTTGTGCTCCTACTATTATTATTTACTGATCCACTACTCTTACTACTATTCTGGCATGTAGGAAAGCTCTACAAATAACTTGTATTTCCTCTTATCAAAATCTAAGTAGTGCACGAAGTTGAAGGTACGTTGTGGCTTAGGGTTTGTCCTCCTCCGGCTTCTAGGGTAGCATGTTCACTTTATTCTTCATCGTAATAAGGTCGCTTCATCCCTTGTGGTCCTGTTTCGCAGTATTCTATTTCGGTCCCCTTAGGAGACTCTCTCTCAGTCCTCCTCTTCCTCTCGAGTCATCAGAATATAACCCCAGTCCTCAAGGTACCACACTCTTCGTCAGCCTCCCTTAATAATTCGTCGTCGCTCATGTCCATCTACCCCACATATTTCTATCGGACCCGCATTCACATAGTACCCATAACTTCCGCACACTAATTGTCCTACTCATCGGAATTCATTCTCAGTATTCCCTTTTTGTAGATGAGCATCTTAATTCATAGCTTTGACGACCATAAGAATATCCCCCTAGGTATTTTGAAAAATTTCCTTTATGTGTCATTGTATGATTTGATCTTTTCCACAGTAAACTCAGTCATGTATCTTTCTAAGATACTATCTACCCAGAAGTCAACAGCCCGTTATCCCTTATTGTCTAGTTGTTTTAGCTATTGGATCAGTTCTGGAGTCCAATGATCAGCCTCACTCTTTTGGAAATGGTTCTTCTGAAATGTCAACTGCACTAACCACTCGTGCACTAATATCAGGAATTTGCAGAAAAATATCTCATGGATATCAGAATAAATATGCTTGCCCAACCAACTACTTGTTGTGTGCCTCGGATTCCGATTTTCTCCTTCTTGAAATTCTTCCACTTTCTTGTCAAACCAGTCCTGAATCTCCGGTTTTGTTGGGTTCCACAGTATGTCCTTATCTTTCTTCTTCAGGGTCCCGTCAACGAAACCATTTGTTGACACAGTTCTGTCAACAGGGTTTCACTTCGCACTATCGTCAACAAACACCAACCAAACTCCCTTAAACACCGGCCCAGAAAGGTTTTAACCTTTCCAGCAACACCTGTGAAGCAAGTGAAGTCTCACCCGAGATTGTTAAGGGGGCTGTAAGAACCAAGTTTCTGCAGTGGGGAAAGGACATGCAACTACTTCGATTATATCGCAATAGAAACCAGAGATTCACATTCGCATATGTTCATACATTTATAATTCGCACATTAACCATGTATTTACCATTCGCATATTCATTACATAATTGTCATTCGCATGAATAGGGAAATACTGGATATCACATCAATGAAACCTTACAGAAAAGACAACAGAAATCATAACGCAACATTCACCATTGAACATAAACAGAGACAAAAGAACAGATCTGAACATCTTCATGCATTAACTCATAAAAAACCTGCAGTATAACCTTCGCAGAAATAGTTCAAAACATCTTATTGTGGATCCATACAAAACTGTGAAAACAGATCAAAATACAATCGAATCGCACAGTCACAACGATCATGCCAATTGATTCTAGGATTCCCTTAGGCTTACATTCACACTCTTATTTATATCCAACTATGGTGGTTACAAAATGGTCCAAATGACCCTTTTTAACAACCTAAACTAATCTTGCACTTCCTCGTTCTCTGTGACTGACCCTTTCTTCTGCGGATGGTCCTTCTTTGCAGCTGTCTTCTTCCGCACTTCATGAGGACTAATCCTGTTCCAAAACTACTCCTTTCATGTAATACTAAAAATCATCTCTAGCTTTTACCTTATGAGGTGGAACCTTCTGAATCAACCCTTGTAGTTGGTTACCTTCGCTACAATACATATTCTTCATCACTTGAAGAATCATCTCTTTCTTCTTCTCTAGTTATTTTCCTTGCGGTTTCATCATCTTCCGCGGTGTGAGCATGGTGTCATTTCTTGTTGTTGTTCTTATTGTTGGAGACACTTTTATTTCTAGGACAATCTCTAGAGTAGTGTCCCTTCTCATCACATGTATAACATCTAATGTTGGATAGATATTTTCTGGATCTTTTGAATTTCTCCCTCTGACTTTGGTGGTGTTTCTCCCTCTTACTGTGATGGTGCTCCCTCTTGTTATTATTCCTCCTGGAGTGTGCTCTGAGAGCTTGATCATCATTTGATCCCATCTTCTCTTCTCGAGACACAAGTCGAGCTTCTTCTTGTGAGCATTCTTCCCACAGCCTACTGAATGTGATTAAATTCTTTCAAGCAAAAATTCCTTGAATGAATGAGTCCCATGATCTTGGGAGACCATTCAAGGTGGTCATCACAATTTCTCCATCTTCTACATTTTCTCCCACAACTCCAAGTTTCTCCTTGATCTGAGAGACCCTTGTAAAGTAAGACTGCATGGTCTCTACCTTTTGTATCTTCACATTCTTCAACTGGTTCCTTAAGGTCATCTTTTGATTTATATTCTTCCCTTCAAATAGCTTGGTCAAGGCATCAAACATCTCTTTAGCTGTCTTCAAGGATGACACTTGTCAGATGATATGATCCTTAATAGAATCTATAATGACCCTCTTGGCCTTAAACAAGTTCTTCTTGTGTAAGGCTTTATCCTCATCTCCCTCTGGTGTTGGAATCTCCTCATTTACATATGTGTCCAATTCATTCTCTTCAAGAACAAGTGTAATCCTATACTTCCATTCTCAGAAGTTATCATCCCCTACAAGATTATCCTCAAGCTTGGTGTGGTGAGACATCTTTAATGAGAACTTCAAATGGAAATAGAAAATCTAAAAGGTCTTACCACTTTAACTTTCTGAAACTGGTTTTGGAGCTGGCCTAGGGTTTGTCAGAGAAACCCTAATTTTTTAAACTTGGAATTTGGAACTTCTGATTGGACAGATAGATATGCTTGACTGAGGCAAGTATACTGGTATACTGGGTTTCTAAAGATTCCAAAATTTCACCCTTGAAAATTGACTTGCGAAATTCTGATCTGCAGTTTCTGGCTATTTCTGGTTTTCTGCAATTTCTGGTCCAAAGTCAAACTAGGGTTTGACTTTATGGGGGTTTTACCCACTCAAAAATTTTGATCTTGGTACCAAAATTTCGATCTTGGAGAGGCGCAACTTCCTATTCCAATTGCACTCCAAAATTCCAAATTTGTAAGAAGCCCTAATTTTTCAGTTCTAGCAGCAGTGACGGGCCGAAAAATGAAAATTCTTGGAATCTACTTCTGCTTCGACATAAATATGCGCCCTCCTTGGGCTAGTTATCCTAGCCTCTTTTCATTGATGATCTTTGGAGAGAAGCCCAAAAATTAAGAATCCCTAGCTTCCACAGCTGCAAAGTGTCTTCTTTTCAGGTTAGCTCTGATACCATGTTAGTTTTTCTACTTTTAATCAATATTTATCTAGGATCTTACTGAAAGAATAACATGCAAAACATAACAAAACAGACACAAAGAATTTCCTCAAGGAAACCATAAATGAGAAAACCCTGCAACTTCCTCAAAGATAGAATAGTCACCAATATAATGTCAAAAGTAAAATCCCAAAATAAAGATGGTCTTCTGCAGCTTCTCTCTTCTGCACTTGTGTGAACTTGTCCTCTCTCTCACTTATGAAATAAATGAGAGAGCCTAACTCTCTATTTATACTTTACTTTCACTTTACCTTTTTCACTTTACAGGTCGTCTCCAACTAAATCTGATTGGGTCGACTCCTCTAGGAAGACTCAATAACCCTATTACATTGACTCTAGGGGGATATAATGCCCTGAATTACAATAGAGGATTTACCTCAATGAATTTACATGACCAAATGTAATAATGACATCCCTGACCAGAGGAATAAACATTTCCGTCAGAGATACAAATCAAATACAATAATATATACAATATAAAATACAATTGAATATATTCTGAAGTTACAATTACATTAACACCAATTTCCTCAATTGGTCAACTGACCATTTCCTCAGTCAGCCTCATCGACTAGTCGACCATATCCTCAGTTGACCTAGTTGATCCATTGACCATGTCGATTATTTGATAGATCATTTTTTTTCAATTCATTGGGCACGAATCAATCTACACTCCTGTCAACCATCCATAAATCTCTCGACTACTATTCGATCCATGTTCCCGTCGACTAGTAAATCATCTTTTTCGATTTGATAGGTCGATTTTAACTCTTCGATTTCCCATCCAATGGGCCACATCTTCAACCTCTCCATTGACCATGACTAATTCGACCATCCATGACTTATGCCAAATTCAACCGCTTCAACCATAGGTCTCACGCTTCTGATCTAAAACCTATGAAACATCTCGTGCAACCTTAAACTGATCAAGTATACCACGATGTATTTCTTCCAATTTTCGATTTCATGCCATTTTTCAATGGTTGAAAATGCAACACATACCAAAAAGGGACCTCATTTGCATGATCTAGCCATTTGTTCATTGATTTACCACTATCTTGAGAGTACTCAGAAACAATATGCATCGATATGGGAAAAACCAAATAGATCTATATCTTCACACTCCATGTTTCTTTAGCATCATCAATCCTAATTTTTGTTGCTTACTAGGTTGACCCATCACACGAGTGGATCTGTCACACCGATTCACACTCCACCATGCAAATCTAGGCGATTGAAATACTTTCTTCAACCGATATCTTAACAACAACACCATCTACACTCTACCATGTAGATCCAAGCAACCTGATCTTTAACACACCACTCTCATTAGAGAGTTAGAGTCTACCAAGCTCTAATACCATGTTGAGAATTAATGGAGGCAACAACATTATTAACATTATTATACACAACATAAACATATAACACTAAAGCAAACAATAACAACATGCACATCATGGACCCCATGTTTGGAAATCCCTAAAGAGAAAAACCAGCAAAGATATTTCATTAAGCTCCTTTGGCCTAAACTATCCAAGACATGGCCAACTATGGCTCTCTAGGCCATGACCACTGTCGACCATTAGTAGATGCTCTCAACCACTGTAGTTCCCATTTCAATGGATTTCCTCAAGCCTTTTAGTAGACTTTACATCACAATAATGCCATGGGTCCATAACAATAATGACCAAAGTCGGTTAACTTGCTCTTTGACCTAGTCAAGCTTAACCCAACCTTTAGTGAATATCAATGCATATTGGACACAAATGAAGGCTAGGAATTTGTCTAAAATGTTGAATATATACAAAATGAATACTTGCAAGACCTCTTTGGCTCTCATACTAAGGATTCTCAATTTATCAACAACATCATGGAAAATTACTTAAAAATAATGGTTTACCCAAAAACAAAAACAAAAACATCATAATGCGTAACAACCCAAAAAACACATCTTACTTCCTTCACTTGTTTGCATTGGTAGACAAGAGGATTTTAACATAGCTAGGACTCTCTTACTTTCTTATCTATTGTGGATGAACAACTTCACTTCAATCACATCAATTAGCATCAAGCACATGGAAAATTTTAGGGGTAAAATTTAGCCCATGGACTAATTTTTGACCTTTTATTTCCAAAAATGATTCATCAATTTCCAATTTTTCCTAAATCGATTTGCCCAAATTCCATGGGTTAAAAACAATTACTCCAAAAATCACTAAATGGTCCAAAAATGATATAAAATCCTTAGAAATTTTAACCTTTTTAGAAAACTATTTCACAACATTTTATGGTTGGAAATTTAAGAATTAGTAAGATTTGCCAAGGCTTTTACACTTTAAGAAAGTTATGGATCCTTAAAATTTTCCCTGGTTAAGCACTAACTCACAACATCTCATAAGTGAAAACCAATAAAAACCTAAGAAAAACTGTAAGTATGGAAACAATGCATTGAAAGTTAGTTATTCAACTAGGTATGCCAACCACTATTTATGAATCACTTAATGGTATGGCTAATAACATATTTGGGCACAAGCCTTTGGTTCCAATGCATGGTTATGTATGCTTTGATTTCAATTCAGTAAATCAATAAGTGTAAAACTCTTACAAGTCAAGGATCTTCCATAGCATAGGAAAGGGATCCCTACAAAAAATTACCAATGCATAAGACACTGAGTAAAATCCTCTTGAGTACATGAGTTTGAAATCATCAAATCCAATTAGGATGAAATACATTGAGACACTTAAGAGATCATCCATTTGAGCTAACCATCCAACCAAGCTCAAAGTAGGCTTTTAGACTGTAGTACCCAGTAAGCTTCCAAATGCTACCAAGACATTGATCAAAACAAGTGCACTCCATAGATGGGCATGCTTATTAGGAATTCCTTCAAGGTGTATTAATGCAAAGTAATTTCTTATATGCTTGTGTGTATTGAGAGTGAGTTGCATATTATTCTTCTACATTTCATCATCACTCAATAGCAAATAATAAATGCTTAAAATTAATTAGGAGTGAAATCAACATCAATCATTCAATAAAAAAAAGTGAATGTTATGGAAGAGACAAAAGTGTATAAACAAATAGATATTGGCCTATTTAATCTTCGACAAATGAGTTTCACTAGCACTTTCCTTTAAGAGATAAATGAGTTCATTGGAGTTGATTACATTGTTCTTTCTTGTCAAGGTATTACATAGAAGAGTTAAGCCCATTAATTCCATGGCCAATTACCAAAACCAATACATGAACATTGATAACTTTGACACATTATGTACATATTATGTTAGCTTTTTGTAACTCGCAGGTACTTTTGCATTTATTGTGCCTAGGATGCAGGAGTCCGAGAAAATGTCTCACTTAAGGGACTTTACAAAGTGTATTTATAAAGTGATTTTATAAATTCAAGTTGGGGTCTATTATTATTTTGGCGTAAAGTGAAGTGACTCTATGATATTTTAGTGACTTAAGTCATATCAATGAAGGAATAAATCACATCCATTGATCTTGTGAGCCAAGATTTGATATTGATTGTAGAAGATGAAGGGTTAGGTCAATTACCCTAAATGAGGTGATAAAAGACAAGCTTAAGGAGACAAAAGACACACTTTCCAAGAGAGAGAGAGTTTCAACTGAGAAGAAGAGAGGTGGGACAACAAGGAGGATTGACACACATCCCAAGGAGAAGGGAACACATCCGAAAGAAAGATAGTGACATTTAAGAGTAGTTCCATATAGTAGGTGAGAGAGTGTTGTACTGTACTGGATAGAGGGTTGTACAACAGTAAATGCGAAGCCTGTACATCAAGAAGAAGGAACACAAATTTGAGACAGTACTTTGGCATGCATTTCGAGGTGGTGTTTGTTTTTAGCATTTCGTACATCTTGTACTTATGTTTTGCATTGTTTCCAAGGAGTGATTTTATATCATAAAGGTTATACTATATAGGTCGTACTGTTGAAGTCCGAGCACAAATTTCAAAGAAAAAGTTTGGGCCTATTTTGTGTGGTATTTCACACATTTTCCAAGGAGGACGATAAGCACAGTGACTAAGATAAGTACTGTGTATTTTTGCTGTAATAACTTGCTACTGTATACTCAGAAAATATTTTTCTTGTGAGCTCAATAAATTATATCTTGCCTGATTTTCCCCTTGTGTGTTTTCTAGGGTCTTTTGACCAAAATATCTAGTGTCAAATGTGGTGAATGTTGTTTACTATTCACATTTATTTCATCTACTCTTTTCATATTTACTTAGCATTTTTATTTATGCTCATAAAGTACAATAGAATGTGTTTGAGATTAATACATTAATGTTGAAGCTTCATCTAGAGGTTGAAATCAATGTGTTGCTAAGTGTTTGACAAAAGCATTAGTTGAGTTTGCTAGTTGAAATGTTAGTGTTTTGATAGATTTTTAACATGGCATCGGAGCTAGGCCTCTAAGGTTCAGTGGAGAGTGTGTGTACAACCGTTGAGCAAGTGTTTTGTTGGTTGGTATAGCTTGGTTCATATTTTTCCACATGCATTGCAAGTGATTTGCAAAAGGGGATTTAGATTGGAAGAAGAGGAGAAAGGATTAGTTCCAATATCAGGTATGAGGATCAGTTGGAGGGGATCTCCAAATACATGTAGTGGAAGGAAAGGATTGCAGTCGTTCTGAGAGAGAACAAGCTGTGTTTGTTCGTTGTTACCACAGTGCTACAACCTTCGGTAGATCCCATTGCTTTGGGCATCCATGAGGTGAAGGAATCAAGGAAACAAAGGATACTCTTGGATGGAGTCAAGGTCCATCTGATTCCACATCAGGCTGAGAAATAGACAACCAAATAAATGTGGGATATATTGAAGAGCTTGTACGAGAACATGAAGATGGACTTGAAGGAAAAGCTTCATAGCACTCAGATGGTCAATGGAGAGAATGTGGCCTCTTATCTCACCACGCTAATCTAGTTGAAGGATGAGTTGAGTGCTACTAGTGAGATCACCGTAGACTCAAAGTTGGTGCGCATATCCTTGAAGGGATTCACCAAAGAGTGGGATGTGTTCATGAAGTGTGTGGTGGGATGAGAGAACTTTCCATCTTGGGAGAGACTATGGGATGATTTTACACAAGAGGAGATCCAGGAGGGGTCTTAGAGTAGAGATTAGGAGAAGGAAGAGGGTGGTGCTAATGAGGATAATTTTTCTATTGCTACGAAGAGAAAAAGTAGGAAGAAGGAGAGTGGGGGATCCACTTCTGAGAAAGACATGATTAAAGTTAAATTCTTTGCATGTGATAAATTTGGCCACTATGTAGGCCAATGTCCAAGCAAGAAGAAAGAGGCAGAAGCAACAATTGTAGCATCAACTGAGGTAGAAGAGTATTCTAAGAAGTTTGAGAAGGGGTTCTCATTAGTATCATTTCTTTCAAGTAGTAGTGTTGTTGAGTGTGAAGACATAGGTGCATGGTTGGTGAATAGTAGGGCATCATGCCACATGACATGGACAAGAGCTATGTTCCTAATTATTACAGATATCGACTCAGACTGCTGTGTAGATAGTGGGGCAACACCATGCATGTAGTGAAGGGGGTTATATGTGTTAGATTCCAGATGGATTCAAGGGGATATCTGGAGGTGACCAATGTGTTTCTAGTACCATAGATGAGGAAACACTTACTCTTAGTGTTATCTCTAGAGGATGATGGATATCCATTCCTGTTTTGTAATGGAAAGGTAATTATCTATCCAAAGGGAGAGAGCCCGGATGTAGCACGAGTGCTTGGTATTCAAGATGACCAGATATACAGGTTGTTGGGATAACCTATAGATGGTGAGTCCAGGTGGATCTTGGGTTCAGTAGTGGTGATTGAGATAGTTGTGCATGAGACTTCATCCAACTTAGTCAGGAAACTGATATGGTATGAGATGACACCAAAGGATGAGCATGCGTGTGAGGTGAATTCTCATGTCAAAGGTGATTGACATAGGTATTCAACACAGGATCTAGTGCATGTGTCAGAGAGGCCTTTTGGTTAAGAGGGAGCAAATTCAATGACGGAGGGAGTGATGGGGTTGGAGACAGATCCAGATGGAGGTTCCAAAAGTACCTCCCTCACTAAGAAGGAGTGTCAACTTTTTGTATATCGGAGGTACTTCTTCATTTATTGTGCCCACTATGTAGGTGCCCAAGCAAATGTCTCACTTAAGTGACTTTATAAAGTGTATTTATAAAGTGACTTTATAAAGTGAAGTTAGGGTCTTTTATTATTTTGGGGTATTTATAAAGTGTATTTATAAAGTGACTTTATAAAGTGAAGTGACTTTATGATATTTGAGTGACCTAAGTAACTTAAGTCATCTCAATGAGGAAATAAATCACATCCACTGATCTTGTGAGCCAAGATTTGATCTTCACCATAGAAGATGAAGGGTTATGAAAGTTACCCTAAATGAATTGATAAAAGACAAGCTTGAGGAGAAAAAGGACATGCTTTCCAAGAGAGAAAGAGAGTTTGAGCTGAGAATAAGAGAGGTAGGGAAAAAAGGAGGATTTCCATGCATCCCAAAGAGAATGGAATGCATCCCAAGGAAAGATAGAAACATTTAAGAGCATGTTTATATAGAATGGGACAGAGGGCCATATTGTACTGAATAGAGGGCCATACAATAGTAAATGAGAAGACCGTACAACAAGGAGAAGGAACAAAAATTAAGGCAGTCCTTCAACACATATTTCGAGGTGGTGTTTTCTATTAGTATTTCATACATCATGTACTTCTATTGGGAACTGTCTCCAAGGAATGATTTGTTGTCATAGAGATCGTACTGTGTAGACCATACTATTGCAATATAGGCACATATTTCAGGGAAAAATTTTGGGCCTGTTTTGTGTGGTATTTGACACATTTTCCAAGGATGACTGTAGGCACAGTGACTAAGATCAGAACTATGTATTTTTGTTGTAATAACTTACTACTGATACTCAAAAAATATTTTTCCCATGAGCTCAATAAAATCTCTCTTGACTGGTTTTTTGTAGCAGCGAAAGCTGTAATAGAAAAAGAATGTTCTACAAATTGAATGTGAAAAATATATATTGAATGAATAATAATATGATACAATCCCTTCACGTCCTTTTACCTATATATTCATTGAATAGTCACGAATGGTGAACAAGTATGACTCTTGACCTTTGATTAACTACCAATGACATTTATTAATTGTTATTTATTGATTATTATTTATGATTATTATTTAATATTATATTATATTTATATTTGTTGCATTGCCACCCTCTTAAGGAATGCTTTTCCCTCACAACATAAAAAATTGGGTTTTCTCTAGTTGAGCTTGCTTTTCTGGTGGTGTCATCTTTGACTTCATCTATCTTCAGGAGTTTGCTAGAGATTCCAATTTGAGTGTTTGCAAGATCATTTTGTAGTTTATGCAACATATCTTGAAGTTTTTTGAGTTGGGTTTTTAACTTAGGAGCTTGAGGCTTCTTGGATGTAAACTTGTATTATTGTTCCATGTTTCCTGGAGCATCCTTCCTTCTTTTTTTTTTTTTTTCTTTCTCTTCCTTGATAAAGGAACCTTCCTTCCCACATAGTCTATAATGTTTTCCTTGCCAGTAAAACTCCATAAACTATTCTTCAAGGTTAGTGGTAATATAAGTGCCCAATTGCATTAGCCACTCTGCACCTAACACCATATCCATCCCATCAAGCGGTAGCACACAAAATCTTGATTATAGTTCTAGTCCTTGTATTTGTACTAAGATTTTATGACATATTCCAAATTTGTTAACCAGATGTCCATCGGAAACCTTAACAGTGAGGTCCTTAGTGGGGTACACAAAAGGATTTAACTGCTTAGTGATATGATGTCGATACAGTTATGAGTACTACCGGAATCCATAAGGATTTTTATTTTTCTATTTTTTACGATTACATTGATCTTAAGTCTCTTAGGTTGTGTTTTTCTGTTTTTCTTGCCTCTAAGTTTGGAATATTGATCTCATTAATCTTCCTGAGATGGGGTGGAACATATTTTTTGGCTAACTCTTGAAATTCATTTTTTTTAGTAGTATTTTCCCTTTGCAACACATCATCATCATCACTACTAAATAATATGCATGAAAGTCATGATAATGACACATTTCATGGTGTTTCGTCATCGTCATTGTCTGAGTTATATGCCATTGTGACTTCATTTTTTGGTTTTGGAACTTCTACTTGTTCTCCATCGATTATTTGATAATAATGTAATGACATATCTTCACATCTATGCCCTAGAGTCCAATGATTCCCACATTTACCTCAAGGGTTTTCCTTCTTTTTGACCTTTTCTGAATTTCTATATTTGTTGTTGTCACTTAACGTGCTATAATTGGATGATTTAGTCATAATAGTAGCTCCATGTTGAGTATTGAGATTTATTTTGATTATTTTTTCCATTCTTCTGGCCTCCACCAAATTCCTTTGTTTTGAAGGCTTTAGCTCGCTATGGATAATGGCCTTCAACCTTGAAATATATAGTCTTAGCAATTGATCATCCGTAAGGTCAGGGAATCTTGTAGCCAGGACTTCCCATTCATGGGTATATTAATTCATTTTCCATGTTTTCTACAAATGAGTAAACCTGGTAAAAAAAAATTCTTCTTCATCATTGTGAAATCGCGAAGGAAGTCTTTCGTGAAAATTTGCCAATTTACGAATAACCCACTAGTTTTTTAGAACACCAATTGAACCAATCATATGCATCACCTTCTAGGTATATGGATGCCATTTCTATTTTCTCTAGTTCATTAATGGGTGGGTTCATAGCTAAGATTCCTTCGATTTTAATACCCATATGATCGCTTTTCGATCATCTAATGCATCATACTTAGGAAGGTCAATTTTGATTTTATTCCAATAAATTGTGTTATCTTGATGTCTCCTATGGCTCTTATTTTTTCTTGAGGGCTTGGTGGCGGCATTTTATGTACTAAGGGGTGTGTTGATGAATGCATTTACCCTTTCATTTATATTAATGATTTTCTCCATGTGCTTGAGAATTATGGCCATTACTTCTTCCTTGTCCTCGATCCTTTTTCTTGACTTCTCTAACCAGTGATCTTCAAATTCTTCTTCTACCTTGTTAATTCTATCCGTGAAAGAATTATGCATGGTCGTAGTCAATTTATCGAATTTGTCGCTTAGTGCTTTTAGTCCATCTGCCAATTCGTTTTGACCACCTGCCAAATCGTTTTGACCTTTCTCAACGTTATCGAGATGGTGTCTCGTGCTATTGGCCTCATCTCTATATCAGTTTAGAACGGCATGTAACTCAACATTGTTAACCATCTTGCGGTTAATTTTCCTTGTGGACCCCAGCATTTAATTTGAGTTAAAAGAAAAAAGTGACCTTTTTTCGAAACAAAGTTTTATAAACTTACTTTATGTATATAAACCTTAGGTTTATAAAATTTATAGAATTTATATAAACCTTATTTTAAAAAAGTGAGTCGAATTTGAGTAAATTGCATTTACCTATGGATGAGTAATATGTTGTACGAACGCGACTTTTGGGTGATGATGTACAAATATGTACATAAGGGTTGTGTAAATTAAATGAGGGTAGTTAGGAAAATCGCAGGCAGGCTTCAAATTTGAAGTCTTCAGGGCCCTTCAGAGGCCATTTTACACGTCATAGAAGACCACCTCAAATTTGACCATGAAAAAAAAATTAATTTCATGGTAAGCCTGTCGGTAACTAAATTAACCACTACTGTTTAAAATTGCAATAGAAGG
This sequence comes from Larix kaempferi, assembly GCA_027924585.1. NCBI lineage: Eukaryota > Viridiplantae > Streptophyta > Pinopsida > Pinales > Pinaceae > Larix > Larix kaempferi. The sequence goes on along the minus strand of BSBM01001570.1, from coordinate 783,263 downwards.
GTAGCTTCAAATTTCACACATCGACAATTTTCAATGGGAAATTAGGAATGCAGCTACTAGCTAGGTGACTTGGGAGTGGGACTCGGTTACTCTCCAATATCCACATGTTCGATCATTGATGGATCATGGACCATTGGGTCTCTAATAATATCATTGACCAGTTTACGTGGACATGCTTATACTGTGCAACCCATGGCTTGAATGCTTCTAAGTTCTCATGTTTGTAGCGAGCGCTTACGTGTTTAACACATTTAATGGCAACAACAACTTTATTAAACATGGTTGGTGGCTCATACATGTTGTTCACAGTGGGCTTACCAAGTTACCAGTTATCACATACCAATTTGTGAATTCTGACTCCGTGAGTTAATTGAGTATTCAATGTATAATATATTATGTTAATGTGCCCCGAATTTGGCATTTTGGACAAAATCCACAATCCAAAAACTTCTTGTAATGTTGCAGGCTGCTGCTCCCACCCATGGCCCCTACCCACAACCCTGTGTTTTCTTTGTTGTATCAAGTTAATCCTACCATCTACGGCTCCCAGCCTCACACCCTGTGTTTTCTTTGTTGTATCAAGTCAATCCTGCGGCTCCCAAGTCCCACCTTGTGTTTTCTTCGTTGTATCAATTGTGTTGCCTTTTTGGGGTCATCCATAGGACCCAAAGGGACTCTGACGATAGGAAGAGGGGTTTGGTATCAAATGTGTTCCAACCGGAAGTTTTTATAAGGAAAAGATATCATTTCCCTTTATTCCTACTCTCAATTTATCGCCACCTCTCCTCTTGGATGGACTATCACCCTGGATCGAATGAGTGAAACACATCCTATCATCGCTTCAAAACCTGTCAATCATAACCGTTATTCGAGGGTATGGTTCAATAAGTATCAAATCCATTTTATTGTCTCGATGAGTCATTCCCTATCCATTCAATGACTGAGGCTGTTTTCAATAATTGGTAGCCTAGCCTATCCTAGCCTAGTATAGTATCCCCGCCCAACAATGGATTCCATCCTTCCATCCTGAGATAGGGAAAGGGGCGAGGTAAAAGCCTCTCGACCATTAGTCAATGCTCAATTTCCATGCTTTCATGGCTCTGGCCATCAATATATAATATTACAAGAATACAAACCATCTTTTTCTTATACCCCTAATTCATTGTGGTCGAGCTACTTCCAAGTTCCACCTAGCCTATCTCCTCCAGTCCTCTAGGCAAGTTTGCAGAGCAAAGCTGCGAATGCCATCCTGCCATAAACATATATAAAGAAAATCGTTTTATTTGAGGAGCTCAACTTCAAGGATGACTAGATTGCTGACATCTTATGAATTTACAGCTATGTACATCATTTTATCCATTCATGATCCCATCAATTATTTAAAAATTTTGTTATTTGATTAAACTTATGTAACTTCAAAGTTCAAACACAATATTATTATTTGACTAAAATTTTGTTACTTCAAATGGGCCTTCAAGGCTTCAAATTTGAATCTTAGACCCAAGAGTGGGTTTGTCACAAATCTCCTTCAGAGGCTGTTTAGAACAACTTTTATCAATTCCCAACTGTAGCAACAACAACAATTGTTTCTTTCTTCATATCTTCTGTGTATACACATATGATATCATGTGCTCCTTGCCTTACCCTATTTTCCATTGTTGCCCGATCGAAGCTCTTGAGAATTTAGCTTCCCTTTAACTTTCCTGAAATTGAGGGGACAAGGAAGACCATTGTTTTCACTTTGAAACTAAGTGCTTCCCCATGCAGCTACCATTGGCCATGGTTGCAGCCCTCCAGGAAACTGGTGTGCATACTGGGCCTCCCAAATTTACCAAAAAGCCCAGGGATTTGGGGAAGTTCCCACTCTGCCAACCTCCATGCATCTAGTTAATGATTCAGATCAAGAATCCATGCTTTGTATCTAAAATTGTATTGAATGAGCTATTTTCCCCAATTGCTCAGTCATCGAATCGACACCTTCCTCTAGTACACGGTTTAAGATTCTTGGTATTTATTAATATGAAGACCACCGATGCTACTAAACTTACGATCCCAACTAGATATCAAATTTCAATATGAATGAGAATATGCAACACTATCTGGTGAAGGATAATGCTTAAAGCTGGAAATTTTCTTAGAATACCCATACCCACTCCTGTGTTCGACTGTACGAACTGGGACAATTTTTTTTTTGTAATCTTGATGTTTAGAACAATAGTGCTACTTTACCTTCTAATTTTGTTTCCCTTATCGGCTGGTCTGGAATACAACAGAAAATTCGACCATATACCAAGAACTTCAACCATCTATGCATCTCCTCTCTACTTGGTCTACCTACATTTTACTTATGCTTCACAACCCATCCTCTACTCCATCATACCATAGAGTTAGAATGTATAACGAGATCTAGGGGGAGGGCTATAGAGAAGAAGCATCAAGGGTCCTTAATCAACTATTGAGAAAAAAAGTTACCTGGAGTCAGATAGTTCTCTTTTCTCAAACCATAACATAGCATGTAACATGTAAGGTGTGCTTAAACTTATTCTATCCCAAGTACATGTGGTATTCATAGTGTTGAATGAAAAATTAAAACATATATTTTTGTCATTGACATTCAATTCTGCTGTAGGGTACACAATTACAGTGACAAAGAAACTTGCTATTAGTTTTCAATCCAATCCAACTTCTTTGTTGAATTGTTCTCTCTAATAGACTTGCGTGAAGGAGGATTATAAATGGCATAGGCAACACACTTGTTTGATAGAGGTGCATGGAAGTGAATTATGGTCCTCAATTCAACAAAGTAAAAACAGTTACCATTCAGAGTCTTTCCCTTCAACTTTTTTACTGCCTTTCTGCATACATCTCTATTGTTCACTAATTTAGCAACAGATACAAACTAGACTCAACATCCAATGTTTTTGGCTTCTGAAACAATTTCTTCCTTTTTTGTTTACATTATCATTTTTTCCATTATTAAGTAGGCCAAATTTTATGTAGGCTAGAATTTATATTAGTTTGAAGAACACTAGTGATTTACAAAGATTGAACTTTTCCAAGAATAAGCATCACGTTGCTTTTAGAAGAGTTGAAGAACCCAATTCTTCATCGAGCTTCTACTGTTCGAAGCAGCCTAGGAACCCATTTTAAGAGGTATTAAATATTATTAGTGACTGGTTAAAAGTTGGATTGTAATTGGGCTAGAAAGCTAACTGTAGTTCCACTGATGCAGAAAAAAGATCTATAAAATTAGTTATGGCAATTCACACCGAACATCTGGAAAGTGGATTTTCTATGTGTCCCCTAAGTTATGTTTCACTAATAAATTCCTCATGTGCGATCTATAAAATTAGTTATGGAAATTCACACTATAAAATTAGTTATGGAAATTCAGACTGAACATTTGGAAAGTGGATTTTCTATGTGTCTCCTAAGTTATGTTTCACTAATAAATTCCTAATGTTCAAGCAGATCACGAAAGAGTAAAATAGTATTAATTTTGGCTATAAGGATGAAAGTTGGATTGGAATGGGGTTAGCAAGTTAACTGTATTGTTATACTGGTTAAAATTTTAAGAGGCAAGATTAATTTGGGAAATTGCTAAGATGCAAAAGGTGGCATAGTGGCCTAGAGACCGAGCCGCTAGATTAGGGAGAAATATGGTTATGCTATATGACATATATAACGTTCACTGTTGCCATATCCACTGCAAAATAAAGCCTCTCGACTTTACTACGTAAGTAAACAATGAAATTTTGATGTACTAGTATATTTTCAAATGAAAAGAATGACTTATTTTTACATGGCAGCATTGAAGGGTTCAATATCTCATAGCCCTTCAAAATGAAATGGAACCCCACCCTTCAATTTTGATCCTTGATCGTAGGAGTAGTGTGGAGCACGTGTGGCTGTACAGACTGATACCAACGATCAAAATGGTTGTTGAGAATGGATTGTATGGAAATCAGAGTTTGGAATAGTACGGCGGATGGTGTTGGATCTACACGGACTCAACTATTGATGGTACATGCAATTTGCAGCAGGTGATATGGTTAGAACACTACATGGATTTAGTGTAGTGTACAGTAATATAAGTATGTAATTGATGTGATTGGTGACTGTACGGAACATTGTGTGGATGTACCTACCAACAGATGTTATAGAATTTATGATTTTAGCGGGACATGTTTTAATTTGCTAGCGGAAGGTTTGCTCTGATACCACTATAACAACAAAAACTGTAATAGGCAGAAGAATGTTCTGCAAATTGAATGTATAAAATATATATTGAATTTAAATGATAAGATGATACAAATCCTTCATGATGATTTACTTATATAGGCATTGACTGGTCACGAATGGTAAACAGGTATGAATCTTGACCTTTCATTAACTACTAATGACATTTATTAATTTTTATTTATTTATTATTATTTATGATTATTATTTAATATTATCTTTTATTTATATTTGTTACATTTTCCCCAAACTATCTAGTGTCAAATGTGGTGAATGCTATCTACTATTCACATTTAAGGTACAATATCATGTGTTTGAGTTCAATACGTTATTGTTGAAGTTTTATATGGAGGTTGAAATTAGCGTGTTGCTAAGTGTTTGACAAAAAGCCTAGTTAAGTTTGCTAGTTGAACTCCAAGTGTTTTGACATATTTTTAAAGGTATTATGCTTCAAAATTGTTGTATTGTTGTTATTCACATCAACATTTACCAAGCCTTCGATAATTACCAAACAACATAAACGATCACAAAAAGACAAACGTAACCATGGGGGCAATTACTAAACAAGTTTACTCGCAATTTGATAAACAACAAATATATAAGATAAATTAGGATAATTTGTATTATCATTTAGATAAATGTGAAACAAATATTCAAGATAAAATACGATATTTTGTATTATCATTTAGATAAGTGTAGGATGTTTTTAGATAATATAGTTTTTAAATGGAATATATGAAAAACAATTATAAAAAGTCATATGATCAATTTTAGAGGGGATCGTGATAATTAATGGATGGTTCCTCCCATGGAATTTGGTTTGGGTTGTCAAGGAGAAAGCATGCTAAAGCAATACCGTTGTCTTATAGATTCAATGCAATTATCACAAGCTTTGACCTTTCTTTTGTCATCGAGTCTTATGATATCCATAAGATCAATAAGATGGAGTTAGCAATATAATGTATATTGTGATCTAATACCACTAACTACATACTTAGTTCAACAACATTATATATTTTCAATAGTTTATAAGTTATTTTCATACACTACATATGTGGTTATTCCACAAGCCTAGATTACACATGTATTTTACTGTTTGTATTTTATTTTAAAGTCATATGATCAATTTTAGAGGGGATAGAGTATATATACCTTAAAGGTTTAAGGTTTATCAATCAAATCAAATAATTTAAATGATGGATGATTTGGACTTTTTTTCTATTATAATAATTTTTTCTAAAATAATTATTGAAATTATACATATAGTTATTAATATTACATAATTTCTCTATTAAAAATACAATTTCAACCATAAAATTTTACAATATAAAAGGTAAACATTTAAACTAGTATCATTCAAATTATTACATGAAAAAAATCTCTTATTTCACAAATAGACCAATTTAATATTTTGCTAAACCATCAATTACATTAAATTATTATTATTATTTTTATTATATAAAATAAGAATATATATATAGTGCAACATGATATTAAAATAAAAAACGAGATGGAAACCGCGTCGGTATGTAAAGCCACGTAATGATCCTCGAAACAATCTGACCTTTTAATAAAGGTGCGGGTGATAGTCGGAGCGGATAACGACAATCTGGGCTGTCTCGCGTAAAGTACGCGTGCATACCGAGTCAGCACAGTTTTATTTTTTGTTTTGTCTCCGACGCCGCCATGTGAGTTCCTTAGCGTTGTGGACAAAGGAAGGTGGGTTTTTATAAATATAATCTTCCCTGATCGCCTTCAATCAATTCATTAACGCACTACTTAAAACTCATCCACCGTCCTCATTAAAATACAGCAATTGCAAAATTTAGATCTCATGGTCCTCATCAACCAGTCGGAGTAATATAGTATCAACCAATACATGATAAAAACAATGGATGCAAGGGCCGCTGCTGTTACCGGGGCTGTCCATGGAGCAGCAAGTCTCCGTGGGTTATTGCCTTTTCAGACAAAGTTGGGAGGATCAGTTCGTAATTCCAAAATTCAGTACAGGATCTTCATGAGAAGGGCTGCTGTTAAAGCTGCTAGCCCCAGCGGCAACCACTTTGGCTCAGGTACTAATTCGATCTGAACATTTGCAGTATTTTCAGTTTTCATGTATAAATACCTAAGAAATCACGGTTGCTTCTATTTCCAGCTGTTTCTGAGTACGAAATCCAAAATATATTTTAACCTCCCTTCCACAAAACTGCCATTGCAGGTGGTGCAAGCAGAGTCGACACAGAAATGATAGTGTTGAGAAAACGGATGCATGAGGTGAGAATGCAGGAAACAAATCACAGTCCTCCAGAGCACTGGATGAAGTGGGAGAAGGAGTGGTCCGTTACGTACGCTTCAGACATTTGTCAAATCCTCCGATGGTTGCAGAACAGCTTGATTAATACCAGACCCGCCATCGCCATCGCTGCTTTGGCTCTGATACTGTTGAGCGTCCCTCAAGTTCTGCTGCTTCTCCTCTTTCAAGTCTTGGGTCCTCTGAGCGAATTGGCGATGGAGTGTTTGACCAAATTATTAGATGTGTAAGGCTGGAAATTTGTTTTTCCAGGACCAAAATTTATGATATATACCATAAGTATAATCTTTGAGGTTTTTAAAGTTGGAGTGATTTATGTTTCTCTCTAAGGCATATTTCTTGTGCAGGGTGTTCTTTCTAGGTTAGGTTATGGGTCACAGTTGTGCTATAATGCTTGTATATATGTTTTATCTTTGATAAGGTTTTAAGTTATTAAAGAATCGCGAATCCCATGGTTCTTTTCTTTCGGCTTTGTGACAGAGCCTTTAGCGTTTTTGCATGTTCGGAATAGCTGTTGTAGAGTCTAATATATTTGTTTTCTTCTAATTGGTCATAGAAATAGGAGGGTGTATAGCAATATATATCTTTATAAATTTTAATAGTTACATTATTGAACAAAGAAATTCATTAGCACACAAACAAAAGTCTCATACATCATAATTGATGTTTACTTTAACTATAACCTTAAACAAAATTAGTGCAAATAAATATTTTTATATTTCCACTTTATTAGAGTTTTTGGAATGCTAATTTTAATCGATTTTCTGGAATATGGGCCATCAATGCTAACAACCTCATTCATGTATTGTGCACTGGAGAAATTGGCCCCTATACAAGCAAGCACATTTGCACAAGACAAAGCTATGCAAGTAGTTTATATATGTGGACAAGGCTGTTATTATTAAAACTTGAAAGTTTTTTTAATTATTATTTATATTTTGGATAGAATTCTTTCATTTTTATGAATTTTCTTTTACTTGTTTGCTAATAACTAGTTTCTTATTCATGTATTAGCTAAGAGTATCCATGTATTAGTTGTACACGCATCAAATAGCAGTTATTTTTTATATTCATTTTTTTTTATATAATTGTTTATTTTGAATTTTGAACAATTGCCATAAAATCAATTTTGAAAGTACACTTGTCACATCATCATATAATCTAAGAAAAACATAGATGCTAGTCCACTTCAAATTCTAGAATATTATGAAAAAACAAATCTATTGTAGACCAAATCCCAGCATCGTCACACTAAGAGAAATTGCACCCTATTGAAATGTAGCTTCCAATTGCACCCTATTGAAATGTAGCTTCCACAGGGGCACCGATATATTAAAATGCATAAATAATACAAATGCGGTAGTAACTTACCTGCACCATGCAAATTTCGACTGAACTGTCTGCAATTGCATCTCTCCCTGCAGAAATTCAAAAATTCAAGCAAACAAACCAAACTGGCGCCGGAATCTCCGGATGAACTTTCAGACAATTCATAGTACTTCTACATCTATTCAACCGGGATTTAAATATGAGATTTATAAATTCTTTTTAAAAGTGAAATCCACGTATTGGTCCATATGAATACAGTGTGATCGATTTATGATTATAAGTAGAGTACAAATTGTTTTTAAAATCCAAATCGACAGTTTGGTCTCTATGAGCATGAGGGTATGATTGATTTATGATTAAATTAGTAAATGTTCAGGTGTAATAGAATAGAGGCACATAAGATGCACAACTGATAAACCTCTCGGTTATAGGTAGAAACTATTTTGCTCACTATGTTCTATTCATCATTTGCTCGAACGCTGAGTTTGATTTGGATGTTAACAAGCAGGTTACGAGTGTCATAAATATATTGGAGTGTTACAACATATACATGCAAAAGTAAGTATGTACACAAAATAGAATGGTGGAGGTGACACACTTTACATTTATGTTGAAGGGGAAACAAAGAACAAGTATGGACAATTGAGATGTTTTATGGAGGAGTTGATTCTCTCATGAGTGAGAACACCTCATTTCTCAAAATCTCAAAGACAATTGAGATGTTCCATGGAGGAGTTGATTCTCTCACGAGTGAGAATGCTTAGTTTCTCAAAATCTCAACGAGGCCACCAAAAATAGCTGAAGAACTTTAGTTCTCAAAATCTCAGCAAGGCACCAAAATATCTGAAAAATTCTCAATAAAATATATGCAGAGTGATAAAAGAGTCACTTAGAGTGGATAGCTTGAAGAATGGATCGGTTGTAGTAAGAGGCTGCGTTGCAATTCCGTTGAATGTTGTAACCCCTTTGTGAGTGTGTTGAGAGACTTCCATTAAATCTTATATGTCTGCAACAAATTTTAAACTTGAATGCCAAAAGGTGCAAAAGAACACATTTTTTTGCATGGTTGCCTCTTGGTTCAGTCTTGCTACTTTTTGTTTATGTGTGATACATTTGAATCCTATGCAGTTTCAGAACAATTATGCTATTTTGGTTTGTTTGAGATCAATTTTCCTATAGGTTCTTTTGATGACACAATTGCATATTTTGCTAAAAATGAAATCATAAATTTCACATAAACAATAGGAAAGACTAAGAGAAGAACATGAGGCAAGGACAATAAGCACAAATGCAAGCTAAAAAGCTAAATTCTGAAGCAATCTCCTTACTATGTAGTGTGACCAATAAATCTTAATTATTATCTAACAAGTGAAAACAAATCTATATGTTACCAGCATTGGATGATGCTTAAATTTTGCTATTTTATTTTTGGGTAAAGCCAACTTCAAAACTCAAATGTAACTCCAAGCTTATCAAGTACCCATGCTCTTACCATGGCTTGAAAGGTATAATCTAGTTATAAAGTAAGGTTTCATTACTGAAAACTAACATAGGTTTGAATATTTAGATGTGATGTCCTCGGCCCCTAAACCAAGGCCAAGGACACTTGGGAACCCAAGGAGAACGCTGGATACACTACAGCAAAACACTATGATTAGCATATATTTTAGCTCCCTTTTTAGCGTCCATGATCACTTTTAGTGTAATTTTCATCACTTTTTGTACAAAGTGGATGCTTTTCCACAAGATGGTGCTTTTGATGGCGTTATTTGTGTCCTTTTTTGAAAGTAGATGCTAATTGGAATGCTAATTAGTACCCCAATTAACGTCCATAATAACATCCCATTTTGTGTCCAGAATAGCCTCCAAAATAATGTCCAAAATAGCGCCAGGTATAGAGCAAGCGATTGCGCCAGGAATTTCAAAAGGAATTAGGCCATGAAATGCACTAGGAAAACGTCCGAAATAGTTCCAAGTATAGAGCCAAGCATATCACCAAGCATAGTGCCTAGAATTGTGCCAGGAAGTTCGAAAGGAGTTGCGCCAAAAAAAATTGCCATGAAAATTGGACAATGTTGTGCGAGGGATAATGATAGGCATTTTGACAAAAGTAGCACCTAAATGGCCATTTTGGCAACTAAGAGACCCTAATTAATAGTAAATAACCCTAATGGAATCCTATGGTCCCTAATGACATTATACTGTGCCTAACAATATGCTGATGCATATAGACAATGATAAACCTGGAAATGATGATTTCTACAATATTTAATAGGATGTTGATGACGACAATGATGTCAATGTCAATAATGATAATACAGGTGATTATAGCACTATTTGATATTAATTGTTCCTAATGGAAACATAATTCACCTTAATGGCATCAGAGCGACCATAATATCCCCTAGATGACCCTAAAGGAATTTGACTGTCCCTGACAATATTTGAGTGACCCTAATGGAATTTGACTCACAGTAAAAGCATGAGGATGATCATGTTGATGATGCATGATGGCAAGGATGTAGATGATGATAATAATGAGTTTGAGATTAATGAATATGATCATGATGATATATGATCAGATGCTAATGATGATGATGATGACGTTTATGTACTCATGTATGGTGTTGATGATGATGGTTCTAATGGCGACGATATCAATGTCAATGATCATGATTCATGTGACAGTACTTATGGATCTTGATTTATTGTAGTGGCACCTAAATTACCATAATCATGGCACTTTTGGAACTTGATTGATCATAATGAGGGGTAAATTACCTTAATGTCATCTTCTCTATTGGCATTTGAGTTTCACCAACAACATTTGGTAGACCCTAATGGCAGTTGTTTGACCCTAACAACATGACGATGATGCCTTATGATAATTATGATGGGGCTTATGGATATGATTTGATAATTATAAGACTATATCATCCGTTCTTGTAAGGAAGTAGGGTTCCTTTCTCATTATTATCACAAATATATTGATGATGACAATGATGTACTTGATGACATTGATGATGACTATGATGACGATGACGATGTTGATTTATTGTATATGATGATGATGATGTCAATTCCAATGATGATTATGTATGTGGTAGCACTTATAGATCCTGGTTTACCCTAATGGAACCTAAATGTCTGTAACGACATCTAAATGACCCTACTATCACCGAAATGACTGTAACAACATCTAAACAAACCTAACAATTACAGGACATGAATCCTAATGGGGATGAGTGATTATGAACACTAATGGCATATGAGTGACCACAATGAAAATGATGATGATGATTTTGATGATGATGTACTTGATAATGATGATGACGATGACAATGAGGGTGATGATGAAGATGATGTTGATGTAACACATGACATTGATGATGATGGTAACAACAATGTCGATGTCCATGAAGATGATGCATGTGATTATACTTCCAGGCATTGATTGATCCTAATGTCACCTAAATTTTTGTAAGGACATATGAGTGACATAATAATATCACCTAAATGACTCTAATGAAATTCAGTTGTCGCTGACGACATTTGAGTGACCTTAATGGCATTTGAGTGACTGTAACACCATGCCATGAAAAAAAAAGTGAAAAAAAATCTATATGTTAACAGCATTGGATGATGCTTAAATTTTGTTATTTTATTTTTGGGTGAAGCCAACTTCAAAACTCAAATGTAACTCCAAGATTATCAAGTACCCATGCTCTTACCATGTCTTGACATGTATAATCTAGTTATAAAGTAAGGTTTCATCACTAAAAACTAACATAGGTTTGAATCTTTAGGTGTGATGTCCTCGGCCCCTAAACCAAGGCTAAGGACACTTGGGAACCCAAGGAGAATGCTGGATATGCTACAACAAAACACTGTGATTAGCATATATTTGAGCTCCCTTTTTAGCATCCACGATCACTTTTAGTGTAATGTTCATCATTTTTTTTACAAAGTGGACGCTTTTCCACGAGATGGTACTTTTAATAGCGTTATTTGTGTCCTTTTTTGAAAGTAGATGCTAATTGGAATGCTAATTAGTGCCCCAATTAGCGTCCATAATAACATCCCATTTTGTGTCCAGAATAGCCTCCAAAATAATGCCCAAAATACCGCCAAGTATAGAGCAAGCAATTGCACCAGGAATTTCAAAAGGAATTACGCCATGAATCACACAAGAAAAAATGTCCGAAATAGTGCCAGGTATAGATCCAAGCATATCACTAAGCATAGTGCCTGGAATTGCGCCAGAAAGTTCGAAAGGAATTGTGCCAAAACAAATTGCCGGGAAAGTTGGACAATGTTGCACGAGGGATAATGATAGGCATTTTGACAAAAATAGCACCTAAATGGCCATTTTGGCAACTAAGAGACCCTAATTAATCATAATTAACCCTAATGGAATCCTATGGACCCTAATGACATTATATTGTGCCTAACAATATGTTGATGCATATAGACAATCATAAACATGGCAATGATGATTTCTACAATATTTATTAGGATGTTGATGACGACAATGATGTCAATGTCAATAATGCTGATGCAGGTGATTATAGCACTATTTGATATTAATTGGTCATAATGGAAACATAATTCACCTTAATGGAATCAGAGTGACCATAATATCCCCTAGATGACCTTAAAGGCATTTGACTATCCCTAACAATATTTGAGTGACCCTAATGGAATTTGACTCACAATAAAAGCATGAGGATGATCACGTTGATGATGTATGATGGCAGGGATGTCGATGATGATAATAATGAGTTTGAGATGAATGACTATGATCATGATGATATATGATCAGATGCCAATGATGATGATGATGAGGTTTATGTACTCATGTATGGTGTTGATGATGATGGTTATAATGGCGACGATATCAATGTCAATGATCATGATTCCTGTGATAGTACTTCTGGATCTTGATTTATTGTAGTGGCACCTAAATTACCATAATAATGGCATTTTTAGATCTTTATTGATCCTAATGAGGGGTAAATTACCTTAATGTCACTGAAATTTCTCTATTGGCATTTGAGTTTCACCAACAACATTTGATAGACCCTAATGGCAGTTGTTTGACCCTAACAACATGACGATGATGCCTTATGATAATTATGATGGGGCTTATGGATATGATTTGATAATTATAAGACTATATCATCCATTCTTGTAAGGAAGTAGGGTTCCTTGCTCATTATTATCACAATTATATTGATGATGACAATGATGTACTTGATGACATTGATGATGACTATGATGACGAGGACAATGTTGATTTATTGTATATGATGATGATGATGTCAGTGTCAATGATGATTTTGCATGTGGTAGCACTTATAGATCCCGATTTATCCTAATGGAACCTAAATGTCTGTAACAACATCTAAATGACCCTATTATCACTGAAATGACTGTAACAACATCTAAACGAACCTAACAATTACATGACATTAATCCTAATGGCGATGAGTGATTATGAACACTAATGGCATATGAGTGACCATAATGAAAATGATGATGATGATTTTGTTTATGATGTACTTGATAATGATGATGATGATGACAACGAGGGTGATGATGAAGATGATGTTGATGTACCACATGACATTGATGATGATGGTAACAACAATGTCGATGTCCAGGAAGATGATGCATGTGATAATACTTCCAGGCATTGATTGATCCTAATGGCACCTAAATTTTTGTAACGACATATGAGTGACATACTAAATATCACCTAAATGACTCTAATGACATTCAATTGTCGCTGATGACATTTGAGTGACCTTAATGGCATTTGAGTGACTATAACACCATGCCATGAAAAAAAAAGTGAAAAAAAATCTATATGTTACTAGCATTGGATGATGCTTAAATTTTGGTATTTTATTTTTGGGTAAAGCCAACCTCAAAACTCAAATGTAACTCCAAGCTTATCAAGTAACCATGCTCTTACCATGGCTTTAGAGGTATAATCTAGTTATAAAGTAAGGTTTCATCACTGAAAAGTAACATAGGTTTGAATCTTTAGATGTGATGTCCTCGACCCCTAAACCAAAGCCAAGGACACTTGGTAACCCAAGGAGAACGCTGGATACACTACAACAAAACACTATGATTAGCATATATTTTAGCTCCCTTTTTAGCGTCCATGATCACTTTTAGTGTAATTCTCATCATTTTTTGTACAAAGTGGACGCTTTTCCACAAGATGGTGCTTTTGATGGCGTTATTTGTGTCCTTTTTTGAAAGTAGATGCTAATTGGAATGCTAATTAGTACCCCAATTAGCGTCCATAATAACATCCCATTTTGTGTCCAGAATAGCCTCCAAAATAATGTCCAAAATAGCGCTAGGTATAGAGCAAGCGATTGGGCCAAGAATTTCAAAAGGAATTACGCCATGAATCGCACAAGGAAAAACGTCCGAAATAGTGCCAGGTATAGATCCAAGCATATCACCAGGCATAGTTCCTGGAATTGCACCAGGAAGTTCGAAAGGAATTGCTTCAAAAAAATTGCCAAGAAAATTGGACAATGTTGCGTGAGGGATAATGCTAGGCATTTTGACAGAAGTAGCACCTAAATGGCCATTTTTGCAACTAAGAGACCCTAATTAATCGTAAATAACCCTAATGGAATCCTATGGTCCCTAATGACATTATACAATCATGGCATCAGAGTGACGATAATGGAAACATAATTCACCTTAATGGCATCAGAGTGACGATAATATCCCCTAGATGACCCTAAAGGCATTTGACTGTCCCTAACAATATTTGAGTGACCCTAATGGAATTTGACTCACAGTAAAAGCCTGAGGATGATCACGTTGATGATGTATGATGGGAGGGATGTCGATGATGATAATAATGAGTTTGATATGAATGACTATGATCATGATGATATATGATCAGATGCTAATGATGATGATGATGACGTTTATGTACTCATGTATGGTGTTGATGATGATGGTTATAATGGCGACGATATCAATGTCAATAATCATGATTCATGTGATAGTACTTTTGGATCTTGATTTATTGTTGTGGCACCTAAATTACCATAATGATGGCACTTTTGGATCTTGGTTGATCCTAATGAGGGTTAAATTACCTTAATGTCACCGAAATTTCTCTATTGGCATTTGAGTTTCACCAACAACATTTGATAGACCCTAATGGCAGTTGTTTGACCCTAACAACATGACGATGATGCCTTATGATAATTATGATGGGGCTTATGGATATGATTTGATAATTATAAGACTATATCATCCATTCTTGTAAGGAAGTAGGGTTCCTTGCTCATTATTATCACAATTATATTGATGATAAAAATTATGTACTTGATGACATTGATGATGACTATGATGGTGATGACGATGTTGATTTACTATATATGATGATGATGATGTCAATGTCAATGATGATTATGCATGTGGTAGCACTTATAGATCTCGATTTATCCTAATGGAACCTAAATGTCTGTAACGACATCTAAATGACCCTACTATCACCGAAATGACTGTAACAACATCTAAACAAACCTGACAATTACATGACATGAATCCTAATGGCAATGAGTGATTATGAACACTAATGGCATATGAGTGACCATAATGAAAATGAAAATGATGATTTTGTTGATGATGTACTTGATAATGATGATGACGATGACAACGAGGGTGATGATGAAGATGATGTTGATGTACCACATGACATTGATGATGATGGTAACAACAATGTCGATTTGCATGAAGAAAATACATGTGATAATACTTCCAGAAATTGATTGATCCTAATGGCACCTAAATTTTTGTAAGGACATATGAGTGACATACTAATATCACCTAAATGACTCTAATGACATTCAGTTTTCGCTGACAACATTTGAGTGACTTTAATGGCATTTGAGTGACTGTAACACCATGCCATGAAAAAAAAGTGCAAAAAATCTATATCATACCAGCATTGGATGATGCTTAAATTTTGGTATTTTATTTTTTCATAAAGCCAACTTCAAAACTCAAATGTAACTCCAAGCTTATCAAGTACCCATGCTCTTACCATGGCTTGCGAGGTATAATCTAGTTATAAAGTAAGGTTTCATCACTGAAAACTAACATAGGTTTGAATCTTTAGATGTGATGTCCTCGGACCCTAAACCAAGGCCAAGGACGCTTGGGAACCCAAGGAGAACGCTGGATACACTACAACAAAACACTATGATTAGCATATATTTTAGCTCCCTTTTTAGTGTCCATGATCACTTTTAGTGTAATTTTCATCATTTTTTGTACAAAGTGGATGCTTTTCCACGAGATGGTGCTTTTAATGGTGTTATTTGTGTCCTTTTTTGAAAGTAGACGCTAATTGGAATGCTAATTAGTGCCCCATTAGCATCCA
This sequence comes from Larix kaempferi, assembly GCA_027924585.1. Taxonomy (NCBI): domain Eukaryota; kingdom Viridiplantae; phylum Streptophyta; class Pinopsida; order Pinales; family Pinaceae; genus Larix; species Larix kaempferi. Next base: position 766,956 of record BSBM01001570.1, on the reverse strand, counting down.
TAATAACATCCCATTTTTTGTCCAGAATAGCCTCGAAAATAATGTCCAAAATAGCACTAGGTATACAACAAGCGAATGCACCAGGAATTTCAAAAGGAATTATGCCATGAATCGCACTAGGAAAAACGTCCGAAATAGTTCCAGGTATAGAGCCAAGCATATCACCAGGCATAGTGCCTGGACTTGCACCAGGAAGTTCGAAAGGAATTGCGCCAAAAAAAAATTCCAGGAAAATTGGACAATGTTGTGCCAGGGATAATGATAGGCATTTTGACAGAAGTAGCACCTAAATGGCCATTTTGGAAACTAAGAGACCCTAATTAATCGTAAATAACCCTAATGGAATCCTATGGTCCCTAATGACATTATACTGTCCCTAACGATATGCTGATGCATATAGATAATTATAAACATGGCAAGCTTATGATTTCTACAATATTTAATAGGATGTTTATGACGACAATGATGTCAATGTCAATAATGATGATGCAGGTGATTATAGCACTATTTGATATTAATTGGTCCTAATGGAAACGTAATTCACCTTAATGGCATTAGAGCAACCATAATATCCCCTAGATGACCATAAAGGCATTTGACTGTCCCTAACTATATTTGAGTGACCCTAATGGAATTTGACTAGCAGTAAAAGCATGAGGATGATCATGTTGATGATGCATGATGGAAAGGATGTAGATGATGATAATAATGAGTTTGAGATGAATGACTATGATCATGATGATATATGATCAGATGCCAATGATGATGATGATGACGTTTATGTACTCATGTATGGTGTTGATGATGATGGTTATAATGGCGACGATATCAATTTCAATGATCATGATCCATGTGATAGTACTTATGGATCTTGATTTATTGTAGTGGCACCTAAATTACCATAATCATGGAACTTTTGGATCTTGATTAATCCTAATGAAGGTTAAATTACCTTAATGTCACCGAAATTTCTCTTTTGGCATTTGAGTTTCACGAACAACATTTGATAGACCCTAATGGAACTTATTTGACCCTAACAACATGACGATGATGCCTTATGATAATTATGATGGGGCTTATGGATATGATTTTATAATTATAAGACTATACCATCGATTCTTATAAGGAAGTAGGGTTCCTTGCTCATTATTATCACAATTATATTTATGATGACTATGATGATGGTGACGATGTTGATTTATTGTATATGATGACGATGATGTCAATGTCAATGATGATTATACATGTGGTAGCACTTATAGATCCCAATTTATCCTAATGGAACCTAAATGTCTGTAACGACATCTAAATGACCCTACTATCACTGAAATGACTGTAACAACATCTAGACGAACCTAACAATTACATGACATGAATCCTAATGGTGATGAGTGATTATGAACACTAATGGCATATGAGTGACCATAATGAAAATGATGATGATGATGATTTTGTTGATGATGTACTTGATAATGATGATGATGATGACAACGAGGGTGATGATGAAGATGATGTTGATGTACCACATGACATTGGTGATGATGGTAACAACAGTGTTGATGTCCATGAAGATGATGCATGTGATAATACTTCTAGACATTGATTGATTCTAATGGAACCTAAATTTTTTTAATGACATATGAGTGACATACTAATATCACCTAAATGACTGTAATGACATTTAGTTGTCGTTGATGACATTTGAGTGACCTTAATGGCATTTGAGTGACTGTAACACCATTCCATGAATGCAAATGGTGATGACTGATGATGAAACATAGTGGCATATGTGTGAGACTATCAACGATGATGTGGTCGATGATGTACTCATTGATGAGGATGATGATGACCATGATGTTGTTGATGATGTACTTGTTGCTGTTGATGTTGATGATGATGATGATGTTTATGCAATGTATGACGAACTTGACCATGGCATTCACTTTTCCTTGAAAAAATTTGAGTGACCTTAATGCCATTTGAGTGACTCTAAAAGCATGACATGAATCCAAATGGAGATGAGTGATGATGAACCCTAATGGCATATGAGTGACCATAATGACAATGATAACGATTATTTTGTTGACGATATACTCGTTGTTGATGATGATGATGGCTATGACAATGAGGATGAGGATGAGGATGATGTTGATGCACCATATGACGTATTTGATGATGAAATTCACTTGTCCTTGAAAACATTTGGGTGACATTAATGGCATTTGAGTGACTCTAAAAGCACGACATGAATCCAAATGACAAAGACTGGTGATGAAATCTGATTGAATATGAGTGACCCTAACGACGATTTCCTTTGATATCTCTCTTACTACCCCTAATAGAATATTGGTGACCATTTGTTCATGATTTCCTTTGATATCTCTCTTACTACCATTTGTAGAGTATTTCCATTACTTCATAAATCCTTAAAAGCCTCAACATCACATATTCATGGCCAATTGAAATAAGATGAAGATCTTCACTCAACACATGGGGTTTTTGTTCATTTTGTCTCCATCTTCAATACCTTTTATCATTATTTATTTCATTTTTCATTTTATATTTGTTGTTGTGGAGGTTTGTGAATATCATTATGCATAAAAACAATGGATATGTGCTCATAAATTCTTATTTTGTTTATCAAGCAATGGATCATATTTGTGAGTTTTGATTGGAAAGAAATGTACATTTACAGGGCCATTATATTTTATAGGATTCTACAAATATTTATCTTGTTTTATCTGAATATAATTTAATTTGTTGCATTAATAATGTATACAAACATGTGGTAACCTATAATTCTTTGAACAGATTTCAATTATAAGTTGGATGTGGTAAATTTATTGCAAAATATCAGCTACTATATATAGATAACCACATTAATTGGAAAATTTTAATGGTAAACTAAGTTTTCTTCCTCATCAACATTGTTCATTAGTGCACGATGGAACATGACTAGTAAAGTTCATAGAATACTCTCTCTCTCTCTCTCTCTCTCTCTCTCTCTCTAAATATATATGTATATATATATACATGTATATATACATGTGTGTATATATATACACATGTATATATATATATATATATATACATATACATGTGTATATATAGATATATATATATATCTATATATACACATGTATATGTATATATATATATATATATATATACATGTGTATATATATACACACATGTATATATACATGTATATATATATATACATATATATATACATATACATATATATATATACATATATATATATATATATATATATATGTATATATATATGTATATATATACATATATATATATATATATATATATATGTATATATATATATGTATATGTATATATATATGTATATATATATGTATATATATATATATATATATATATATCATTGTGCCACTACTACCTTCATTCCCCATTGAAATTGCTTGAAGAATTAAATCAATGAGCTATTGTGTTTGTTGAGGATTCAATAGTGTGCATAATAATTAAACAAACATTGACATTTCAGTATTCAATGCATAATGAAAAAGGGGAACACATGCGGTTAAAATAAATTGAAACAAAAATAAAATTTAGTAAGCTCATGATAAAATGACTGTTTCAAATAGTGATTTCCATGTCCATTTAAGTATTGAGTTGTTAAGAAGTAACCTTTTGAAAAATTATAAATCAAGAACCTAATTCAAAATTACTAAATCCATGTGATAAAAAAAAAATTCAAAACTTTGGACATAAGATCATTATTCAAGCATGGATTAGAAATCTTGTAAAATTAGAAGTCTTCATTTACATTATTATCTACATCTATGTCATCTAATGCTTCCTTATCAATGTTGATATGGTCCTGCAAGTTTTTTATATTATTTTTCTTGCACCATGCTACTTAAGTGGTATTATAATCATCTTCATCTTCACCTTCTTCTAACTCCAAATCATCCAATTGATTTGCACCATTCTGATTTTCATCTATCTCTAGATCATCTAACCCTGGATCATGTTGATTAATGTCATGAAAAATGGTGTTATGTTGTGTTTGAACATATTCATCTTGATCTTCTTGTGTTTGAACATCTTCATCTTGAACATCACCATGGGTGCTCATTTCTTCATTGTTCTCTACTCTCTCAACTAGAATTGGTTGGATATCATAGTTTTGCTCAATATTCATTGGGGCATCATCAAATACATTCCTTAATCTTGGATCATAATGTATGACAAATATCCACTTTGGATCTAGAATATAGTCATAGAAAAATACCTGCACATGAACCATAATCATTATTAGACCTATGTTGGTACAATTTTTAATTAATATGCACATATATATTCGCAATGAACTATGAATTAACATATTGTATATAACCATTGATTCTTGTAATTATAGTTATGCTATACTGAAAATAATACCTGCTCACAATGAATTGGTAGGACATAGGGATCCTTATCTTCTAGTAGGTACCTCGAGGAATACATAGAAAAAAATACGCTATGTGTATCATGTCTTCGCATCCTCTCAAATGCCTCATACCATCTACATTTAAAAATACAACATTAGAAAGAACGGTAATCCAACTCAATCATTTCTTGGATTTTTCCTACATATTGAACACTCCCTTCAATAATATTTCTATCTTTTGAACTTACTCGACTTGATTGCTTAAAATATACCATGACACCACAATCAAAGGAGCATCTTTTTACGCCTACTCTTTCCACACGATAGTGTCGACCACATGCCCACATTGCAGGATATCTCCTCAGTTGTATCAGACCATTTGGTTAGGTTCTTCAATTGATGGATCCTGGAAAAAAAATGTTCCCAACTTTTTAGTTCAACATCTTCATACTTCTGAAGCCAATCAATTGGACCCATAACCTTGGGAGGACCTCTACTTTCAATTTCCCATCAAACTAATTCTTGAGTTGAGTCATGAACTTATGATTTGTTGGTAGAAAGACCATATTGTTTGCATAAATAAAATTGTGTAGATATTTAGACTAGCGCCCCTAAAAAGTTTTGCGCATCCTGGACATGTGCAAACCCCCTTTGTTTGAATCCCTCAACTTCAATAACTAATGTTTTGGGAAAAAAATAGTATAATGGATCTATGAAAATTCAACTGAAAATAATATATGATGTGCAAATATGTAAAATAATTTTCGTACCTGAACATACACCAAGTCCTGGGAAAACGTGAATTGTCCAATATAGTACACCATAAAACATGAAGGACCTATTTGATGGAGGATGTGATATGTCATACATTCTTATGCCTTTCCATAACAATTGCATCTCATCAATAAATGACAGAATATAAACATCCATTTTTTTCACTTGACGTTTTCCTAGAACAATGAGACTTAGCATAAGGTGTTCCTTTCTAACACTCATCCATGGGGGAATATTGTATACTATCAATCCAACTAGCCAAATAATGTAATTTGGGATTAGGAATGAGAAAGGGAACACTCCATCAACTGCAAGGCCTAACCTGATACTACGTGGTTCATCTTTGAATTTTGTTGGCCATTTATATTCTATGTGTTTCATTGCTTTAGAGTCTGTCAGAATTCACATGAATCCATATTTACTCCTATTCTTCGCATGCCAATCCATCAATTGTGCAAGTGACTTGCAACGAAACATTCGTTGAAGTCCAGGTATAATTGGCATGTGCCTTAAAACCTTATTTGGAATTGTAGTGCTCTGTAGATCTATACGATGTCTCTTCTCGTTGAATATAGGACATTCTTGATAGTTTTTGTATTCGTCTTTCTATAAAATGCAATCATTATTACATGCATGAATTTGCTTATATTCAATCCCCAAATGGACCAATAATTGGCGTGCTTCTCTACAAGTTGATGGAAACACATTATCTTCAGGGAATATTTTATCTTTTAGTGCCTTGTAAGATTGTCATACACAGAATAAATTAAATATTTCAATTCTTTAAAATATATGGTTTAAGGTAAAAAAGCATAAATAAAAATGAAGTTAATAGATATATACAAGTTAGCTACAACAACTGACTATGCAACTCCACAAAGATAATTCAACTCACCTTAGAAGGGTAGTGAAGATCTTGTCAGACTAACCAAACAATGACTTGATTTCTAGTAATATTAGTGTGCAAGTTAGTTTTGATGTTCTACTTGCACCCAATTTGAACACAACTGTCTTCACTTGCTTGATGGAGTCACTAAGGTTTATATCCTCAACATTATGTTGTTGGAAATTTGTCTTTGTATCATAATTATTGTCAACTATAGGATCATCATTATTTACATCCCCAAAGAAACCTGTGAGCATTTCATTCAATCCTTCTTCTTGTACTTCAATTTCATCATTATCTTCACTAGGAATGTTAGGTGGCATGTCATCATCATATGCTAATGCCATCAACTATTCAATTTTTTCACGCGGTAGCGGCTCTCTTTAATGTTGCTCTTTTTTCCTTAGTGTGATTTAATGGATGGTTTGGATCATCCCACCCAAATCTTAAGAGCCTAGTTGGATCTTGAATACTAGTAGGTGTGTCAACATCAAAAAAATCAACCTAACATACAATGTAGTCATTATGTAGTATTAGACAACAATTTGATAAAATATTGAAACCATTTCTGTAATACCCCCATTTTGACCCTTACGATATATTGGCTTTCAATGTAAATATTGGATACATGTGATGTAAGTTACCCTAGCGTGGAGCTCAAGGCCAAGGCCCCGCTAGTGGATGCTCGGATTTTATTTAAAAAGGCGAGTATTTTATATTACGTTATCCATGTGCTATTAATCCATGGAACATTGTAAAAGGATGTAAATATTAATATTGCAATAAAATACCAAAAACTGGCTATGGAAGCAACTAATAAGAGGGGCCATGTGTATACACTAGGGAGTGGTGAGGGGGTTCTGAGGTTGAACCATATGCTTCCCAATGTCATCTTGAGATCCCATTTGACTTTCCTTGCTGACATTTAATTATGTTGTAAGGAAGTGGTTGAAGAAATCAGTCCATGGCTTTAATGGAGCATGGGCAACCCATAAATTTGTATGGTAGGGTATGGGATCTGTTTACTTGACCCACAAGTCACTCTACCTCATGGGAATTCGTTTTTCCTAATTCCCATTCCATTGTTGATGATCAGAGCATCAGTTTTCATCCATTACACATGCCCAACAGTGAGAAAAACCAAAAATCACAACTTTGAATCAAGCCACGTTTTGAAGTGCCAGAAATGCCCAGAAATTTGTGTGGACAGTGAAATCCAATGATGGATCCATAAACCTGAACCTTGGGGAAAATTTGAGAGTGTTAGATTCCCATAAATCCATAGGAGAACCCATACTTTATAGCCCAAAAATCCAATTACGGGACATAGTCATTTTCCCATAGAATTAAGAAAATCCAACCGTGAATGACAGAGAAGAAGATAGAATAGAGGTTGGAATTGCTTGAAAAAACCAGTGAAGGATAGAATCTCAAGGACTTAGCATCTTGGACCTTTCTATTCCCACCCTGAAGAGCACTAGAGGGAATGGGCGCCTTAGGGACTGTGTAGCAGAGAAGGGGACCTTCCTTGTGTGGGTGTGGTAGGTATTGTGGGTGCCAAGGTTGTTTGGACTTATTTGAGATTTATGTTGCTCTGTGGTTGATCTCACTGTCTTAGCACCCTCCTCCTTTGTCTCTTTCATGCTTGATGAAACCAACTGTGTGTTGGCTTAGCATGATTGTTTGTGTGAAACCATGACTGTGAGTGAGCCTATTAGTTCCTCCTTAGTGGATACATGGCCCAGCTCTGGGGTGGTCTCTCAGCTAAAAGGATATAGGCTGGACAAAGACCTATGGTTGGGTGGAATGTTTCTCTCACATAGCCAGTTGCTTGGACAGCTTCATCTTAAAGATAAGTATCCTCTGTGGTTTAAGTTATGTCCATCTTGTGTTCTGCAATGTTTTAATTTGATGACTATTATTGATATGTTGAATGCATGATGCAATTGTGTGTGGATAATGTTTTCATTCCGCTGTGTTTATTTGAGTATGAATCTGCACACATGAATTTTATTTATTATGAATTTGTTATTCATGAATGGGGCTGAGTTTTCCAAATAAGCCCAACATGTTAGTCATTTTCCCTTCCTTGGATCAGATCGAGGGGAGGGGACATGGCAATTTCAATGATAAGAATAAAATAGTATACAAAGCAATATAGAAACTCCCTCTCTTTCTATCTCTCTCTCTCTCACACACACACATTAGAGCCTACTTTTATCGATTCATTCATAAAACAAAATTTGGAATTCATAACATAATTTTTTTTTTATGAATTCTTAGTTTAAAAAACAAGCCACACTCATTTCTTATTCCTTGGTTTTCTCCCGTTAGGAATATCCCTAGAGAGACCTTCATCTTCTCTCCTCTTCCCTTGTCCTTGAGTAGTTTATGCATCTTTAAACTTTTTCTTGTTCTCTTACTCATTTTCATGTCTTCCTCATCTTCTGAGTTATTATATGTGCACATGGCATTGTTATATGTATCCATTGATTGAAATTCATCACCCTCTAGGCTAGAAGTAGGTGTCCCGAGAAACTTTAAACCACGAACCATCTCCTACAGGTATTTAATAACAAAAAAAATGAAATAAAATATTCAACATGTGACAAAATTATTTATACATGCGTATTATTTAAAATATGAGGATGGACTTACCACAATCCCTATTGGATCTGAATCAATTGTAGGAGGCATATTACCCACTTGAAGATCATCATTTATGTAATGTGTTTGTACAATACCACATTTGAATTCTTTCTTTACATGAAATTGAGAACATCCACATACAACAATTTTCTCAAATTATTCATCCCTTGTACTATCATCATTACCCACCTCTTGTTCAGTGTGTTGTGCTTCTATTGTATCTGTAGGATCCATTGTCATATCTTCTTCCATACATTGTCCTCTACGTGATTTAGCAGTAGGAGGTCGACATCTACGTACACTATGTCATTGTTCCCTATTAGACTGCTTCAAATTTGCATTCGCTCCAATTGAATTGGAAACCTAACATAATCAACAACATGCATTAATGATTTATTTCCATGAAAAAAAATCATCTCAAAGTACTCATCACATGTAATATCACCAAGGCGAACCTCATGTTCAGTGCACTCATTTTCTGGTGTATATGTTGAATCAATCGTCATATCCTCTTCCACCTACTTTGTACTCTGACACCTTTTAATAATACGAACTTCACTTCCACGTGCATTAGTTGTATTTTGGACCTTAAATAATCAACCACATGCATCATTAGTTGACAATATTGAATAATAAACTGAATAATGTATTTTTTCTATGAAAACTAAATAATCTAATTTTTCTGAAAAATATCACATTGAGTTATTAAATTATGATATTTAATAACTCAATGTGATATTTTTGTACTTCGTTTATACATCATGCCTTACAGCATCCTTTGAAATGTCTCAATCCAAGTCCATTTCCTCCTTTTCCTCCTGCACAATAATAGGACACAAGATTTAGTCTAAATTTTGATAAATAGATAGAAGTAATACTATGCACTAGAGAACAAATTTTGAACATTCCTTTAAACTCTAAATTCATAAGCACTTTTAACTCTAAATGTTTTGGCATTTGTCATTTCTAGTATCACACGTTTTATTTCTAAACAATTGAGGAGTTGGAATTAAGAGTGATGTTGAGTGGGGGGTACATATGAGCTTCCTCTTTGTCATGGTTGTCCTTGCCTGCAATGAATAAAGTATTCACAATGTAAAGAAAATCTCAAGTAATTTACAATAATTTACAAATTTCATTGTTGGATCAATAGAATTTGTTTATATTGTTATTTGAATGAGTTTTATTCATTGTAATTTGGCTCTAGTGGTTTGGATAAATTGGTGTCCATCTTGTGTATTCACATGAATTAGATATATCATTGATATAGAAGAAACACAATAAGTATAGGAAAAGTTCAAGTATCTCCCTAATCATCATATCAAGGGCCCCATAAAATTTCTCCAATAACTACTGAGGGTGTTGAATTTTAACATCGAACTTTCATCCTTGCATTGTGATGTATACAAACTAGTTGGATCTTATTAGAATGACATTTTACAATCAAAATACATTTCATAATACAAACCAATTGAAATAATATTCATTATGTCAATTCTAAATCTAAAGTCACACTTAAACCTACCAAAGCATCCATGCTAAGAAAAACATAGTGGCAAAGGGATGATGGTCCCTTCACAAGGAAACATTCCAAGTGAAGGGGATGGGGAGATATTTTTCATATATTTGACCACAATATGATAGCATAGTTTTTTCACAGCTAAGTACGATTGACAAGTCCTTATTGATTGGTATATCATCAAGTATTAAACATCTATGGAAATAATTATTTTTATAGTTATGACATTGGTTCCAAATGCTACGAACATGGTCAAGTGAGTATGTTTTGTTATAGTTAACACACAATATTTTTTTCAATTGACCATCCAACAATGACTATATGAGGCCACTAGAAGATCAAAACTTATCTATTTCATAGTAAATGAAGGAAATCATATCAAAATCCATTCAAACTCAACCATTTGTTTTAAAAGCATGATGTTGTTTATTAGGGAACTACACACAATAAGAGACAACAAGATACAAATATAGACAAAATGGATATAAATCATATAACTTAAAATCCATGTACATCAAAGCTACAAAACTTGTCCAAACATATAGATTTTCTGACAAAAAGTGAAACATGGTTCCTAATGTACACACGATGGAAAATCGTGCCCTATACAAAGTCTGACAACTCATGCTGTAGGTCCAAAATACATGGAACCTTGTGCCCTAGATACCAAGTACATGGAAGTTGATACCCAAAAATGCCACATCGTGGCTAATGTGCATAACATAGTATGTCAAGCATCATGCCCACTCTCGGCACTCCCAGGTGCATCTCCAAAATCGATCTTCTTCTTCTTGGAGCTAGTTGGAATCTCAGGCACTCTTCTATCTAGGAGTAGACCGTCTCTCCAAGATATGAAACAAATGATATAAGATACCATCATTTTCAAGCATTTGTAACATTTACCACATTTATAAATTGAATGTAGATTTCAAATTTTAAATAACTCACTGTTGATGGGAGTGGGAGACGTGAGGCAGGTGTCCTCAATCTACTGAGCCTCTCAGCAATGCCACCCTACAACGTTTACGACAATCATATCATTAAAAAAAATAATGGCTTAAATTAATTTTTCGTTAATGCATCACAATATTTTCATAAATTAACTCGATTCTCACCATGAACACCTCCGACATGCACAGAACTGGGCTTCAGGGCTAGCAGGTGGAGCAGTTGGCTGGACAACCGACTCTAATGCAATCATGGCAGGGGTGGGGAGGGGGAAGATGTAGTTACAACAACTACAAGTGCAACCAATGTAGATGTATCAATGGATGTTGCAATAGTAGTTTCCAAAATAGTGGCCGGAACCGAAGAAGATAGTGTGGATGAGGGCATGGTGGTAAGGGGTGGATGAGGATGTCATGGACAATGAACTCCTACTGGTTGTACGATAGGGGGTATCGAACTAAAAGGGCTAGGGGTGGTGTTGAGGGATGGTGGATGGGAGGGAAGTCCTGGATAGAGGGCAGAGGATGGATATAAGGGGGGGTTGTTGACGAAGGGGGGGAAGCTGTATGGAAGGTGGGGCATGGACGAATAGGGGAGGATGGATAGATGGGGGGGGGAATGGATGAATGGTGGAGTATGGATAGACAAGGGGGCATGGATGAATGGGGGAGGCTGGATGGAGGGGGGAGGATGGACGGAGGGGGGAGTATGGACAGAGAGGGGAGGTTGGATGAAAGGGTGGTGGTCGACAGAGGGAGGGGTATGGATGGAAGCGGGAGGGGTGACTCATAGGAGAGGGTGGAAAATTGGGACTGAAGTGGGGAGGTGGAATATAGGCACTTGTAGCTGATGGTGGAACCTACATATAAATTTGTAATATCATAGTTTAGTACTAAGAAAAAAATCAAATTAAAACATAGTAAGTCATAACAATTCAAATTAAAAGTGTGCTTTTAACTACAAATTGTACCAGTGTGTATGGTGACCTTCTGATCCCTAGCGGAGATGGCTGGTCATCATAGTTTGTGCATACCTGTGGACATCAAAATGCATGCACATTATGAACATATTAAACAAGTAATTATTTAGGCAATCAAAATATTCAAAAATATTGTACGAACTATCATCGTGTATGTCATAAATATAAATAAATAAATAATAGAAATGACATAAGTAAAACAATATTGTGTGAGGTACTGAAAATACGTCCATGTGAGGTGCTCCAATTTCTGTTGAAGCTGCCATTGTTGTGTCCAGGTTGGGAGATCCTACATTCTCCCATGTTGGCGTCTCCACTCTAAATAACTATACATTGAAATAATAGTTTAAGTCATACATAACTGCTTTAAAATTACTTTACAATTTCTCAAGTGATGATTGAAAACTCATTATAAAAAGTGCTAACCTACTCCATATAGAAGCACTCGATTGGGCCAGGGAAAGTGTGCCCGCAATGGGGACAAATATGTGGCATTGTCCCCGTCGAAATAGAAGTACTAGCATGGCTAACACCAGTCATAGGTCTATCACAACTCTATCGTGAAGGCCCTGCGCCTGAGTCTCTATCAGGGTCAACCTGTCTCTCCACTATAGTCGTTGCTAAAATTGCGGTGTGTCTAAGGAGTCCATGTGGCCCTCTTAGTGGGTTCCTCTTGGAAGCAGGTCGATCTTGGGTAGAGCCAAGCCCAACACCATGGAACTCATTTATGTGAAAATAGTTGACATGTAAACTGAGCACAAACTGAACCCACAGTTGTCGAAGGAAGTATTGTGGAACCTCCCTATTATTGCAGGGAGGTTTATCGTAAACCATGAACCACCTCTGCATCCAATTGTCCCTCCATGGTTGGAAATGACACTAATCCATGAAAACACATGGATTTCTAATGTCCAGTGGTTGTTGTGTTCTTGGATCGGTGAACATGTATTGTATAATTGGGACTTTGTAATATTCAATGCTTTTATTTCCTTCTTGGAAATTCCTGTGGAATAATACTCCAACATCCTAGCTCTATATTCGGTCATGTCAGGAAATTGGCGATGTGCATGGATGAGGGATTCAATTGATCTCTCAATTGCGGTGGAAAGGGACACCCGAGATGGTTCCCTTGTGTTTCTCAATTCTCAAGTGTGCACTCTCATTTCATTTACGTAATGGTTCAAGTCGTCTTGGTCGAAATTTTGTTGGGGGTTTTAATTTTGTTGGGAATTTTGATTTTGTTGGGAATTTTGATTTTGTTGAGGGTTTTCATTGGTTCCAAGATTTGTGTTTTCTTGTGTTCCACCAGAATCCATGTTAACATTTTTTTCATTCATTGTATAGGTTTAGACTCTGCAAATGAAAAAATTTCTATTATTTTACTAATTTAGGAATTATTAAAAATTTAATAAACAATAAAAAATCTATAAAATGACAAAAAAAATGATCTTACCTATCCAATGCAATGGATGATCACCCGGTAGATGGATTGATGGATTTTTTGAGTGCAATGGGTGAGTGGGGTGGTCTCTTACTCCGCGTACGTGCCAGTTGAGTGAAGCTTGGTCGATTGGAAATGAAATAGAATGCATTTTGACCCTCTGTTTTTATTTAGTTTAACATGAGTGCATGCGCGACCTTGGGAGCGGACAGGCTAACAATGCACACGTGCCTCGGTTCGGTACCGAACCTAAAGGCGTGTGCGCACTTTCTTAAGTGCATGCGCATGTTCATTTTTTCTCCACTAGCGTGGCCCCATTGCAATGGTTTTGGGGAGAAACTTTATGCACCCACCCTAAAATATTTGGGGCATAAGAGTTAATAGTGAATCAAATAAGAGAAATATGTTGGTTTAGACATCCTAGGATGAAACAATACAATAATTTTGTGTGGGATATGATTGACAACTTCTTTAAGGAAATCAACATTAATGCAATATCTAGGGATTTAAATCACAAGGATGATAATTTGGCAAGAACAATAGTTGATATCCCTCCTAATTTATATCATCTTTCATACTCTATCAGGGTCATGCATAGAGATGCCAGTCCTAATAACATCAAGCAATGGAAAGTATTTGAAGATGCCTAAGAAGCGATGATTTAATGCTACATGAGGTTATTAAGCATCATATAGTAGATTGAACTCTTGCTGCACACATTGATAAGCACTGTAAGAGTTGGATTTCTCTAGGGAACTATGCATCAGTGAAGCGAAATGCCTTTATTAAATTGTGTGGGGTAGTAGAGAAGAGTGTCATGGTTGGGATGGTTGAGTGAGATCCATGAAAATACTCAGAGGTGGACAGTTTGTCTAAGCATGAGATAAAATCGATTGTAGGATGAAAGAGAGAAGCATATAGATGTTTCATTTTCCCTAGTGGCCTCATAACTTAGCTTGGGGGTGGCTTCTCACAGAAAGAGTATATCTTTGTAAGACACTATCTTCGGGGTTTTACAAAATTTATAAATTATGTAACATTAGCAATAGTTATAACCATAAAAGAAAATAATTACCAAAGAATTAAATATTCACAAAAGATTTATAATTTCATGGAATGGCATTACCAAAAAGTATAACCATAAATGGATAATCACAAAAGACCCAAATTTAAAATCTTTTAATATTCCAAATTAATAAATAATGGGAAGGACAGTCAAGAGTACATACCTGAACCTATGAGAAATAATTACAGTTGCACCCATGACTAGTTGGCTGGAGCAGAAGAAGCAAGACACTGCAAGAAACAACATGGAAACCACAATTGGGAGGGGTGCTCTCCTCCCAACACACCCCTTAGTCATATACATAGAGCCCCTGATCCCTCACTCGGCAATACCAGGCCAACCAATACTATCATCATCGAAAATATACCCACACCCTCCAAACCTCCCTCTCCTAAAAACACTGAAGATAAATGAGGAAAAGGAACAAGGAAAGAAGAATACCTCTTCCTCTTATCATTCCTCGTATTTAATATATTCCAACCTCCCCTAGGATGGACGCATGTCCACATGCAATAATTCCCATGCAAAATTCTACTAAATAGATAAATAGATCACAATTACATATTTTATTATTTTCCTTTATCAACCCCTTATTTAGCCTAATCCATGATTAATTTAAGTTAATTTGTTAAGATATATATTTATATTCTTATGAATCCCATGCCCTTAAAAATATTATTGATATAAACCTACATAGTCTAATACTATTGTGCAGGGATAGGACTCACTCGTGTGGCCATCACGAGTAAGTACCATGCCTACATTATAACCTCAACATGCTACCTAGTACTAATTTAATATGTGATGGAGGGATGTTACATACTCTCCCCATTCAAGGAACTTCATCCAAAATTTATTATTACAAGCTTCCTAACCATAATACTTCTACTTCCTCCCTTACACACCCTCTCCCATAATCGTACCATCCAATCAACTTTCGAACACCCCCAACACTCTGGATGATCCCGCTCACCATGGAACGTGTCCTCTGCTACAACTAGTATACGGGTCTCTTATAATGGTGTGGCCGCGGTACACATCAAAAATATCATCATAGATCCGAGGAGGTGAGAGTATAACTCTCTCTATATCGTCAAATTATTGCATCAATCTAAGGCTTAAGGCCTTTCAGCATTAGTTGGGACCTATGGTCCCAAGGCCTCATTTGGAGGGTACTAGGAATTTGGTCCAGTGCACTAAACCATGCACGCCAGGCATCTAGTAAGGATGGAACAAAACCCCATCCACAACTCCCACCGGGAAATCAACCCCAGGCAACAAAATTCCTTCTCCATATAGCTCCCCCTCGATGAAATACCTCAAGCCATGGACTTTCGTCAACTATATAAATGAAGGAACTACTGGAAAGGTATTACTAAGTGATTCGGTCCCTAGCCCATACTCCCTCGTGGTTATGGGCTCCCATGAGATCATGGTTTCTAGAATGACTAGGCCTTGAAGGCTCCAAAGTGGAATTCTTGTAACGCTTCCACTCACAATCATATAGTCAATCATTAATCATCCCAGAAGAAGTCTTCAAACAATAACACATGACCATATAATATTAATAAAGCAAGTGCAATTGTTGCATCACCTCATATGTACTGAGAAAATCAAGGAACACATGTTTCCATAACCATCTCACGTCACCATTAATGATGTTATCATCATCATGACTAGAATATCATAACATATATATATCAAGAACCATTCTCAACATAAGACTGCATAATAACATATGTGGCTCATAATAAGGGGTAATTCATAACCCAAGATCATAGATATTTCATCAATTGCCATGTACACCTCCCTCATTGATCCTCATAACCTTCTTTGGAGAACTGTTTGAAATATTTAGATGGAAAATTACAATAAGAAAATATAACAAAGGATGATTTGACACACACGAAAGACATCGTGTTCTCCCCAAAATTTAATCTTTTTAAAAGGCATGGAAGGTATCACCTTCTTTGAAACATTCAATCTTTTGATGTGCTTGAAATGCATTACATTCTTTAATAGTTTCCATCCTTTTAACATGCTCAAAATGCGTCATGGACTTCATTAAATTTGAGCTTTTAAACTTTACTGAAGGGCATTGAGTCTTTCAAAAATTTCATTGTTTTAACAACACAAAAATGCATCATGTTCTTTGCAAAGTGCAATCTATTTGACATGTCAAAAAGGAATCATGCTCTTTAGGGGAAATTTTAGGGGCGAAATTTAGCACATGGGCTATTTTTGACATTTTTTTCCAAAAAAACATTTTCCAATTTGCCTTTTTTTCATAAATGATTCACCCAAAATCGATGAGATAAGTTTTTTTTTACTCCAAAAATTGCCAAAATTTTCCAAAAACTATATAAAGTCCTTAGAGATTTGAATATTTTTACAAAACTTCAACCAAACATTTTATAGTTGCAACTTTAAGAATTAGTAAGATTCGCCAAGATTTATACACTTAGAAAATTTTATAAATCCTTAAAATTTTCCCCGATGTTCTCTACAAATTTTATGATTTTTAATAGACATGAATTTTATTATCGTCTTTGAATAATTCAATCTTTTGGTGTGCTTTAAAAGAATCATGCTCCTTACTGAATTCCATCTTTTAAGCATGCTCAAAATGAATTAAGGCCATCATAAAATTCGATCTCTTCAACTTACCCGAAAGGCATTGAATCTTTTGCAAACTTGGATCCTTTTGACACACCCAAATTTTGATACTTTTAACTTTCTCGAGAGGCATCGTGTTGTTCACAATATTAAATCTTTTAAAATGCATGAAAAGGATCATCATTTTCAAAAATTTCAATCTTTTGATGTGCATGTTATTTACTAAATTCAATCTTTTTAACATGCTCAAAATACATCGAGGTTTTCCTAAAATTTGATATTTTTAACGTGTTTGAAAGGTATTGAATCTTTCACAAACTTCAATCCTTTTAATGCACCAAAACTTTCAATATTTTGAGTTACTTTAAAGGAAACTTCTTCTTTGCAATTTTTTATCTATTTAGCAACGTAGAAATCCATTGTGTTCTTCACAAAATTCAATCTATTTTACATGGACAAAAAGCATCACGTTATTAAAAAAAATCATGCTGAAAATCAAACAAGTCCTTTTAAAACTTTGATCGTTTTAACTTTCCTAAAAGGCATGGAACATTTCACAAAATTACATCCAAGGCATCACGACCTTCTCAAAATTTGATCTTTCTAACATGCCAAAAAGGCATCATAATCCTAAAAATTTGATCTTTCTACAATTCTAACAAGACATTGCAATTTTGTCAAAATTTGAACGAAAGGAGTATATGCGTTCAAAAAAATCAATTCTTTTAGCTTGCCTAAAATTCATTGAATCCTTATAAAATTTCTTTGCTCACTAAATTTCTACACTTTCTATATCTAATAGAGTTTGGAGATGACATTGGACGTCATGCATAGGTGGGAATGTTTCCATTTGAGGCATTGTACGACCACAAAGTACTCGAGTAATCTAGGACATCCAATAGACATAAATAAGATTGCACCGAACTTGATAAAAGAAATGGAAGAGTGGGTTTCTCAACACTTACAAGAGAGTTGTGCCTATTATAATAATAGAGGTCATGGAGAATTCAATCTTCAAGATCAAGTAGTTTTGAGGGTGAAAACTAAGAAAAACTCATTGATGTTGGTAAGTTGTGCCATGATAGTTCCCATATATTGTAATCCAATTGAAATTCTAGAGATAATAATGCTTGGTGGGAATAACATTGCACTGCCAACAAATATTAGAGCACATAATGGTTTTTAGGCTTATTTGATGGAGAAATACTTGCAAAAGTAACCTACAAACAATGTTGGACTACATTATGAAGGTACATGAATGAGTCATGTAATGAAATTCTTTTAACTCATTTTGTAAATGTATAAATATTCCATACAAGAACAAATTTAATAAAGACAAATTTTAATCAAAATATTGCCTCCTATTAATCTTTGAACATCTAAAACTGGTCTACAAAATTACAATAATAGATTAAAAGAATAAGGGTGATTGCATGATAATCTTAACACAATAAATTGAAAGGAAACATGTCTCTCCTTCAAATGAGAAGTGAATCTGAAAAGAAGGTTTTGGCATGAATAAAAGTGTCATGAATAGATTATTTATGGATTCCTCTTGCTCAAGTGTACGATGAGCAAAATCGGTGGTCGATATCATAACTCTTGCTATGAATGAACCTAGTTCATGGCTTAGATCTAACTTGTCAAGCCACTAGCAAGCACCTAAGGCTAACTGGTAAATATTTTTTGACTTGGAAGAGAGGCATATCACTAGCTTCAGAAAGCATGAAGCAAAAGACTAAAATAATATGGTTGTAGCTATCAAGAACATGGACAATACTAGTAACAATTTCATCATAAACATTATCCCTTGCAAAGATTCATTGCTTCAACCTAAAACTGGCCTTTTATTAAGCATGCCCAAACCCATTGCATTAGTGGTAGTATTTCTCATGCATGTCATAATAGGTGTAGGCCCTTTTCTAGGCCCTAGCTAATTAAAATATATAGTTTGATTTGGACCAAGCGTGGAGTTTTGAAAAATTTCTGATTGAGGTGAAACAAAACCCTAAGTAGAGCCTTCCAAAATATTTTTATGTATCAAACAAGTCTATTCTACCATTTTTTCTTTAAGGTACAAAGGATCTGTGAAGAACCTACAATAATTAATTAATGAAAACACACGAAATAACAGAAATAACAGAACTCAGAATCACTTTTATATTGATCGCAGGCCACTTCGAGGGGGCAACCTCCTTTGAGCAAACTCAATACAAATAACTTCATGGTGCCTTCATAGGCCTTAACACACACTTATATACTAAGTCGAGGCGCGAACACTATGGGTCAAAACCATGGGCCAATACAAACTATGGATCAACAATACTACGGGCGACTTACAAAGCATATGCGTCAAACAACAATAACACAAACTGTGGATCAACAAATACTACGGGAGGACTTACAAAGCATATGCGTCCAACAACAATATACTAATAAAGTAAATACATAGGTTCCTAACATCCCCGCCCCCTTAGAAAAAGCTTTGTCCTCAAAGCTTGAGATGTGGAAATTGATGCAGAAGCTGAAGGAGTGGTTCCCCTGTAGCATCCTCAGGTTGCATGTCGGGCCACTGACACCTTTTGAATTTCAGGGAGGATTGCGTGGAAGGCTGTAGATGAAGAAGAACCATATCAACTACATGAAAAGTGCGCTCAAAACGGTGCTGATCAGCTTATTGTTTCAGTCAAATTCTTGCCATGTGAAGATTGTCCTGCAAAATGAGAAGAATCTTATCACGATTTCGAAGAATCAATTCAATTGCCTGATGCCTAAACTGGGGAGCTGTTGAAGGTGTATGGAAGAAGAACTGGCGGTGCCTGTCCAGAGATTGATTCATATGGTGTCCTTTTAGATGTGGTACTGTACCACTGGAGTGCTTCTAGGAAATCCATAGAAATAGTTGTCCAAATCTGTGTAGGGATGGGCAAGGGTTCGAGCAGTTCCGAAAGGAGTGTCATTTCACTCGTGTTGACCTGGGAAGTATCACAGTCAACCACCATCCGTTGAATTGTCAATTTTAGTCCCTACCAAAAGAAGTTACATTATTCCCGGTCATACATTTGGAGGAACCCAGAGTGCCCTGCCGATGAAGAAGCATGGAGTTCATAGAAGAGATAGCCCCATTGAATAGATTGCAACCAATTTGGAACAAGCAGAGAAATAGCTGGAAGAGAAACTAGGTCATCAAATGTGCGAGAGTCATAACTCATGAGGTGGATAACCCATTTCAGGTGTGCTAGGCAAGAGACCTATTGTTCCAGGAAATTTTCCAAACTCGGGAGATCAGTCTTGAGGAAGAAATAATTCCCCAATAGGGATGGTTGCCACTTAGCTACTACATGAAAAATAGCCATCATGTCCTGCTGAGATGTAGATGCGGCTAAATGCTTACTGGAAAGGTCTTGTGAAGGCGGCAAGCCCACTGGTGCAACAAAGACACCTGTATATCTATCCAAGGAAGTAGTGGAGGCCATTGGTGGGTGCATCTGAATGGAATGGAGCTGAGCGATGACACCATGTGAATTCCTCTTAAGGATCTTTTCCAGGCGATGTGAACTGATGATGCAGAGAGAACCTAGTTGTAAGCCCGTAAATTTGTGTTGTGTCCCATTGACGAAAAACTGCATCCAAAGTTCAGCAAAATGCCATAAGATGGGGCCAAGTGTACGTAACCATTAAACGCCCAAAACCACATCACATCCGCCTAAGGACAAGGAAAACATGTCAGAGTGCAGGTTATAATCTTCTAGAGAGATGCGCACATTGTGACACTTTCCCTTGCAAGGTAGGGTGCCCCCATTGGCAACCATGACTTCAAAGTTGGAGCAAGGATGGATAAAATGATCATCCTGTTTGGCGATCCGAGGGTCAATGAAGTTATGTGTCCTGCCAGAATCAATGAGTATTGTAAGATGAAGCTTCTTGAAGTAACCCCTGACCCGCATTGTTTGGGGGGTGGTGACGTCGGATAAAGCATTGAGAGATATCTCTAGTTGGTCGTCCTGAGAGGGGGGGTCCATAGGTGGCTCTTGAATGTCGACCTGATCATCTTCTTCACCAATTTTCGAGGAAGGCGGAGAATCCATATCCAAGAGATAGAGCTTTTGCTGAACACATTTATGTCCCCGAGTGAATTTCTCATCACAATTATAATAGAGCCCTTTTTCTCTACATGCCTGCATCTCTGTTTCGGACAAATGCGTGATAGGAGTTGGTCGAGGAGCTGGTGGAACGGGAGGTCGTTGAGAACCCATATTTTGGAAGGGAACAAAGGTGGGTTTGGAGCACTGTTGGGCTGCAATCTTGTCTTCTTCCAACTTAGCCAACCCTAGAGCTTCCATCATTGTGTTGGGACAGAACATTTTAACCTCTGAGCGGATTTCATCCTTAAGACCACTGATAAAACAACTCCTGTAGAATTCCTCAGACAATCCTTCTGTGTGGTTGGATAGTTTATCAAATTCTGTCTGATACTCTCTCACAGTGCCAATTTGGTGAAGTTTAGTGAGGGATCCAGTGAAATCATCAAAAGCACTAGGACCAAATCGTTGCAAAAGGAGCTGACAAAAATCTGACCATTTTGGCTCTTCATGAGCCTTGATGTACCAACAGTACCATTGAAGAGCTTCATGTTCCAAATGAAAGGATGCAAGTGGAACTTTGGTGACATCAAAAGTATTATGCAGACTGAAATACTGTTCTGCACGATAGATCCATCCAGTCGGATTAGTACCATTGAAGCGAGAAAAATCAAGCTTTGGACCACGGAAATTGCTGGAAGAAGAGAACCCATTGTCTGATGAAGACACGGACTGTCGTTTATTGTTCATGGCTGAATGCTCAAGATGGAGGCCAAGAAATTTTTCATCCAAATCCTAGAGTTTGGTTTGGATGGCTGCAAGTGCTTCCTCTATGGTGTGTGCTCCTATGTAGGTGACAACCATACCAATGGTTTTTTTTTTTTTTTTTTTTTTTTGAAACGGGTAGAAAAACACAAACATTAGCTTATTTAGTAAAGGGAAATTTGGATTTGGGAAAAACTCGGATGGGTAATTGGGGTTTGACTAGGTTTTGGACATTTTCGAAAGGATAGGGAAACGGGAAAGGAGGATTTTACAAGTGGGGTGAAAGAATGAGAAAATTTGGAAGAGAGGGACAAAGAAGTAGAATTAGGAAAGGAACTTTGTGGTAAAATTTGAAGGCGATCTGGTGAAAATCGAAGAAGTTATGACAAACCCTAAAAATAAAAAAATGTGAGATTTCGGGTGTTGGGAAGTGGAATTTGGGATAGGGTCCTTAGGAATGAAATATGCAGAATGGGATGGCAGGGGTGTCAGATAAGTTTCAAGGGAAACGGAGTTAAAACAAGGGAGATATGGCAGAAAAACATAATTTATTTATTTATTATTATTTTTTGTTTCCAGAATGGAGCAGCTACAGCGTGGAAGGGATCTGAAACAAATAGATCTGCAACGTCGCGGAAGTGATCAGAAATAGAGCGGTCTGAAATGGTGCCGAATGGATCGAAAATGGTCGGATCTGAAATAGATCTGAAAGGGCTGGATCTAGAACGGCTTTCAGAATGGATCTGAATGGCTGGATCTAGAACGGCTTTCAGAATGGATCTAAATGGTTGGATGTGAAACGGCGCAGCAGTGATCGGCAACAGTTCAGCTGAAAATAGATATGGACCCCAGGTATGTGCGACTTCCTAACAGTTCAGGGGTTTCACTCGGCCACCAATGTTGTCTGACGGCTTGTGTATTGGGGCAGTACCCCTCACTCCACGGCTCAGGTAAAACTGATAACCACTTTGCCACGAACGATAGCTCTTGGCTTACCTCATAGGTGGGAACTAGTCAATCAGGTAGGGGTTGTTTCCCTTTTCACTGACAGGTCCTCTCAATGGGATAGCTACTTTGGGGTTCCTGTGGTACTCCTCACAATGTTTTTTAGTGCTTATGCCCAAGGACTTCCCACAGTTAAGCGGATAGGGATTATTCCCAGATCCGAACTTGGAACAGATGCGAAAAAAAAAAACTGGCAGAAATTCCACCCAACGTGCCCAAGAAAGTGCTCTGATACCAGATGATATGAACTGTTACACCAAAACCTTAAGGTGTTAGTGAAGTCCCCCCACTAGGATCTTAACATCCCACCATGCTCCGCAGTCTAGACTCTGGGCTGGATGTGCACCCGTACAGTGGTGTCCCCTTTGAGCCATACAAGTCCCGGACGAACACTTCAATGCCGACGTTGCCACCCGCTCTGTGACTCGAACCTGGGTGGAGGCTCTGATACCAAATGTGAAGAACCTGCAATAATTAATTAATGAAAACACACAAAATAGCAGAAATAACAGAACTCATAATCACTTTTATATTGATCGCAGGCCACTTCGAGGGGGAAACCTCCTTTTAGCAAACTCAATACAAATAACTTCACGGTGCCTTCATAGGCCTCAAAACACACTTATATACTAACTCTAGGCACCAATACTATGGGTCAAAACCATGGGCCAATACAAACTATGGATCAACAATACTACAGGCGACTTACAAAGCATATGCACCAAACAACAATAACACAAACTATGGATCAACAAATACTACGGGACGACTTACAAAGCATATGCGTCCAACAACAATATACTAATAAAGTAAATACATGGCTTCCTAACAAGATCAGATGGTTCTTTTAATCAGATTCAAGAACTTCTTCTGCATCTTCACATGTTACCTCAATTGTTTAATGTGTATGCCCCTGGAATGTAGCTCTACAAAATATGCAAACAATCTCCTCCCCTGTTCTCCTCGTAATAAGGAATTTCAACCTCTTACTCTTATAAAAGACCTAGAGGTCCAATCAACACCTCTTTACATGGAGACAACTTCAACAAATAAGAACAAAAGAATGTATAAACAACCCCTTGAAGGTGGAGCTCTACAAGTTATGTCCACATTACAACCAAATACTTCAAAAGAAGTCATTTCATGTAGTGGGTAAATCATCCAACCAACCCCCTAAAAAATAAGGAAATACATCTATAAGTGGTCCAAAGGCCTGCTCAAGGCATCGCTCAAGAAGATAACCAATTTCCAAGTAAAAAATTCAAAGACATTAGATAAAATATTATTATTTAATTCAAAATTTTCAATCTCACACATTAAATAATATTGAAAACCGGTTTTAGCTTTGTGGCCAATTTTAGCTATTCGCTACTTGGATGAGGGGTTGGTTAGAGACCTATGAATTCGACTCCTACTAATCTAGGTATATAGATTTCTAAATTATCAATGCAAATTATGACTAATCGGTTTGAGTGGACTACACAATGATATTTGCTACCAATTTTAAGGATCGTATAATAGGCTATAATTTAGGTCGAAAATCATAGTTAGAGAAATGGGTTTTGTGAGTACTATAGTGGTTTTCTTCGACTTTGGAGTGGGTGTTGCAATTGGTGTTATTATTATTAGGTAATTCCTTTTCATTTACTTCCATCCCATTGATGTGAAGGAACCTAGATTTAAGCTGGTAGAATTAGATTCAAAGACTTTGCACTCTTTCCTCAAATTCCGTCATGGGTGAAAATCCTGATTATTATAGAGTTGATTGGCTCAACACGTTTACTCATGAAGTGTGGCATTATATTGAAGCCTATTTACCCTAATATAAAAATAATGAAATTTTAACATAGTTCTCCAAAACCCTACGTCAAATTCAACCTAATTCAACCTAATTCAAAAAATACATATATGAAATTTAACCCAATTAAGGAAAAAGCCTATGTTAATTTTAACCTGATTCGAATAGCATGAATCAAATTTAGCCTAATTTGGACCAAACTTAAGTGAAATTTGACCTCACTCAAGTAAAACCTAGGTAATATTTATAGAGAGAATTTGTAAAAAAAAAATAAAAAAAAATAAGGCTGTAAATCAGGTTTCACGGGCCAACATAGAGGAGTTGTTCTCACGACTTTGGCTTAGTTAACATATTCAAATTAGTATTTTGATAGACAAATGGGCATAAACTAAGCAATTGAGAGACCGGAAAATAAATACAAAACAAAAAGAGAGGTAGGGGAAAAAAATCGCCTTTCGACTGCCTTCACTGTTGTTGCCAATGGCAAGGATCCTGAGTGGTATGAGCATAAAAAAGAATGGTTTTGTATTACTATAAACAACATCACTCAAGATTTCTTGGTGTTTTGTTCCTCTTTGTAATGCTTCTATGATATCCTTAGCCATTAGTCTCACTCGCATACTAGTGAATTAATTTTGGTTTGAACATCTTTTTTTTTCATCTGTTCAAATAATTGGTTTTCATTCATCGATCTTTTTTATTACACCAGTAGGTGTTTAAATTTTATCTAAGATTTTGGACTTCATTGAGCATATCAACAAGATTAACCGGAATGTAATAAGTGTACAGTCCAGATTAATTTCATGGTCATTGTATCTTGTTATTCTTAAATGCATCTTGATTAAGATTTAAATAAGCTTCAGTTAATTGGTGGTTAAAAAAAAGGATATGCTCATTAAATAATATTTGTTTTACGTTTATATTAATTAGTTTAATATTTGTATTAAGTCATGTCACTTAACTTGTCATCTATTGATGTTCACCTGCCACAAATTAAGTGATTGTGCTAGTATACTTGTGATGAGAATACAGAACGACTTCCAAACTGAAAAATAAATAAATAAAACTAGACCTAAGCTGAAAATTACTCTAACCAAAAATTTTCGTAGATTGTCACCCATCATCGCAGCCCTCTTAATGACACCTAAAAAAAAATTGGAACCTTCGTATCCTTTAATCACCTAGTGGAACTTTGAGCAATAGTGTGACATACAACTAGAGGCAAAGACATCGACCATCCATGCATGTGATTTGGTAATTAGTGTGTTGGGCTCGTGCATGTCACCTTTGTTGATTTTGCTAGGGAATAATAAGGTAATATTTATTATACACCTATCAACCTTTGGAAGTTAGTACTAGCATTTACTACATGCCCAGAATCATATCCACTGGGTGTTCCTGTCGATGCATAACAAGTGGCGTGGCCAAGCGTTTCAGCTTAGTAGTACCTACTACGTGCCTATATTGTTCATGCAACAAATATATTTTATTAATACAACCTCACTAGCACTGAAATTGAAGTGATAATGAATAATGTGGAAGGTATATTTCTTGGGGAAGAGCTCAAGAAATTTGACAGACAAACAGTTATTGATTTGGGTTACCATTGTTAAATCGCATCACTGAGAGCTTCATTAATGTTGAATGTATTGTAGTAGTGCAGGTTGTATCTCAATATTCGTATTACTCTCATCAACATGGCATGCATGCAAATCATCTCATTTTTCCATGTACCAATATATGTGTGCCTCAGTTCCTCTTGTTTTGGTATAGAATTAGTGTAGTTGGTATCCTTCAACAGATCACCTTCACCCAATTAATTGACTACCTACTAGGCGGACACTTCAAACTTCAAGTTCTTCAATGATCATGGATTTGACATTCATTTAGACTTTTAACCATCTATATTTTCCTCTATAAGTAAAGTAGTTTTATCTAAGTTGCACGTAGAAGAATATAGATATGGATATGGGACTTCCTTATTTTTTGAAAAGTCAGAATGTATATGTGGGGAATCAATGCACACAACCACTCACCCATATGTATATATCATCAAAAACAATCATGGACTAGACAGTGAAAAATTTAGTATCTCCAATTATATCTTGCCCCATGTTGCTCTTAAACTCAGAAGTTCAACTACAATGAAAATTAAGTTTTTTAGGTAATTTCTTTAGTCTTATGTTTAATAGCTAGTCTCTAGCTGGCCAGGAGGCTTAAAATCTAATTCCTAAACCATTCTTTATAAGTATGTTGGTGATGCCATAAATTTGTTCCCATTAGACGACTAGAAAGTAAGAGGTATTGGGATGAAGCCTTAAATAATTCGACAACACTATGGAATGGGTGTTTGTTCGTTTATGTAATATGAGTAGTGAGGATGTAGTCAATATGTGATATGGGCGCCCTTCTTGTTGATCACGTGGCACCTAGCTAGGGATAATATCCCATATCTTGCATGTTCTGAGTGGGTGTGTCTGATGTGGATGCCTGTTGTAATTGTTGAGTAGGGGCCTCGGACGCCGCTACTTGGTATACCATGGAATACGCTCCTGACCTTCCTTCTTCGAAAAGGTAAATTTAGTAATAGAAGGTGGCATGTAAAGATGATAGGGAATCCGAACGTGGCCACCAGATCGAGATGGGAAATTCACTAGTGGAAAGGTGACCTATCCTATGGGGATGGTACTTTAAATAGTTAAAGGAAGGGTGGCGTGGTGGTCACTGAAAGGTAGCAGCCCAAGAAAGAGATGGTAAATTAGTAATTGGCACCAAGCCTTTAAGTGGTAATTAATTCGGTATAGAAAGGTGGCCTAGCAAGATGATAGAGAGTCGGAGACAATGTGGCTAGAGATGGTAAATTTGGTACTGAAAGGTGGCCTTTCTATCCGGACATAAGCATGAGCCTAGTCTTGTTAAAGTGGGAAATTTAGAAGTGGGAATATGGCGTAGCACATCTAGGACTCAATACACCAGTCAACAACCTCCTACCTAGTTGTGGGAGTGTCTGATCCTTCGCTTCCATATTGGATATCCGTATTATAAAAAAAACAAATAGTTGGTTGGATTACTCTGTTTACTTGGGAAGATCCTGGAGAGAGGGAAGGTCCTAAGGAGCTATTCAACCAGTTAAGCAATCAATAAAGCCATTAGTTCTTACGATTATCTTGTAGCGAGATAAGAAGGGACATGAAGTGATTTGTATATATAGAACATGTATAGTTCTTCAAGTGGGTAAAGGTATGGAGTGTGTAAGAAAGGGATTTTTCTTCATAGTAGTGGCTATTAGTGGCCATTACTCTACCTCATGTTCTTGGCTCAATGGGTAGCAAGCACTTTATATCCTAGGTTGAAAAGGAATAAAGTAAAGTCGAGTAACCGGGGGTGGGGATGCATGGCATGCACTTTAGTAAAGGATTCATAGACTAGTGCCGACTGTACCTCCACATTTCTGGATTACAGTCCACATTCTTCAATAGGGGTGGTCCAATGGAAAACAACAACCCACATCTTTCGAGATGGGTAGGCCAACAGAATACAGATAACATATTTCGAGAGGCATGGTCCTACAAACGGACGAATGAGAACTAGCTAGGAGACCTAGACCCTAGACCTCGACATAAACATAGCCCTCGAGCTAGAATTGCTTCCTAGATATCAAAATCAAACCTCTATGGATGAACCACAACGCTCTACCCTATGCCCTCCACCTCGAACCTCTACATCACTTACGTATATGGAACACACGTTCCTACATCTCTCTAAGGAACCGTTGACCTCCTAACCCTATACCCTCTACCTCGAACTATCATCATGATTAAATCCAAATAGATTAAGGACAGTGTTGGATAAGTTTATGGAATGGGGGAATGGAGGAAACCTGGGAATGGGTGTCCCAAATAGCTTGAAGATCCCTTCAAATTTCTAGAAAATGACAGTGGGGAGTAGCAAAATTAGAATTTAAAAAAACTATAAAAAAATTCAAAAACTAGGGAAAAACTAAGGAATTTTTTAAAAGTATTTTTTCACGATGGTAGATGAAATGGCGCGAGCTTTGTGTGTGAGGGCGCCTCGATGCCACTGATCTGGGATCGATCTTGTTTTTTTTTTCAAAAGGATATATGGAAAGATAACTTAAGCATGATACGTACTTGAGACAATTACATAATATATACTAATAGCATTCATAAATCTATAAATGTTTAACATAATAATATAGTGATACTCAAATGATAACATTAATTAATTAATTTAATTATTAAAGAGATTGAATTTACAAATTGATAACATAATGAGGAACAAACACAAATTGAAAATTTACCTAATAAATTTTCGTCTCTTACCAAACCAAGGGAAAAAGTGAATGAAACATATATTCTTGAAGCAATACTTGACATGTACTTATCAATGATATATTAATCATATACTCTTTATCTTGAACATATTTCTTGTTGTGGAATTGCATAGGTCTTTTTTTTGTAGAATTGCATAGGTCTTTTTTTTATACTTAAAATATATTAAAATTTTATGTAAATAATTATGGAAGACCCATAGGCCCTAAGAGTTAGAACCTATATTTGATACTAGAATGTAAGACCCTATCTTTAAGGTTTTACAAAATTTAGAAATTATGTAACATTAGCAATAGTTATAACCATAAAAGCAAATAATTACTAGAGAATTAAATATTTACAGCAGATTTATAATATCACGGAATGACATTACCAACAAGTATAACCATAAATGGATAATGACAAGAGACCCAAATTTAAAATATTTTAATTCCAAATTAATAAATAATGAGAAGGACAGTCAAGAGTACATATCTAAACCTATGAGAAAGACTTACGGTTGCACCAATGACCGGTTAGTCAAAGTAGAAGGACCAAGCCACCTCAAAAAACAGCAAGGAAACCACAATTGGGGAGATCACTCTCCTCTGTAATATCCCTTTTTCAAATTTTATTAAAATGCCAATTTTTCAACTTTTTCCCCAATTTCGACCTTTGACTAGTTTAACTGTTTTGACCTCCAAATCATCCCAAATGCTCCCAAATCTTCTGTATGAGTGTATTAATGGTATTTAGACTTGAATATCAGGTTCAGGGATGTTTTATGGACCTCCAAATACTGCTGCAAACTTGATTTGTATTCTGATCAATATAGGTAATTTTGACTAGTAATTTGTGCATCAAATCCCCCCCGGGTAACACTGAAAATGGCCTTCCAAATGCCTCCAAACTCCCACAAATTTATGAACAGAGGTATATAATGTGTTAAGTATGTTATTGAGGTCTCATATGCACCATTAATTGATTTTTACTACTGTTATAACTCTCTCACATTCAACAGCAAAAACCCCCAATTCGACCCTTGGGGAAATGGCACTATTTCATCTCCCAATACAACTAAACTGAGTAAAAATGCTTCAAATGCTCAAGTACAGTACATGAAACTTGTAGAAGACATCCATGGCATTATATTGATCACAAATATATCAGAGAATCATCCATCCATTCGAAATAATCAACATTATAGTGTCATACATCAATGCATTGGGGAAATGGACATTGTTTGCTCATTAATCAATAGTTTTGCATACAACCAGTGGGTATTTCGACCTGAGACTTTCTGAATATGAATAACAGAGGATATGAAGCTATTACAATCATAAATATATAATGAGAAGCTCTCTCAAGAAGCACAAGTGCTCACCAAAAACGCCCTCCCTCAAGGAGCATGAATATGCCTTCAAAACTGGAAACGGTGGAGAGAAAGTGCTGCACTAAACCAAACCATGAAACTTCCTGTAGCTGATACCTGCAAATACAAACTCCATTAAAGCACCATGAAAGACCTGAGTGGCCTCTCCAAACACCAACTTGGATGGGAATCTTTCACCCTCGAAATTGGCTAAGGCAAGAAACTAGTCATCCACTAGCTCTCTCTTCACAAATGCAATTTTTCTCAAATCATCAAAAGCCATTCTCATACTTGATTTCTACATTTTATAACCAACATTAGCCTTCAAGGGGTCGAAATCCTCTCAATAGATTCAATAATTTTCCATTTAGGAAATATTCCTCATTTGCCACTTGTCTCCTAGTTCCAACCTTCCATCTTCTCCCAAATTCGAATTTGAGTCTCTTTGGATTCCTCCAACTCCATGAGCGCCTTCCTTGAGCCTATTTTTGGGGCTGACATGTCATAATGGTCAGGTGTAAGAAGTCAGGTCTGAATTTTGTCATAAATGTCATAGATGCTTCATTATTGTTGTCATAAAACTAGGGAATCTAGCCCAAGTGTCCACTAGTCTCCAATTTGACTCTTCCTCTCCCATGGAGGTTACTACTCCATCCCATTTTGACCTAAGATTCTCAATGCCATGTGTTATGACTTACCAACTCACCCAAGAGTGTTCACCTTCCCATGAATTCGAATTGGCAAGAGAGAGCTGCCATGTGTCATTGAAAAATCAAGCTAGTGTGGGTCCCACCACCTCCATATGTCTCCAAAACCACTTGCCACCTAGAATTTCTCTTGAATTTATTTATTCATCATATTTATTAAATACTTGAACCCTTCTAATGTCTAAATATCATTTATTAGCTTCCTTATTACCATCCCACATGTTCCCATCCAACCTAGGAAACTAGTAGGATTGATGGGATTGTCTTACTATGCACTTATTTGAATGGGGACATTACAGTCCTCCCCACCCAAGATTGCTTGTCCTCAAGCAATTTCAAATTTGGATGCTGCAAAATCTTCTCCTCTTCCCATGTGGCATCTTCATTTGGTAAGTCCTTCCATTGCACTAAATATTCTTTGATGATTCTACTCCTCAACCTTCTTTCCCGTGTCTTCAAAATCTTTTCCGGAACAAGTGTGAGTTGACCTTCATCATCCAAAGGAGGAAGTATTTCTGAAGTGATGATTTGCTGACCAAGAGCTTTCTTAAGACAAGAAACATGAAATACATTGTGGATTTTACTCCCTTCCGGAAGTTCTAGTTCATATGCTACTTCTCCAACCTTCCGCACTACCTTGTATGGCCCATAGTACCTTGGTTTTAATTTTTCTGCTCCATTCTTTTTTAGAGATGTTTGTTTATAGGGCTGCAACCTTAAATATACTAAATCGTTGACTTGAAAGGTTCTCTCTTCTCTATGTCTATCAGCATATTGTTTTTGCTGATTTTGAGCAACCTGCAAATTGTCTTTCAAGAGCTTTAAAATTTCTTGGCTCTCTTCCACCCAACCTTTAGCCTTTGGGGCTCTACTATCACCAAATATAATGTCAACAAATGTAAGTGCATCATAACCATATAATGCTTTGAAAGGAGACATTCCTATTGACATATGATAAGTGGTGTTGTAGCAAAACTCACCCAAGTGTAGCCATTTTGCCCATGCTTTTTGCTGCCCTCCCACATAGTTTCTTAGGTATCCTTCTAACCATTGGTTTACCCTCTCTGTTTGTCCATCAGTTTGTGGATGATAGCTGGTACATGGAGTCAATTGAGTGCCTACCAATCTAAAAATTTCTTTCCAAAAAGCACCCATGAATCTACTATCTCTATCACTGACAATGCTCTTGGGAAGCCCATGCAATCTGAAGATTTCTTTGAAAAAAATATCAGCCACTTGTGCAGCACTAAAAGATGATGTAACAGCAAAAAAATGAGCAAATTTTGTCAACCTATCAACTACCACATAGATACAATCCTTACCCAAGGATTTAGGCAATCCGGTGATGAAATCCATGGAAATACTGTCCCATTTTTGCTCCGGAATGGGCAATGGTTGTAATAGGCCGGCTGGACATGTAAGTTCTGATTTGTTTTGTTGACATGCTTTACATTCATTCACATACTTCTGAACATCTTCCTTCAGACCCTTCCAAAAAAATCTTTCCCTCAACTGTCTATAAGTTTTGAAGATCCCCGGATGGCCCGCTAGTGGGGAATCATGTGCTTCTTGCAAAATTCGGTACTTGAGCTTGGAGTTATGAACTAAATAAATTCTTCCCTTATAATATATCAGCCCATTCAAAATCCTATAATTATCATCCCCTTTGATTCCATCCAACACATCACAAGCAAATTTGTCTTTGGCATATTCAACTAGTAGCATGTTTTTCCAATCCTTGGCAATATCCATGAGAGAAAAAGAAGGCCTTCTTGACAAAGCATCTGCTACTATATTATTCTTTCCTTTGACATATTCAATATCAAAATCATAAGCTTGAATCTTGCTTACCCACTTTTGTTGCCTTTCATTTAGATCTTTTTGGGTGAGAAAGTGTCTTAGACTATTGTGGTCAGTTTTCACCACAAACTTGCTGCCCACCAAGTATTGTCTGAATTTGGCCAATGCATGCATAATGGCCAGCATTTCTTTATCATAAATGGAGTAAAGTTTTTCATGAGGCTGCAACTTTCTGCTCTCAAAGGCTATGGGGTGTTGGCCTTGCTTTAGGACAGCCCCTATTCCTCCACCTGAAGCATCACATTCCACAACAAAAGGTTTAGTAAAATCAGGAAGTGCAAGTATGGGACAACTACTCATTACCTCTTTCATTTTTTGGAAGGCCTTTTCAGCCTCTTCATCCCACTTGAAAGCATCCTTCTTAGTCAAATCAGTGAGTGGAGAAGTCAACTTGGAGAATCCTTTCACAAATTTTCTGTAGTAGGTGCATATGCCAATAAAGCCTCTCAATTCGGTAATATTTTTTGGTGATGGCCATTCCAAGATAGCCCTGATTTTTTCCCATGTGTACCTTCACTCCTTCTTGCCCAATAATGTGCCCAAGATACAGTAGTTCTTTCATTCCAAATTCACATTTTGATAATTTAGCAAATAAGGACTCTTCTTGCAAGATTTTCAACACAATCTCTAACTGCTGCAAATGCTCTTCCCATGTTTTACTGTAAATGAGAATATCATCAAAGAAAACCAAAACAAACCTTCTTAGTTGCTTGCAAAATATCCTATTCATACATGCTTGAAAGGTGGCTGGAGCATTTGTTAACCCAAAAGGCATGACAAGAAATTCAAAGTGGCCAAAATGACATCGAAAAGCGGTCTTTTGCACATCTTCATCTTTCATTCGAATTTGGTGATACCCTGATCTAAGGTCAATTTTTGAGAAGTATTTGGCCCCATGCAGCTCATCCATGAGCTCATCAATCCTAGGAATAGGATACCTATTCTTTATAGTCTTTTTGTTCAAGGCTCTAAAATCTATGCACATTCTCAATGTTCCATCTTTTTTCTTCACTAGCACAACTGAAGAAGCATAAGGGCTAGAGCTTGGTCTAATGAGTCCCAACTCTAGGAGTTCTTGGATAGCTTTTTCAATCTCATCTCTAAACCTTTTAGGATGTCTATAAGGTGGTATCTGAATGGGTGAAGTACCCTCCTCCAAAACAATACTGTGCTCAACCCCCCTATCCGGTGGCCTACCATGTGGAAGGTCTCTAAAAACCTTTTCATATTTTTGCAAGAGTCTCTCTATCTCCTTTGGGTGTTTGACAATATTTATAGTTGGCTTGGGAGATGTAATATGACATTCAGCAGCCCATTCTATATCCCCATGCCTCAATATAGATCTCATGCTATTGCAAGTCACTACTTGATTTGGATAAGTGTGTTGCCCTCTCACAACTCTTTGTACTCCTTTTGAATCTTGGAATTTCATTTCGGGAATTTGATAATTTACTGTATGCTCTCCTATTGAATACAACCATTGCACTCCCAAAACTACATTAGTATCAGCAACATCAACCACATAAAAACTATCAACAAAAGTATAGTTACCTACGGTGACTTGCAGCTTTGGAACCCATGTTTTGCATTGCATTGTGTTGTGATCGGGAATGACAACTGTGAAGCCATCAAATGGTTCAATAGGTATCTTTCTTTTCTCTACCATCTCTGCATCAATGAAGTTATGAGTGGCTCCTCCATCTACCAAAACTGAAGTTCTTTGTCCTTGTACCACACCTTTGCAGCGGATAGTATGATAGCGAGGTACTGCTGAAAGCACTGCCATTCTGGCTTTGTCCGGTGAAGGCTGATTTTCTTCTTGTCTTTCCTCTTCTACTGCTGTCTCATATGCCTCTTCTTGATCTGAAATATGTCCATCTTCATCCATGCCCCCATCATACCCCTCATTATCAGAAAATACTTCTATGTATTGAGCCTTTCCTTTGGTACATTTGTGCCCCGGTGTCCATGGTTGGAAGCATGTGAAGCATAGTTTCTTTTTTCTAAGTTCATCCCTGTTTAGTCCCTCTTTTTTATTCCTCTCAAATGACTCTCTTTGCCAAGGTTTCTTATCATATCCATCCCTTTGGCAAGGTTTCTTTTCAAATTTATAGCTAGGCTTAGGAGGAAATCTCGTTCTAGGAAGCACATTCTGGAGATCCCTAGTCAAGCTCATTGCATATTTTAATGTAGTTGGCTTGTGGGCTTTGACCAAACCTCTTAAGGGTTCAGCCAAACCTTCAGTGAACAGCAATACTAATCTTCCCATAGATACATCAGCCACCTTGACTGATAATTTTTGAAAGTCCAATATATATTCAGTAGGGGACCCAGTTTGCTTCAATTGAGCTAGTTCTTTGAAAGGCAATTCTGGATCTTTTTGTTCAAATCTTTCTAGTACCCTGTCAACAAATTCTCCATATGTTTTAACCTGATTATGACCCAAGGTTTTCAGCCCATGAAACCACCATTCATTGGCATCTCCTTCCAAATGCAAAATGGCCATTTTTAATGCATCCTCTTCCAACATAGGATTCAGCTGAAAATATACATCCAATTTTTGCACCCAAGTGTTAGCAGAATTTTGAGAAGAACCATCAAAAGTAGGAAGTGACATTTTTCCAATAGCACTATTTAATTCTTTGTTTTGGAATGGACTCCTATTGTCTCCCTTCCTATTAATCTTTTGCATAGCATCAATGTAGTCACTGAGTGGTACACCTCTTTTACACTCTTCATTCAAATCATTCCAATCATTTACTAGTTTCTTGTAATCCAATGCAAGATTGGGCTCTTCTTTGGGTGTGAGAAATTTAGGTGCAGTATGCCTTTGTGTGCTTTGAAATTCATCAGGTCTATTATGAGGTCCTGTACTTGAGAAAATATGCTCATTCCCTTTCATCTTTTCCCCTGAGTGTGAACCGCTATTATCTCCTATTATCCCTTTGCTTTGAAGCTGGCTAATCAACAATTCAAATCCTTGCAACAATTTATCACCTATCCTATCCATGTTTGCTGAAAGTTTAGAGAAACATGGATCTAAGGTTGCAATAAGTTCCTCCTTATGTTTTAATTTGCCATCCTCCTCTCTACCCATAGTTTCAGCAAAAGACTCCTCTTCTTCTACTACCTCTTCTTCAACAAAAACCTCTTCAACTACTAGTTCAAAGGGAGGTGGATTATTCTTTTGACTTCTTGTTAGGACCATCAGGTGCCAAGAACATGCTCTGATACCACTTGTAATATCCCTTTTTCAAATTTTATTAAAATGCCAATTTTTCAACTTTTTCCCCAATTTCGACCTTTGACTAGTTTAACTGTTTTGACCTCCAAATCATCCCAAATGCTCCCAAATCTTCTGTATGAGTGTATTAATGGTATTTAGACTTGAATATCAGGTTCAGGGATGTTTTATGGACCTCCAAATACTGCTGCAAACTTGATTTGTATTCTGATCAATATAGGTAATTTTGACTAGTAATTTGTGCATCAAATCCCCCCCGGGTAACACTGAAAATGGCCTTCCAAATGCCTCCAAACTCCCACAAATTTATGAACAGAGGTATATAATGTGTTAAGTATGTTATTGAGGTCTCATATGCACCATTAATTGATTTTTACTACTGTTATAACTCTCTCACATTCAACAGCAAAAACCCCCAATTCGACCCTTGGGGAAATGGCACTATTTCATCTCCCAATACAACTAAACTGAGTAAAAATGCTTCAAATGCTCAAGTACAGTACATGAAACTTGTAGAAGACATCCATGGCATTATATTGATCACAAATATATCATAGAATCATCCATCCATTCGAAATAATCAACATTATAGTGTCATACATCAATGCATTGGGGAAATGGACATTGTTTGCTCATTAATCAATAGTTTTGCATACAACCAGTGGGTATTTCGACCTGATACTTTCTGAATATGAATAACAGAGGATATGAAGCTATTACAATCATAAATATATAATGAGAAGCTCTCTCAAGAAGCACAAGTGCTCACCAAAAACGCCCTCCCTCAAGGAGCATGAATATGCCTTCAAAACTGGAAACGGTGGAGAGAAAGTGCTGCACTAAACCAAACCATGAAACTTACTGTAGCTGATACCTGCAAATACAAACTCCATTAAAGCACCATGAAAGACCTGAGTGGCCTCTCCAAACACCAACTTGGATGGGAATCTTTCACCCTCGAAATTGGCTAAGGCAAGAAACTAGTCATCCACTAGCTCTCTCTTCACAAATGCAATTTTTCTCAAATCATCAAAATCCATTCTCATACTTGATTTCTACATTTTATAACCAACATTAGCCTTCAAGGGGTCGAAATCCTCTCAATAGATTCAATAATTTTCCATTTAGGAAATATTCCTCATTTGCCACTTGTCTCCTAGTTCCAACCTTCCATCTTCTCCCAAATTCGAATTTGAGTCTCTTTGGATTCCTCCAACTCCATGAGCGCCTTCCTTGAGCCTATTTTTGGGGCTGACATGTCATAATGGTCAGGTGTAAGAATTCAGGTCTGAATTTTGTCATAAATGTCATAGATGCTTCATTATTGTTGTCATAAAACTAGGGAATCTAGCCCAAGTGTCCACTAGTCTCCAATTTGACTCTTCCTCTCCCATGGAGGTTACTATTCCATCCCATTTCGACCTAAGATGCACAATGCCATGTGTTATGACTTACCAACTCACCCAAGAGTGTTCACCTTCCCATGAATTCGAATTGGCAAGAGAGAGCTGCCATGTGTCATTGAAAAATCAAGCTAGTGTGGGTCCCACCACCTCCATATGTCTCCAAAACCACTTGCCACCTAGAATTTCTCTTGAATTTATTTATTCATCATATTTATTAAATACTTGAACCCTTCTAATGTCTAAATATCATTTATTAGCTTCCTTATTACCATCCCACATGTTCCCATCCAACCTAGGAAACTAGTAGGATTGATGGGATTGTCTTACTATGCACTTATTTGAATGGGGACATTACATCCTCCCATACAACCCCTCAGTCATAGATTGAGAGCCCCCTGGTGCAATATGAAGCCAACCAATACTATCATCATCAGAAATCTATCCACACCCTCCAAACCTCCCTCTCCTCAAAACATTGAAGACCAATGAGGAAGAGGACCAACGAAAGAAGAAGACCCCTTCCCCTTCCCCTTCTCCTTCCTCCTACTTAATCTTTTCCAAGCTCCCCTAGGATGGACACACATCCATATGCAATAATTCCCATGCAAAATTCTACTAAATAGATAAATAGATCATAATGAAATATTTTATTATTTTTCTTTATCAACCCCTTCTTTAAACTGAGACATGATTAATTTAACTTAATTTGTTAAGCTATATATTTATATACTTATGAATTCCATGCCCTTAAAAATATTATTAATATAAACCTACATGGTATGATATTATTCCGCATGGATATGACCCACTCGTGTGGTCATCACAAGTATGTCCCATGCCTACACTATAACCCCAACATGCCTCCTAGCACTAATGAAATATGTGATGGAGGGGTGTTACAATATTAGACAGAGTTCCTATGGTTGAATGGAAAATCTCTCTTACATAGCCAATTGCTTGGATCTTCTTTGTTAAAAGATAAGTATTCTCTATGTACTTGAATGTGTAGTGATTTTATTTTTTGCATGTGATGAACATGCTTGTGTATTCATGATGAATGTGTGGATAGACTTTTAATTCCGATGTGTTTCAAATTTATGCATCTGCACATGAGATTCTTATTTATGAAACATATAATACATAATTCATAAATATCCCCTTATGTTGGTTGGATCGATGGATGGGGCCATGATAGAATGGTATCAAATATTTTTATTGCAACGTCGGGGATGTATGGACCATAATCCATAGTTGCTGGAAGAAAATTGAGATTGCACAAGAAGTGTTTGATAACCACTTCTATGCAAACATTGGTTTTACTAACAGATGGTGTTTTCATGGAGCACATGAGCTACATATGTGGTATACTAGTGGGAATGGTTGATTTTTTGAATATATTTGGGAAATTTTCTAAAATTGTAGAGCCATCAATGAAATTGCGAAATTGAAATTCTATATAATTATGAAATTTTGGAAAATTTTGGAAATTTAAGATGGGCCCCACCAATGTCAGGTGAACAAAAGTGTTACATGGAGGATGGATGTGGACAAGGGGTATTATGTGGACCATCCATGTTACATGAATGCACAAATGGAAGGACCCGGAACAAGGTCGTCAAAGGTAGGCCATTGAGAGAAGCTTCCAAATGTGAATACATAGGTTCATCACAATGGTAGCCCGATGTCCGAAGTCCGATAAAACTATCGGATCACGTTTATTGAGAAGTGTGGTCAATGGTGTAATCCAAGAGTTCCAATGGAACGAGGATTCTAATGGATCAAGACCCGATGTGTCTAAAAGAGCCCCATCAGAGATATACTATAGAATATTTATGCCGAGAGTGTAAGCGAAGGATCCTGAGAGAGTGATGTCCAACGTGTCAGACCCAACAACATTAGAGATGCCTCATTGGAGGTAGGCCTTTGAAGAAAAATTCCAATAGAGTATGTGAGGAGGGTCAATGGAATAAATCCTGATATCATATCGAGAGCAGAATATCGGAAGAAAAATCCAATGAAGCATGTGCAAGGGTTGAGGAAAAGCCGAAAGGTAATATCCAATGGAATTTCAAACCCAATAATTTGGGAAGGCCTTATCAGAGGTAGACCATAGATAAGAAATCCCAAAAGTGCATGCACCAATTTTGAAGAGTGGAGGTCCAATGTGAAAATTCCGGTTAAGGGAGTCAGACCAGATGATGAGAGTCTGATAGGGGAGATTTGATGAAAATCATCAAAAAAATTAAAATTGTTTTGGCCATAAAAGGAACAACTTAACTCAAAATCCAATGAGACTTGCAGCATTCTAATGCCATTTTGGAATCCTATGGAACTACCAGTGAAAGGCATGCACCCATTCAGCTTTAGTTTTACATAAATTTGGAATACTGGGTTTTAGATTTTAATACCAAAAGACCCGATAGGTTCCCTATAGGGGTAGAAAATGTTATAGTGAATTCCTAAACCAGGGATATAGATAACTCTAGCAGCATGTGTCCAAATTCCAAAATGTGTGATGTCAAGGTGCGAAATAAGGCCAAAATATGTTATTTCGAGGCACTTTTTCAGGATTTCAAAAAACTTGAAAGGGGTAAAAATGACCCTAAATGTTGATACTAGAAAAAAAATGAACTCAACATTTCACCTACTCATCAAAATGAACAAATATGGTTAGAGGAAGTTTTTCCATAAATGTTCAGTTTGGGAGATAGCTAATTTTGCTAAAAGTTATGTTTGGAAAAAGATGCAAATGTTGAAAGTAGTCAATCCCATAAATTTATAGAAATTGGTTGGGGTATTGACTCAAACATTTGAAAGTTGTTGATTGAATCTTGTCATGTGCATTATTAGTTTCCAATAGAAAAAAAAATGATGGTTCTCCCTGATTTTCTTCTACATGTGGTTGAAGTTGATCTCTAAAGCTAATTGCACCTGTAGGAAAAATGCATAATTGGGCAAAATTAGTAGTTTTGAAAGGTTGTAACTTTCATTTATGATGTCACAATGAAGCATGAATATAAACACATTATACAAGCTAACAAGAGCTCTAAATAGTTCTCATTTTTTATAGGTTGCATTTAGTGGCTACTTTTACCCCTGAATCGAAAAATGGTACTATTGGTAGTACACCATTTTTTTTCAGGGATAAAATTACAAATTTTTGGAAACCCGACAACTGATTTGTTTAATCAAATAAAAAAGACCAATTTTTAAAAATAAACAAATTTAACAATTTTTGTATGAAATTATTTTTTAAATTTGAAAAAAATATAACAATGTTAAAAATTAATAAATTTACAAATACAAAATTAATAAATTAAAAAACTTAAAAAGACAATAATTAAAACAATTAAAAACGAAATTTAAAATTTAAAAGAAATAAAAAATTTAAAAATATATAAATAAAAAAATATTAAAAAAATAAATTTATATAAAATCAAAGAATAAATTTTTATTAAAATGAATAGTTTATTAAAAAGATTGTTT
The DNA here is from genome assembly GCA_027924585.1 of Larix kaempferi. NCBI lineage: Eukaryota > Viridiplantae > Streptophyta > Pinopsida > Pinales > Pinaceae > Larix > Larix kaempferi. The sequence continues at coordinate 725,611 of BSBM01001570.1, read as the reverse complement.
TTTATTAAAAAAATGGAAATTTTTATTAAAAAAATGGAAATTTTTGGTAAAAAAAATTACTAAAAAAATAGTAAAATTTTTAAAAACAAATCAAATAAAAAAGAAAAAAAATTAAAAAAAAACATTAAGATTTAACAAATTAAAAAAATAAAACTATTAAAAAATTAAAAAAACAAAAACAAAAACAAAAAAACAATAACCCTAACTTGCCTTCTCTGCTTCCTTCCCCTCCCTTACCCCACAAGTCCCCTTCCCACTCGGACCCCTCCCTCCCCCCCCCCCCTCGTCAATGCCCATCGAGCCACAACTCAATGTTGGGCGTCGAGTCATGGCTCGATGAGCATCACAGGGGCATGCAAGGGCACCGAGGGGGCGCACGAGGGCGTTGTGGCTCAATGGAAATGCCAAGGAACCCCCCATGGTGTCCATCGAGCTGTGGCTCTATGGGCACACGAGGGCGCCCCCCACGGTTCCCATCAAGCCACGACTTGATGCCTGAAATTGAGTTATGGCTAAATGGGTGCAATGGGGGAGGGGGGGGGAGGGAGGCAGGATGAGTGGGCAAGGAAGGGGGGTGGTGAAGGGGGGAGAAGGGGAGTGGAAATGGGGGAAGGGGCAAGGTTAGGTTTTTTTTCTTTTTTTCTTTTTTAAAATGTATAATAGTTTTTTTTAATTTCTTTAAATTTTTTAAATTTTAATGTTTTTAAAATGTTTAATGTTTTGTATTTTGTATTTTTTATTTGATTTTTTAATTTTTTATAAGTTTTTTTTAATTAATAAATTTTGTTTTTAATAAAAAAGAAATTTCAATTTTTTTAATAATTTTTTTTTATAAAATTTTCGTTTTTTAATAAAAATTTTCTTTCTTTTTATTTTTTTATATAAATCTTTTTTTTTAATATAAACAAATTTTAAAAATGGGGAGGGGGGAGTGATGGCCACAAAGAGGGGAGGCCCTATTTTTCAAGGTCATCATTTGAAAAATGTTGCAATGTTAGCACTACTTTTAGATTAAAGGTTGATTTTAATATTTTCTACCAATGATACTAATTGTTAAGTCCATGTTTTCAAACAAGTTATAATTTTAGCCTTTGAAAAAACCAATGTGTTAACAATAGCATTAGTTTTCTATTCAATGGTTGATTTTAAGGCTATTGTTAGCAACAATATGGGTTTTTAAGCCAATGGATGTAATTTTAACCTTGAAACAAAAAGAAAGCTACTGGTAGCATCACTTTTCAATTTGAAGGTTGATTTTGGTGATTTTGACACAAAAAAGGATATTTAGGCTCGGAGTTCTCATTGTGAGTATAGAGTTCTCGACAAGTTGTATGATGTGTTTATAGTCATTGGAAATATTATACATAGGAAAACAATTGCTTACAATCAAATTATGAAAGAGGGATTCAGATGCTTCTAAAAGATTAATAGAAAAGTGCACGTAACCTTGATTTGACAAAAAATGTCAATAGGTGCATTTCCCACAATGCATGAAAATTAGTTTTGTGAATTTCTAAGAATTTAATGAAGCTAACAAATGTTCTTATATGAACACATTTGTAGATGCAATCATGGATAATTTAGCGCTAATATTCAGTATATTGCAAGTTGAAAATCCTTGGTCTTGGTTAGGCCAAGAAAATCATCATCATGGATGATCCATGGTATACTTATGCAACTAAAATAAATTCCATGGGATAAAATATACATTTTGAGAATGTAGAGACATAATCTAGTGGCCGAATAAATCAAGAAACTCCCATAGCTATTGCATAAACCATAAGAATTCTAAGACTGGAATCACAAAGTTGCAGGGAAGACAATGAGGGCCTACTCAAAGCTAAAGAAGAGTAGAACTAGATAAATGAAGCCATGCTCCAAATGTTAACATACATTAATAGGAATATTCACCCTAGACAACACTTAGGAAATGAGGAAAAGAGTGGGAGTAGATTAATGAAGCACTCTCATAAGAGGTCTCATAGCTCCAAAAGGGCATCTAGAGAGAGGACATACACTCCATATTTCTCTTCTAGTGAGTCATCTACCTCTAAAGAATCCACTGAAGGTTTAAGATATGCATCTCAAGGGAATAAGAGAAAGAGGCCCATTAAGAACAATTGATGGAGAATTTTGGAAGGGCAAACCTCCTCATTTTGATGGTGAATCCAAATCAGGTCAAGGAGATGAAGCTTAGATTCTTGGGATGAGGAAGTATTTCCAAGTCCATGACTAATTCAAAAACATGAGGGAAAGGGTGGCCAAATTTAATTTCAATCAAAGAGAATCTATATTGTGGGATCACCTTAGATAACTAAAGAAGATCAATGAAGGGAAGATTGTGTGGAAGCAATTCCAGAATTACTTCAAGCAAAAGTACCTCTCTAATATGTACTATGACGAAAAAATTAAAGAGTTCCATGAGTTGAAATTGGGACAAATGACCATGGAGGAATATGACAATAAATCCATGCAACTGGTGAGATATGTAAGGTATATCAGAGATGATAAGGTCAAAATTCAACGTTTTCTAAGTGTGTTACATCAGTCATACAAAGGAAGAATTGAGTTTGATGAACCCCAAAATCTAGATGAAACCATAACAAAGGAAACATATTGTTATGATAAAAACATGAGTAGGCCAAAATTACATAAGGCATGAAAGGATAAGAAAAAGGACAAGTTTTACCAAATAAAGAGGGGATTCAAGCCTTCTCATTTTAGAAATTATCAAAGGAAACAACCATTGGGTGTAACTAAACCAACTAGGATGATGGGAGACAAGCCAAGAGAGCCACTGCAATGTGGGGAATTTTGAGAGGACGATTTTCTCAGAAAATTTCCACATCGAAATGGGAGTGGCAAGCATGGTCACAACATCCTAAAGGATGAAACTATAGGTTATATAGAAAGGACCATCTCTAGAATCTATGATGCACTAGAGGGCCACCAACCAGACCATTAATCATCTATGGTTGAGGTTCAAGGTAAGATTGCTAAGAAATATATGTTTATTTTAATTGGCCCTAGAACTATTCACGGTTACTTCACTCATTAAATTGTTGAGACTTTTGATTTTATGAAAACAAAGCAATGTAAATGATGGTTGGTCCAACTCACCTTTGGAACCAAGAGGAAAGTTTAGGAAATGGTTGAGAAATTTCTATTTGAAATGGATGGAATATTCACATGGAAAAATCATAATCTTTTTCAACTTGGTTCATATGATGTTCTCATTGGAATAGATTGGTTGGAAGCACACAAAGTGAAACTTGATTGCTAACAAAAGAGCTTTGAATGCATGGATGAAGAAGGAAACCCAAGGATAGTAAAGGGAATTCTAAAAGTGGTTTCGATCATGCATATTTCAGCCTTGCAGTTGAAGAATTTATTTAGAACAGGTTGCTAATTGTATGTAGCCCATGTATAGTGTATAATATAAAATGATGTTTTGAAGTTGGAGGATTCTCGATTCTTCCGAGAATTCAAGGATAATGAAATTCTAGGACTTCCTTCAAAGAGGTGCATTGATTTTACAATTTATCTTGTTCCAGGAGTTGCACCAGTGTCTAAGATACCTTATAGGAGGAGTACACCAAAAATTCTAGTGTCGAAAATGCAATTGCAAGAGTTGTTGGAAATGAAGTACATTTGACCATGCATTTCTCCATGGGGAGCACCCATGCTATTTTTGAAAAAGAGAGATGGAACACTCAGGTTGTTTATTGATTACAAGAAACTGAAGAAATTTATAGTGAATGATAAGTACCCTTTACCTCAAATTAATGATCTCTTTGATGAAATGACAGGGGAAACAATATTTTCAAAGATTGAATTGAGGTTTGGTTACCATAAAGTGAGAATCAAGGAAGAAGAAAACCATGCAAAACCTTTAGAACAAGGTATGGAGTCTATGACTTAGTGGTTTTTCCAATTGTACTCACTAATGCACCAGATACATTCATGTGCCTCACGAATAGTGTTTTCATTAAGTATTTGGACTACAAGTTTGTGATTATTTTGAATATGACATTCTTATTTATTCTATGAATGAAGAGGAACATGAAGAGAATTTGATAATTTAATTACAGTGCTAAGGGAGCATCAGTTGTATGCAAAGCTACATAAATGTGACTTCTATCAGAAGAAAGTTCATTAAATTTGGGTCACATTATTTCAAAGGAAGGAATATCAATGTACCCATAAAAGATTGAGGCCATTATGAATTGGCCCACTCCAAAGAATGTGACAAATGTGAGATATTTTATGAGTCTTGTTGGTTATTACAAAAGCTTCATTGTAGGATTATCTAATGTTGCACACCCCACCACTTCTTTGCAAAAGAAGGGAACACAATTTGAGTGGACACATAAATGTGAAGGAATCTTCTAGCTATTGAAGAAGCTTCTTACAAGTTCTCCAATTCTAAAAATTAAAAACCCATAAAATGATTTCATGGTGTGTATCAATGCACATAAACATGAAACTAGAGGAATTATTATGCAAGACAAACATATGGTATGTTATGAGTCAAGAAATATGAAAGAACATGAAAATAGTTATGCTACCCATGATTTAGAATGTGATACCATAGTGCATGATTTGAAGATGTTGAGGCACTATTTATTGGGTAGGAAATTTGAACTCAGAATAGACTAATATGGTCTGAAATGATTGTTTGGACAACCAACACTAAATTCTAGGCAAGCTATATGGATAGAATTTTTTTGTGAGTTTGATTTTTAGATCAAACAAATAAAGGGGAAAGAAAATAAAGTGGTTGATGCACTTATCAAGAAAATGCATGCAATGCATGTGGTAGCCATTAGCATTTTTCAATCAGATTTGAGGCAAAGGATTGTTGACTCTCTTGTTGAGGATGAGTTGTATGTGCAAATATACGATAAATTATAGTATAAAAAATTGGTGAAGAGGTATGAAGGATATCGTTTGGAGGATGATGGAATCCTTATAAAAATACAATGTTTATTCCTAATGTGATGGATCTGAGGAGAATTATTATGGATGAAATCCATAAAATGCCATATTATGGTCACCTATGATACTAGAAAACAATTGATACAACCCGAAAGAATATTTTTGGCAATGAATGAAAAAGTGCATTGCTGAGTATATTTCTATACATGTATGAAATGCCAACAAGTAAAGGTTGAGCATCAACACCCAACAAGTTTATTGCATTCTTTGCCAATTCCAGAAAGGAAATGAGAAGTGGTAACTATGGATTTTATTAAATCACATTGTTAACTATTCAAGAAACAATAATTACTTCATGGTTGTGGCGGATAAATTTTCTAAGGGGGCACATTTAATTCTTGTTAAATCTACTTACAAGACTGATGAGATAGATGGAATATTCATGAAAGAAATATTCAAATTGCATAAGTTACCTAAAGAAATTGTATCCAACCATGATAAAAAATTTACTTCTAATTTATGGAAAAGCCTTTTTTCACATTTGGGTACATAGATAAACTTTATCACTTCCTACCTTCCACAAACAAATGGAAAAATAGAAATAATAAATCAAGTGCTTGAAGACATCCTTCGCATGTATGTGATGAACAAACCATCCAAGTGGGAAGATTATCTACACTTGGTAGAATTTGCATATAACAATGGGAAACAAACATCATTGGGAATAATTCCATTTCAATATTTGTATGGAAGAAGGTGTAGGACACTAGTGACTTGGGATAACCCAGTGAACATAATTTTTATTGCAAAATAAATGCTTAAGGAAAATGGAACAAGAGGTTGCAAGCCTATTACACAGAATTTAAAGGTTTCCCAAGATAGACAGAAAAAATATGTAGATAATAATAGAGTGCATAGAGAATTTAATGTTGGGTATCATTTTTACCTCCGAGTGAGGCCAAGTAAGAGTTGCTTCAAGATTGGAAGTTGTTCCAAGCTATCATCAAGATTTTGTGGGCCATTTGAATTTCTTGAGGATAGGGACACTTGCATATAGAATTGTGTTTTTTGCTAACACTATAGATCATGATGTTTTGTTTTTCTTCTTTTCTTAATAAATATGTATATTATCCTAACCACGTGATTGTTTGGGATTTGATCCAAATGGAACTTGATGGAGAGTTCCTAATAAAGCCAATATGCATCCTTCATAAGAATGTCACATTGTTATCGAACCGAGCCATTGGATAGGTAAAGGTGCAATGGAAGCACTTTGATCCCAGTGAGGCTACATAGGAGTTGGAATATTCCATGAGAGAGGCATATCCATTTTTATTAAACACTGAGGACGATATTATTCATTGGGGGGAATTGTAATACCCCAGTTTTGACTTGCGATGTATTAAAATGTAATTATGTAAATGCTGTAAATTTGTTAGTATGGATTCCTAGTGTGGAGCTCAATGCCAAGGCTTGACTAGTGAATGGATAGGAATGCATGATCTAAATATTTCTATATGGACCATGTGATTATCTTGTCATCCTAATTTTGAATGCTATGTAAATATTATGCTGGAGAATTTATTGTCCCAAGACGAAGTAGACTAAAATATTTTCCAATCAACTAAATAAATTTGGAAAAGGACTTCTTAAGCACTTATGAAGTCTATACCCCTTCTCCAAACCCTTGTGAACACTATTAATACACTCCTACAGATTATAATTCTAAACCAAACTGATTGAAGTGTTATTAGTGAAAATATTGGTTCAAAAATTCTATCAAACACTTATCATATGCACTATTATATGTGATTGCTGAGTAAATCAGATCTAGGAAGATCTATTTTGGTTGATATATTCGCCAAACACTTGTAGTGACTATGGTTGTAGCTTACTGTTGAATATTTTAGACTCTTCGTGAGAGTGTTTATGTCTTGAATTGTTAGATAAATGTTTTCTTTTCAAGTGGGAATTTGTAATATTATCAAACATAAAAACTATAATTTTCAAAATAGTAGACAATCACATAATAACTCAATATTCAAAAGGGACATTCAAATCTTCATTTTATTCGAAAGAGAATATTACATGCCTGGAAGTGATGGTGTCCAGATAGACTCAGATTGTGCCAATTCCAAGATATAGAACTATTGCTAAGTATAGGGTTGGAAATGATGACTGTAGCTCGCACTGTTTTTTTCCAAAGACAAGAAGAAATTATTCCAAATGGACAACTTCCTCTCACAGAAGAGAAACTATCTTCTCCTTTCTATACTAAAGATATATGTTGTTTGTTGAATGTTATAGAACCCCTCACCAATAGTATACAAAATGTGGTCCACTACAAAGGTTATCTATGTTGTAGACGAAGATCTAATTCAGCAGTCAAATTGCCCTTCTCTTGGTACTGGTTAGACTATGTTCATCAAATATTTGCAACACCTCTCTCTTCTCCATGAATTGGATAAAAATCACAAGTGATGTGCCTCTCTTGTATTTATATCTTCGGGTAAAGGAGAATGGATCTTCCTATGTGGGTGTGCCCTCTTCTAAGGATGAAGAAAACTCTACCAATGTGCCCTCTTCAACTATGTGATATCCCACAATGGAATGCGCCCTCACTAATGCAATAGAAAGAAAGGAAAGTGCACACTCTCCTCCAAGGTTCCCAATACATAAACATATGTGTCAGTTTCCCATAAACACTGAAAATCATAATATCTCTCCAAAGATCTGAAATGAGTACTAGATATTTCTCCATGTCAATGAAGCATAAGTGCAAATCCTGGATAGATTTCCCCACACCAATTAGGGAGGAATCTTTGACCCCCAAAACTAGTCAAAATATGGAAAGATTTCAAACCCTCAAGAAGCTTTGAGAGCTCTCCAAGCTAAAAATGAGAATAATATCCAACAATGACCAAATGAGCTCTAAAACCCTTTTTTATACTTTTTTTCTCAAACTCTCCATAACCATCCCTTTTTTTAAAGATGCACTTTTTAATTTAAACACTCTTTTTACTCTGAAAATGACTTTCTCATTAAAATAATGGTATTTTGTTACGCAAGACCCATTTTTAATGCATCCATGATTTAAGGCATCTCATCCTAGTTCCAATGAGCTATAATACTAGGGACTTTTTAAATATTTTAATTTATTTTAAGCAACCTTAGTAATTTAATTAAAATCTAACCATTAATATACTCATTTTTATGGAACCGTCATAATGCATTGGACTTGGGAACTAATTGTCCTTCCTTGATCCTGATGAAGAATAAAGATGAATGGAACCATCCGACCTACTTTAATTAGCAAGGTTTTCAATACCATTCCCTTCCACCTCCAATCAGGTAACTCTTTATACTTTGACAATGTCTTATGTGTTCTAGGTCTCAGGAAAAATTTGCTCTTAGCTTCAATTATGGAATATAAGGGATTTTCAATGGATTTCAAGAACCAAAATGCCCTTATAATACCAAAGGAGTCTATCCCAGAATAAGCACAGGTTATTAGGGCCAGGTAAGACAATTTAGATAGGTTATAGGGTGAACTTGTTTGAGCACTAGTTCATAACACTTACAACTTGTGTGAGTTGTGACGCAAGAGAATGGGGAACCTGTATTATAGAGCCTTTCCTACATGAGGGATATATTCATAGATCTGCCAAACTTCATCATTGAGTAGTAGGGAGTATCTGTAGGGTGCACACTTGGCAAGGATGGGAAGGTTGTTTTCCCAAGCAGTGAGCATAGGTATAAGGGGATCCTAAACCTATCACATTTAGATGTATGTGGAATGATGTCAGTAACATCAATATTAGGAAGCATGTATTATGTTTCCTTCCTTGATGACTTCTCTCACCGAATTTGGATCTACTCCATAAAGACCAACAATGAGGTTTTTAGCAAGTTTTTAGAGTTAAAATCTATGGTTGATAACTAAAAAGGGAAGAAGAATTAATATTTGAATACAATGGGGGTGATCATACAAGGAGTTTGAAGGTTTTTACAAGGATGCAAGAATCAAGAGGGATTTGATTATTCCATACAACCCACAACAAAACAAGGTTGTAGAATAAAAGAATCAACCCATCATAGGGGATGCTAAGGCCATGATACATCACCGAGACTTGATGGTGTTCCTTTGGGAAGAATAAAGAAACACAACACTCTACATCCAAAACAAGTGTCCCCATGGGATATTGGAGGACAAGACACTAGAAGAGGAATCCACGGGTGTGAATCCAGAGGAAAGTAATTTATGTATCCTTGATTATCTAGTTTATATACATGTACTTATAGAGAAGAGGAGTAAGTTGGATCCCTATAGTAAGAATGGTTTTTTTGTTGGTTATAGTGAGAATTCAAAGTCCTAGAAGGTATTTATTCTAAAGAAAAAAAATACAGTGTTAAGTAGGGATGTGAATTTTGAGGAAGACCTTGAATTTGGGGAAGCAACCTTCAAGTGAAGATGAGGAGACACTAGCTCCTACGAGTTCTATCAAGAGACCTCCATGGTTCAATAAAGGGATTCTTATGATCATGTTGAGGCTCCTAGGACCAAATTCGGGGAGAGAAAAACTTTGAATAAGTTTCCTAACTACATGGCATTAATGAGTAACCTCATCAATTTCGAGCCTTCTAATTTTCAAGAGGCAGTAAGCCGTTGAGTTTAGAGGTATGGTGTGGTGGATTACACCTCCCATAATGAATTATGTATAGGAAAAAGTGCAAAGACAAGAGGGGAAATGGGTAGTGATTTCTAGGTGGATTCTACAAGTTCAACCATGCAAAATATGGTAGAATTTAGAAGTACAAAGAGGGGTTTGTAGTGAGAGGGTTCTCCCAAAAGAGGGAGTGGACTAAGAAGAATTTTTTTCTTAATTCACCAAGTACACTTCCATTATATCAATTATATCTCTAGTTTCAACTATGGGATAGAGGATTTATCAGTTGGATGTGAATACATCTTACCTCAATGAGTAATTGAGGAATAAGTGTATGTAAAGAAACCTCAGGGCTTTGAAGTTAGTGGGAGGAAGTCCCATGTTTACAAGCTAGAAAATTCCTTGTATCGTATCAAGCAAACATCCAGAGCAAGGTATTCTAGGACCGATGGTTACTTGCAAAGTATGGGCTTCACCAAAATGTGAAGAAAATCCTATCTTCTGTTATATATTTGTTCAGATTGATTTGCTTGTTTTGGTGTTGTATGTAGATGAATTGCTTCTTATAGGTTCGGGAAATATCATTGTAGGGTGCAAGTCAAATATGTTAGGTGAGTTCGAGATGAAGGACATTAGCATGATACATGACTTATTAGGGTTGGAGTTTTGGCAAAGACCAGGGGATATTTTCCTTGGGAAAGGTAAGTATGTAGTTGAGATCCTAAAGACATGTTGGATGGATGACTACAAACTTATGGCCACACCTATGATCACTAATTTGAATAAGGTAACAACTTTAGATTCATAGATAATGGACCCTATGTTGTATATGCCAAAAATAGGCCATATATATATTTTGCAATGACCACCTTGAGTCAATTCATGGTGGATCCAAGGTAAGAGCATTGGGTAGTAGAAAAACACGTGCTTAGATATTTGAGGGGCACAGTGGAGTATGTCCTAATATTTCTTAGTGCTGATTAAGAGAAGTTGCAAGGGTATATAGAATCAAATTGGGAAATGAGTGCATCATACAATAATAACACCTCAAGTTGCTACTACGACTTAGGATCAACAATGATATCATGGTTCAATAGGAAGAAAAATTCCATGGTACATAGCTTAGTATAAGTAAACTATATGGAAACCAGTACTAGTATTTGTGAGGACATATGGTTTCACAAGTTGATTGTGGGATTGTTTGATCAAGAGTTGGATCCCATGATAATATAATCAAATTTGTATCAAATTCTCTGAGAATCCATTGTTTCATGATAGGTCCAAGCACATAGAGATCAATATCAAATCATACAATATAGAATTCAATAGGGAGCGGTGAAGCTACAATATGTATCCATACATTAGTAGGTTCTTAATATTTTGACCAAGCCCTTAGCAAAAGGGAAGTTTGAAGCATTCAGAGACAAACTTGGATTGGTGCAAAATTACTTCCTCACTACGAGGAAGTGTTGAATAATATAGCTAGGATGAGAACTTCCACACAAATTTAGTGTCAACATGCCAGAAGTGATCCAAGTTAATTCTATTTTCTAAGTCACTTTAAGAAAAGGTGAACGATATTCTATTTAGTTGTTAAATATAATAAAGTGTATTTATTGCCTTATTGATTTACACTAGGATTACTCTCAACCATACATCTCATTGAGAGATTAGAGTTTCATCTCAAAGTATAAATATATTGCAATATAAAGAGTTCAAACATGTTCTTTTTCGAACAATTGATTAGTTGAACAGGTTAATCAACTAGAGGAGAGAAAGTAGAGATAGGACAAAGAGGATCGACTAGAAGTTGAAAAAGTAGTTGTATGGTACAGTTTGTACATTCCATAAAGTTCTGTACATTAGCTATACAACAATTTGTTCCTAGTTTTTATGTAAGTCATACCTTCTTGACATGCTACAATCTTAGTTCTAAGGTGATTTGAACAAGCCGTACATTTGCTAGGTTTTCAATTGTAAGCTTTGATAAAGGAATAAAAAATTGAATTTGAAGGAGAAATTACCTGTGCATCTTTGAATTTGTTGTATTCCTCCTCTATTTACTTTCTAGTTATTCTATGATTGTTTCTATGCGACGAGGTTATATTTTTATAATTAAATAATGAACTTATTTGTTTGAGAACATAAGGACTTTAGTCACCTAAGCTAGGAAAATTTACAAACCCTAGCCACTAACTCCTCCTAGCTAGGAATCACTCCTAACCTAAGTCAATTTCTCCACCAAAGATACTCCTTAGCTCCTATACTTGCACCCCAAAATAAATATGTCTCCTTCTCTTCTCCTCTTCAAATAATATAACAAAAAGTAGTATGGTTTCCAAAACCCTAGTATTCTTCTCTCACAAGAGATACAAAATTAAATGATTATTTTATTCTCTAGGTTTTATCACAAACCATATCTTATTTATCTCCTTATGGTGAAACACTAACCCTATAATTTCCCTTGAACTCCTCCAAGAACCATATCACTCCAAGACAAACAAATATAATACAAGAGAGAGTACAAGCGAGAAAGAGAGAGAGACTAGTACACTGCACTCCTCGCATATCTCCTGCAAGTGTGTGATGAATGAATCCAGAAGATCAAGTGATGAGAATACTCCTTCCTCCCTCTATTTAAATGGTATTTGAGGGATGCCAACAATACAAATTGGATCAAGTCCACAACAAGAAACCTATTAGATAGGGTGACATGTGAAGCACCCAATTTAAAAGTGATACATGTCAAGCTCCAAGATGAAAACAACCAAAAAGGAATGCTCCAACATTATTATATTTAACAACTAAATAGAGTTTAACAACTAAATAGTGTTGTATCTTTCATGTAAACCTCAAGAAAGGTTTAACACTCCACCCTTACAGGCCTTCAAAGATACAACACTTCTTCTATGTGTTGATATTCTAAACACTAGATGATTGATATCCTTATGTTCTCAACTAAACAAAAATATTATTTAATTGCAGAAATTAAATTCTTCACATAGAAAAAATCACACATATAGATGGAAAGTAAATAGAAGAAGCATAAACACAATATACAGGTAATTACTCCTTCAAATCAATGTTTCAATAATAGATCAAAGCTTAAAACAAAACCTCTACAAATTATCAAACTAACAATTGTACAGTACACCCAAAAAATAAGATCTACACACTTATCAAGACAAATTGTTTGATAGAAAATAAGAAAATTTGCATGTTGCCTAATCTGGGTGTTGTACTACCATCTCTATACAAATATAAAAACTATTTCATACAACTATGTGATATATATGTATGATTGTTTGAAATATGTACAAATTTACAGTCTAGTCATACTGAATTTGTATGACTGTAAGGATTCACCTATGTAGACTTTCCTACATATTTCTTCCTTCCTTTGACTCAACGAGCTTCTACAGTGCTCTAAACTTTCTCAACCGATGAATAAAGTCACCTTCCAACAAAATTTGTCTTAGTTTGATTGAATGTGTCTTAACCCTCTATCTTAACTTGCCCTTATAATTGAGCTGAAAGCCTAATTTACCAAAACCCTAATCTCTTAGTGAAATGTATGGTTGATATGTATGGTTGAGATTAGTCCAAATCACTAATGTATAAAAATACACTTTATTAGATTCAATAGCTATATATAATACTTTCACTTTAATAATAATTGAATTACAAAATAGATTTAACTTGAACTAATTTTGGCATGTTCACACTGAACTTGTGCGGAAGTTCGTGTCCAAGCTACAACTTCAACACTCCCTCTTAGTGATGAAATAATTATGCACCAATCCAAGTTTTCTATGAATGCTTCAAACTCCCCATTTTCTAAGGGCTTGGTTAGGATATCAACAACATGTTGATTTATGGGTACATATTGGAGCTTTAATTCTCCCTACTAAATCTTGTCTTGAATCAAGTTATATTTGATCTCAATGCGATTGGACCTATCATGAAATAATGGATTCTCAAATATTTTGATACAACTTTGACTATCACGTTAAATAACCATGAGACCCAACTCTTGATTAAATAATCATGCAAGCAACATGTGAAGCCATATACCCTCACAACTAGTACTAATGGCTATGATATACTCTACCTCTTCTAATGTTAGTGCCACGAAAGTTTGCTTCCTACTAAACTAGGATATCATTGTTGATCCCAAGCTAAAATAACACCATGAGATTTTATTCTTGTTTGATGCAATGCCTAGCAAATTTGAGTCTATATAAACCTACAAATTCACCTCACCATCTCCAAGACATCTCAACACATACTCTAATATGCCCCTCAAGTATATGAACATATGTTTTGATGCTACCCAATATCGGTGTTCACTGTAAAACATATATCTAGCCTAATGTTGACCAGATACATCAAGGAACCTATCAGCTCCATGTACAACATGGAATCAACCATATCTGAATTTGGAGTTGTTACCTTCTTCAAATTAGTGATCATATGTGTGGCCATAGATTTGTAGTGCTCCGTTTGAAATCTATTCAAAATTTTGACTGCTTACTTACCCTACCCAAGGAAAATATTTCCCGGTCTTTTTTAAACCTCCATTCCCAATAAGTAATGCATCATTCCAATGTCCTTCATGTCGAACTCACCTGCCATATCTACCTTGCACCTTGCAACGAGCTTCTTTGAATATGTAAGAAGCAAGTTATCTACGGAAAACACCAAAATAAGCAAATGAACCTCAACATATATGAAATATAAGTTGGGATATTTTTCACTTTTGATGAATCCCATACTTTGCAGGTATCCATTGATCCTGAAATAACATGCTCTTGGTGTTGCATTGAGTCCATACAAGGCCTTTTTCATCCAAGAAACTTGAGACTCCTTCCCACTGATCTCAAATACTTAAGGATACTCTATGTATGCTTCTTACTCAATTATCCCATTGATGAAAATAGTCTTTACATCAATCTAATGTATCCCCCATCCCATAACGGATACTAAATACATCACTGCTCTAATGGAAGTGTAACTGGTGACTAAAGAAAAATCCTCCTTGTAATACACTCCCTCTTTCTATGAGAATTGTCTCACCACAAAACTTGTTTTGTACTTCTCTATGTCGGCATTTATAACTTGCTTGAACTTGTAGAGACATCTAGAATTCAATATTGATTTCAACTTCTATATAGGAACAATATCCCATACATCATTCTTCAAGATGGAAGTGTACTCCACCATGGCACCCCATCAAACCTCCTAGTTGGTTTCCTCTTAAAAACTCGAAGGATCGAGATCTATGATGTTTCTCATTAACAACCATAGAGTTTGGAAACTTATTTGAATGTCTTCTCTCCCTAGTTTTTCTCATAGGAGCTTCAACATGCCCCTAAGAAACCCCCAATGTTTGAGTGAACCATCAAGGTCTTCTGATATAACTAGTAGGAGCTTGTCTCCTCCTCCACACCTAAACGGTGTTGTCCCGAACTGGAAGTCACTAGTGACCCTAGCTCAACCTTTGAAGCTTTTTGTTCCCCATCCTATCACTGGAATAGGCTCATGAGACATCTTGGATGCAAATTCTTCCTCAAAATTTACATCCTTTCTCATAACTATCTTTCTCTATTATGGAATATAGACCTCAAGGCCTTTGAAGTTTCATTGTAACTAAGAAACCCTTCCTAATGGATAGCTCCAACTTGGTCCTCTTCTATACTAGTATATGGATATAAATTGGACAACCAAAGATGCATAAATGACTCCTCTAGATTCACACCAGTGAATGCCTCCTCTGGTGACTTTTCCTTCAATTTTTTGTGAGGACACTTGTTTGGATGTAGAATCACTATCAGGAGAACACCTTGTAGCAGAGGTTTTCACGGAACCTCCTCAAACAATTTATACTTTCTTCGTTTATAGAAAAGGTTGTTAAAGAAGGAAAGTGGCTAGAGGTTTTTGCAGATATCTTTTAACCAGTGTTCCTTAATCACAAAGATGGACCAATGCTATTTATAACAAAACACACCACTGCATAAATTATAATGTGCACCAATGTCTTTTAATATTACAAAGTGCTAAGCGATCTTTTTTTTTTTTTTTTTTTTAAATTGAGCATTGGTGCTCTGAGAGACACAAACAACATCGGTGCTAATGAGAAGAACACACCGCATGTGGATATAACATTTAGTTATTCAATAAAAAATAAATTTAAAAACCATTAAAAATTCCCTAAGCGGTGCGCTTAAAACTATTATGATACTGATACATATAACAAATAGGTCCACAATAAACATAATAGTACTAACTGTTAGTACTGAGTTATGCACTATGAATTTCTTTCAAATTTTTTCCTTTGATCTTAGTAAGCCTTGAATTTTTCCTTGAAATGTCTTCCAAGTACATCCCATTCTTAGTTTTCCCTGTTTTATTCTAGTTTGTTGTCCTGTTATTTTTATGCTTTGCCAATTTATTATGTTTTAAACATATTTTAAGTGGTTTGTAATTTTTGAGTTCGCACGGTTTGTTTAAGCATGGTATATGGGTGAACTTCTCAATATTTTATCTTGCAATTTTCATCTCAAGATGATGAGTTTAAAAAATCAAACTTCACTTGTCTTTGGAGAGTATGCTACCAAATTAAAGCCTGATGCTGCAAGCTTTTTTTATGATGTTGCCACGAAGTTCAATAATTGTGATGCTATCAAAATCATTATTTCTGCTACCAATCTTTCTCATGACTACAAAATATGTCAGACTCATTTTTTTGATGTTTCTTTATTTCTCATAGTTCTTCTATGAGGTTTAAATTCAAACATTTAGGGTTTTGAAGGAAGGATTATGGGAAAGATATTTGTGCTTTGTCAAAACTTGAAAGATGCCTAGGTGTAGTGCTAGTGAAATTGTATGTTTTGATCCTGAGGGGGAATCCCTCACAGAGGCCTTCTCGTAGGTTAAGGAAAAGTTGTAGGAAGCGAGATGGTTGCGCTTCTTTGAAAAATGCCTAAGTATCATGTTGTTGTTGCTCAAAGCCTTCGCTCATAGTTTCGATGGTCATCAAGTTACAGTTGAGGATTTATCATTCTCGATCACTAAGGATTCTATTGCAGCAGTAGGGAATTTTCTCTTGATGGAGAACGATGGTTCAAGAACCGTAATGTTGATGTTAAGAAAAGAAACAGGTTTCTTAAAGAATATTTTATCAATCCTGACTGGAGGACAAGCATTCCATGCATCTAGTTAAAGGGGGAGTGCAGTCAGCTTCTAAGATTTTTTTCATATGTATTTTACTATGGAGGGAAGGTATGCAATGGTTTATATTTATCATATGTGGTTCTTGTTGCATTTGACTGGTATTTCCAAAATGACTATTCCATATTATCTCCTCAAGAGTCTTACCAAGATGTCTGTGAGTGTTAAAGCTCGTCCTCATGACTCCCAACAAAATCTTTTTCATAAGGGATTTATTAGGATGATTATTATCGAATAACTTAGTAGAGTTTAGAGATATTGGGATGGATTTCTTCAGTCCTCTAGTTTTGCAAATATGGAGCACCAAGCTCAAGAAGATAGTGTTGGTTGTGGAGCATGATCTTCTAGTCTCATAGATAATGTTGTTTCAGTCGTGTTGTACCCCAGGTTTGGTTATGATCCCGACACATGCCCCAAGGTGTCCGGGGGAGTGGTTGCACTCCCACGGCTGGGGGCGCGGGGGCCAACAATCCCCTGTTGGGGGTCCAGGGGCAGTGCCCCCAGGGAAGGGGGTTTGGGGGCATATCCCCCGAAGGAAATTTTTGGGTTGTTTCGCCAACAGATTACGGGCCCATGGTTTTGGGTAACCCATGGTATTTTCCCTTTGTATTTACCCTTTATAAAAAATATATGGTAATACGGATAGGGTTGATGTATTAAGTATTATGCATTGTAAATATCTCTGAGATCGTGAAGAGAGGTTGTGAGATAGTGAAGAGGAAGTGCAGCAGATGTGTTGTAGGTTGCATCCCTTCATTTGCTGGATGGTATAATAATAAGGACTGGCAATTTCAGTGTGGATGTAGCCCATCTTGGGTGAACCACGATATATTAGTGTCTCTCTTGTAATGTGTTTGTGTAATTTGTATTTGCATCTTGTTTATTGTTATTGCTCTACAATCCTATTTTTCTAACAGATAGAGTTGACACTTCTCCGAAAAAATAAACTACTCATGAAGATCCCAAAGGTAAGGTTGTTGATAGCTCTATTGAAAAGAAAAATAAGGAGAGGTATGGTAAGTTGAATTCTATGGTTTCAATCCCTGAGGTTGCTATAAGAAGAAATAGCCAAAGACTTAAGAAAAGACAATGAATGGCCATAACGGAAGGGATTCTTGGAGCTTGGACATCTCAAGCTGCACCAAACTCAGAGAAATAAGAGGCTATTCATATTACCTTAGAGGAAGAGTTTGGCTCTTCAATGGAGCTTGAACAAAACTTGGCTGAATAGTTTTTAGCCCTGGAGTGAGCCATTAAAGCTATTCCTGACTTGTCAAGAGATTGTTCTTCGAAACAAATTTATTTTGATAAGGTAGACAAATCTGAGAATGTTTATTTAGAGGAGGCTTATCATATTGAGCCTGGGACTCAAAGAGAATTTTTTGTATGGGAAACAAAGTTCCTTGAAGTGGAAGCTTATCACGAACCTCAAAAGGAAACTATAGTCCAAGAAACAGAGTTTCCTGAAATTAGACCTTCTCAACAAGTGCTTGGTTAAAAGTATAGGTGCAAGAAAGTTTTAAAAGCAGAGCTTAAGGAATCCAGAGGGATAATAGAAAATTTTCAATTGGAAAAGGAACAGTTGCATGTTGAGAATGGAAAGATTAGCAAGAGGATGCTAAAGTTGGTTAATAAGCACAACAAACTTTGTGATTTTTCTCAGAAGCTGCAAATTAGATGTAAAAGGATTTTTAGACAGAATAAGTACTAGAAGAATCAATGTATCCTAGTGAGACAAAAGAATCGTACAAATGACAATAGGCTTGGCGTTCTTACAGAATTGACGACTCAGGTCGTACATGATACTTTTCAAACCCAAAGGAGTGGAATCCAATTAAGCAGGTTCTTTTTTTAGTACAGTGCAATGTTTAGATGGTGCTACCGAATCTTAGGAATTTTGCAGCATTCTCAATTCAAGCTTCTTGACTTGATTTCGCAGCATAAGTTTGCAGGATGATTTCGCAGCGTACTCCTTTTTGTATTTTTGATATTTTCATGATTTTGTAAAAGTTTAAATATTTTTATTAGATGTATTCTAAAGGGAGCAATGTATCGGGAATATGTATAAGACTTTTAAAATAGTTTAATGACTTGGTTACTTCATATCCCTGATAAAGTGGACCTTAACTAATCGAGTATTTTGTTGTTATCTTGTAATTATTATAAAGAGAATGGGTAGAAATTTGTAAGGGGGTTAGATTTAAAAGGAGGTCAACAAAATTGTATCAGATTGTAAGATAATTTTTATACTTCAGAAATACATACATGCTTGAAAATTATTCAGTTGTTATTGAACTATGAAAATATTGAAATTACTGTTTCTTTCATGTGTATAAAAACATAAGACTATGCACTGCATGAGTTTTCTTATTTTCAAATCTAATTTCATACTTGCTTAATGCTCATTGCCTGAAAATTTGTGCCCTATTTTATTGTATAACTTCATTTATAAAACGTTGTTTGAGGTGAAGTCATAAGTGCATCAGTAATTCATATTTTATTAAGTTCAGTTTTTATTTTCAATTTGAGTACCTTCAGATCTATGTAGTATTTCCGAAGATATTATAAAACTTGTCATTCAAAACCTTTAAGCTTAGTTTGACCCTTTTCAAAGCCTAAACCAAATACTATTTCTTAATCAAACCTATAGTCTTATTTCAATCAAATCCAAAGTGCTCTAACTCTACCCTTAAGCACTCAAAGTGCAAACTCTAGAGGTAACACTAACAAATAGATTTTTTACATTTAGACCTAAATATCTCTAGTGAGTGAAAAAATTAGGCATGCACATATGTGTCTGTATTTATAGCACACTGGAAATTTTATGTCATCCATTTAAAAATTTGTTGTGATATTCACCAATACTTAGAGGGAGGTGAATTAGTATTGGGTGATTTTACCATTTCAAACTTTAATATCATATGTAAACATTAACCATTAACAATAACATTCATCATCACATAAACCATACACAATACACAAGAGATTTTATGTGCAAACCCAAATGGGAGAAAACCACATAAATCTTTTTTTATATAATATAAAGATTACATTCAATTGATTTACTAGCTCCAACTGGAAGGAGGCTACAACCCCTTGATTTTACCATGGGCTCCAACCTATAGTGAAGACTCCAATACTCAGTGAGCTCCAACTCACTAGCTAGAAGGAGGCTAGAACCCCCTGTCCTTGCCCCATATTGCAACCTTGATATGAATAAGAGAATCAGCCTATCATTATCACTGTATTTTTCAACTTGTACCTGTATCATTGTTTCTATCAACCTATACCTATATCAATGTATTTTTCAACTTGTATCACTATCCTTGTCACTATATCATGCCTCTATCACTTTCTTTGTGCCAACTTGTATCATTCCCCAAATCTATCTTTCCAAAAATTCTCAAAAGCAATCATCCATAGATTTCATTTGCGTCTTCAAACATTTACATCATAGACATTTCCAAACCCTAGGATATTCCAAGATAATCACCATGATCTATGCCAATATCATCACTATAATATATTCCAATCATGATATATGCCATCAGATCTATACCATTATCGTCACCATAATCTATGCAAGTATCATCATAATATATGCAAGTTCACAATACTCTATTCAATATTTTCAACAAGATTCATGAAGAGAGAAGCTCTAGTACATGTACATGATTCATACCATTTTCAAGATAACAAGATGGACCCTAGTCCATGAGAGGCATTACCATCACATGAGAGACCCATGTACAAGAACCATACATTTTTCAATATAAAGAAACAAGAAAGAAACCCTTCACCAAAATATTCTCTATATCATGTGAATCATATAGCCCTCACAACAAGCTTTCCATTGAGCCAATAATTTTACGATTCCGATATCGTATGTGAAAGTTATGCAAATTTTAAGATTATCAAAAATCCTCCTCTTGTACATTTGCTTATCTATCCTTCTACCTTCGTTATTCCCTCTTGTACTTGCACCTTGCAGATGATGAACTTGGATGTATCAAATGAAATGTTTTCATCTCTTATTTACACATGTCCAAAGTACTTTTTAGTTCACTTGATGGTTAGATTGGACCTATAATTTATTATTAATTTTGTCTTCAACATTTTAGGTTAGGTCGGCCCTAACTTATTATTAATTTTGTCTTCACATTTTAGAGGATTCTTTAAATGGGTCAATGACCACTTCATGGCTTCATCAAGGGGATTTGGAGATTCTTCACATCATCAAGATTATGTGGACACATAATCATTACTTTATGAGAATAGGCTACAGAGGTCAGTATTGGTAGTAGCGATGGTTCAACACATCATCAATCTACCATACCAACGAGGCTGTTTGCCTCTCTTGAACAACAATGCACTTTAGATGCTACGACCTCACCAGATGTTGTAGGCCGATATGGCCCTTCAACCACCACTACTTCACAGGATGTTAGAGAGGAAAGTAGCATCGAATGTGAAAGTTGCTATCATGGCACAGTGCGTGTGGTTAGAAAGGGATCATTTCCCGTTAGCTTATTGGTGGACAAAGACTGTGTTCCAATAAAGATACCGAAGATTGCAGGTATTATTTAATTTATTCAGTGTTTTTTTCATGTAATTCAAAGCCACATACCTCAAATTAGTCTTAATTAATGATCATATTGTTTTTGCAGGAAATAATGTTTTTTATAAGAACCTGCATGATAAGGCATTGGAGATCTTTGGGCCCACCATTCATACACGGTGGAATGCCCAAAATGACAAATTGAAAGATGATTTGATGAACCACATGGTCAGCTTGTTTGGTGAAACCTTCAACATAAAAGGTGTCACCACAG
Source organism: Larix kaempferi (assembly GCA_027924585.1). Lineage (NCBI taxonomy): Eukaryota > Viridiplantae > Streptophyta > Pinopsida > Pinales > Pinaceae > Larix > Larix kaempferi. The sequence continues at coordinate 703,944 of BSBM01001570.1, read as the reverse complement.
CAGCTGGCTTCAATTTGAAATATGTCAGGGCAGATTATAGAGACAATATGCAAATTAACCATAAGTATGAGTGTTCTCCGATGGTTCCATAGAAGGAGTGGAAGGCGCTCATGGAGGATGCAAAGGAGAAGAAATTGAGAAAACAAGGAAAGACTCGGCCAATCGGTTCAAGAAGGTATGACACATATCATATTTTCAATGAACAATTTTCAATTTTTTTAAACTTTTAAATATATTTAAGTTATGATATCTAACATATTTGCAACCTTTCATAGGCTCCCCAACACCTATAAAGCGACAAAGGCAAGAGTATAAAAACATGGGCAGCACAAACTGGGCTAGGGTGGATATCAAAAACTAAGGGCACAAATTGTAAGAATCAAACGATCATTATTTGTAGCCAAAAATTTTCTAACTGTAGCGAACAATTAATTGATTTATCAAAAGAACTTTTCATAGTGTTATGCATTGTAGGGAAATGCTTTTCAAGAGGAAGTCACTGAAGAAGACTTGAGGCTCGGCTTCAAGTACAATTTTCAGCATGTGCTGGAACGTTGAAAAAGCTGGGGAAAAACCCAATTTCCCCATTGATGCACGCAGAGGAAAATAAAATCAATAAAGCCATCATTATAATGTACTTGTGTAATCTTTTCATGAATGATTCCATCGAACGATAAATGTCTTTCTTTGTTTTCAGGGTGAGACCAACAAAAGTAGCGAGGGTAGTGGTACTGAACCGGTACCACGTAGTGGTGGGGAGATTCCTATCCATTCAGGTATGTATGCTATAAAACAGATGTATTCAATATGATTGATGAGCCCAGGATATAGGTACTCCATAGACCCCCTTTATGCCACACACAAGCAGGAAAGACTAAGAAAAACACCTCTTTTTGTAGGGGAGAATGCATTTGTTTGATTATTTAATGAAGTAGTTTAGCAATTATCTTTTCTTATGCTTTGAGTGTTTTATGTGTTAATCCTATGAATTTAGGCATGTGTGGGCAGGGTTCAGATGAACTGAAAAAGTAATAAGCAACCAAGCTCGAGACTGAAGATCACGAGTGACACAACAATCCATTTTCTCTTGATTTAAAGGAAGGACTCCTGTTAAATAGGATCGTTGTTTACAATGTAGAGCTAGGTTATAGATAAGGTTAAATAGGGACCTCTTGAATAGCAAGAGGTCTGGAGACATTTTCGAAAAAAAACTTCAGCATATTTTGTATTTGAGACAGTTTTGTTTTAAGTCTTCCTGAAACATGAAGTTATGATTTGATAATGGAAGACCAACGTTATATTAATTCCTTGACTTTATAACTCTCTTTTCCTCCTTAAATAGGTGTTGGGAAGGGCCCCCTCAATACGTAGATCAGGAGTCTCGTGTTTCATTACAAGTATTTCTCATGCATTTTATTAATTGTTTCAATCATCATGATGTGTGAAAGTACTTTGGTATTTGTTTAGATATCAGATTCTGATTTCAGTACAAACGATTTTCTTCTGTAGTTCGATAACACTATTTCTGTAGTTCTGTAACACACTGTCCATAGTCCTGTGTGTGCCATGCACGTAGGCATATTTTATATCTGAGTTCCAGCATTTTTATACCATTTCTAGATAACGATTCAGATCTATGATTTCACGCATACTTTCCTTCGTTAAGTTTGATCACATAGAGGTTAGATATTTCACCATCTGATTTGAATAGAACATGGTTTAATCGCTTTCAGTATTTGATTTGGTAGACATAATTTGATTGTTTTCCAGCATTGAAATTCCTAGATTAGATTTACCAGTTTTCAGCATTCAATTCATGGAATAGATTTTACCAGTCTTTCAGCATTCAATTCTTAGAATAGATTTTACTAGTCTTTTAGCATTCAATTCCTAGACTAAATTTCCAATTTTACAGTATTCAATTCCTAGAATAAATCTCTCAGTTTTCAGCATTTTAATTCATGGATTTACATACTTTCATATTTCCTGCTTCTTAGTTTTTAGAACAATACTTCCTATTTCCCTTAGATCATTCTTTAGGATGCATTGAACATTCAGAACGACAAAGATCACCCTATAGTGCACTTATAGTGCTTAGCATCTCTTAAGTTTGTACACTCCTTGGTTGATGATTAAAGTATACTTTCAGTATAGCTGCCCTAATTAGGTACCCATTCCTGGAGTCCACCACTTTTTGGCACCGTTGTCATGGAGGTGCTTAATATATAGGAGACATCTTTAAAAAAATCATTAAAACTTTACTATGAATGCCTCGACGAAAGAGGGATGAATTTGGACGATTCTTGCCTAACCACCTTATGAGCAACACCATCTCTAAGCATTATCAATTTGAATTCCTCAAATCTGACGAAGAAGCTGATTCCAGCTACGATCCGCACCCTGATAACTACTTTGCTACCTCTATCTCAAATGATACTATGGCAGAGGAAGAGGATGAACATAGAGAATTGTTTACTTTTCCCATTAGTGTACCTCTTGGGGATGCCAGAATGAAGAATATCAACCCTAATAATCTGCCAAACTTCCATGGCTTAACTTCAGAAGACCTTGATGCATTTCTATTTGAATTTGAGGTAGTTTGTAGGTCTTTTGGTTATACTACTGATGCACAAAAACTGAGACTCTTTCCTTCTACATTGAAAGATCTACCACTTAGATGGTTCATGAGCCTAGAAGGGAATAGTATTTTCACCTGGGACCAAATGAAACAATCCTTCCTGGAAAAATATAGGGACTATTGTAAGGCAAAAGATACAAGAGATGAAATCTTCAGGATGCAACAATGAGAAAGAGAATCCCTAGAAGACTATGCACAACGCTTTCAACTCATCTACAAAAGAGCTAGTCACTACACCCTAGATCAAGAATCTTTGAAACTTTTCCTTCTTAGAGGAATCAAAGAAGAAAATCTAGAAGTATTAAACCTATTAGGAGATGGGGATATATTCCACAAAACCTATGATCAAATCCTACAAATATTCAAGAATTATTCTAGATCCAGAAAAGGTAAAACTGGGACACGGGATACACATCCATTTACAGGAGGATCATCATCTTCAGGACCAAACCTCACAAAGTATGATTTAGGAAATATTCTTGATGATATGAAAATTGATATCCTTCAGTCCCTAGCAATGCAACTAGATGCACTCCAAATAAAGAAGAAACAAGATGAGATAAACCAAGCACTGGCATTGTTTTGCCCACACTGCAGAAAGAAACATGAAAAGGGACAATGCACATTAAACACAATAGAAATATGTGATCTATGCACTGATGATCACTCTACTGATAAATTCCCTCTGCTTCCATCATGCAAAGCTTCCATTCAGGATCCCACATTTGAAGGTATTATGGAACAACTCTGTTTTGTTAATCAAAACAGAAACAATTTTGTTAGGCCCTTCCATCCCAGCAACCAAGCATATTTTAACCAAGGAATTTATCAACAAAATTGGAACCCCTCATCCCCAACCACATGGCCAACTCAAGCAGCTCCAAACCAATGTCAGCAAAGCCAAACACTGTATCAACAACCATATTATGCATAGCCTTATTCTCCCTACCCCCCACCTTTTTCTCATCCACCAATGAATTATGGAAATCCATATCCTTATTTAGCAAACAGGAGGGCTCCATTACTGCAACCACTCATCATGTCACCCCCACATAACCAATCACCTCCCAAACCACACCCAATTCCTGCCCAACTGGTTCCAAACCCAAACAACAACAGAGCAGGACAACAACAACCCTATAACACTGAAGTAGTGCAATTCCCTACATATGTCGTGGATACACTTGAAATAAATTAAATTAATCTCAGATCTGGTAAAACATTGCAGAACACCCATCCACAAAATAATCAATAAAATATCAATCATGAATAGATAACACAACCCGAACCACAACATCCAGCTGAGACACACTCTCAGGAAGAATAAAATCGACCACAAATACCAAACAGAACCCCCCCATTTCATGAGAAACTCATACGAAGCACCAGAGAGGAGGAGGAGAACACTATCCTTAACGAATTAAAGAATTTGAACATCCAAATCCCCATTTTACAAGCCATAAGAGATGTACCAATTTGTAATAAATTTATTAAATAAAATTGCTTAAAACAACCTGGCTGAAGAAAACGTGACCCATCAACTATAAACGTAGTGTGCCAATTAGTAGATTTAATGTTGCGTTTCATTGTCAACCCCAAATACCTTGACCCAGGCAGTCCAGTTGTCAACGTAACCATTAACAAAAGACATATTGCAAGCAACCTAATTGATTTAGGGGCTGCAATCAATGTGATGACAAAGGACACAATGATAGCCTTACAACTCCAATCTATTATCAAACCAACTAGTACCGTGCTGCAACTTGCTGACACATCAACTGTAAAACCTGAAGGAATTCTTGAGGATATCATTATCAACATAGAATCCTGGGAGTATCCAACAGATTTCATAGTTATAGAGGTGAATAGTAAACTCAGTGGATACCCAATAATCCTAGGGAGGCCATGGCTAGCAATGACAGACACCTATATAGGATTTAGATCTAGCAACATGACAATCTCCATTGGGCAGGCTAGAAAGAAGATCACAATTTATCCTCCAGCAAGAAAATCTACAGACATAGAATATCAGAATTGGATAGATGACTATACTGATATAAACAACCAAAACGTACAGCCTGTTCTTACCATTGAAGCTGCCCTATCTCTAAAGGTTATTGATGAAGACAGTCATTTAGATAGATTTATTCAAAATGCCTCTTCTAATCATGATATTCTTGTAGATTTTTTTGAAACAGATCAACAAAAGGAAGATAAAAATTCACCCCACAACTCTAACAAAATGTGGGAAGAAGTGCTCTCACTTGAACAACAGTCACCACAGATCATTCCTAGAAAAACAGTTAATACTAACTCCAATTTGGAGCCAGAACAAGAGCAGCAATTAATGAAAGTACTCTCAGAAAACAACAAGGATTTTGCATGGACATACACCAACATGAAGGGTATCCACTCAGACATTTGCAAGCATTACATATATATCAAAGAAGGCATTGTACCCATCAGACAACCTCAAAGAAGGATGAACCCAGCATTAAAGGATACAGTCAAATTGGAATTATAGAAGTTATTAGATGCAGGGTTCATCTACACAATCTAAGATAGTGAATGGGTCTCACCATTGGTAATAGTCCCTAAGAAAGGAGTGAAGTGGAGGATCTGTGTGGATTACAGAGAACTCAACAATGCAACTAAAAGAGACCACTTCCCTCTACCATTCATTGACCAAGTATTGGACACACTGGCTGGAAATAAATTCTTCTCATTTTTAGATGGATTCAGTGGATACAACCAAATCCTAAACCACCAAGCTGATCAAGATAAAACCACATTTACATGCGCATGGGGCACTTATGCATACAGAGTGCCACCCTTTCGACTCTGTAATGCCCTGGCAACATTTCAAAGGGCCATTTTGAGCATATTCTCAGATTTTATCAATGATTAGATGGAAGTCTACATGGATGACTTCACACCCTATGGCCAAAAATTTCACCAGGCATTACAACATATTGAATTAGTATTAAAACAATGCATCGAAATGAGCTTATGCCTAAGCAATGAAAAATGCAGGATGTTGATGCAAGAGGGAATAGTGTTGGGACACCATATCTCACAAAGAGGCATTGAAGTTGATCAAGCAAAAGTCACGGTCATTAGGACACTTTCACCACCTGTCAAACAAAGAGATGTGCGAAGTTTCCTTGGGAAAACAGGCTAGGCTACAAAAGATATATAGAAAGTTATAGCAAAATTGTTGCACCTATGTTTGCTCTTCTAACAAAAGATACAGAATTCATCTGGACCAATCATTGTATGTCAACATTTGACAACCTCAAAGAGAAGACAATCACAGCCCCAGTACTCGAAGGACCCAATTGGACACCACCATTCCACATACATTATGATGCTTCATATAATGCCATTGGATCAGTCCTTGGGAAAGAAGAATAAAAGAGACCGTATGCCATATATTACATTAGAAAAAACTTGGCAGGAGAAGAACTCAATTATATAGTCACAGAAAAGGATTTTTTGGCTGTCATACATGCCATAAACAAATTTAGGCGCTATATCACTGGATACCAAGTCTTTGTCCACACCGACCATTCAACAATCAAACTGACCCATGGACAGGACAGTGAGTTGGTAAATGATAACTTCCCTAATGAGCACCTATTTTCAATCTCAACAAAAATCCCATGGTTTGCTTACCTATCAAACTACTTAGTATCTGGTAAATTTCCACAACATTTCACTACCAAGAGAAATGCAGAATCATAAGGAAAAGTGCAACTTACACATGGATAGAAGGAATGCTTTTTAAAAAAGGGCTAGACCAAATATTGAGAAGATGCATCAGAGAAGACAAAGTCCATGATATACTACATGCCACTCACAATGAGCAATGTGGAGTCCATTAGGCTGCAAAAATAACCTATAAAGTACTGCAAACTAGATATTATTGGCCAACGTTGCACAAAGACTCCTATGATTATGTATCACATTGTGATGATTGTCAACGAATGGGGAAGCCTACACAAAGAGAAGAAATGACTCTACATATCCAAATATCTTTGGAAGCATTTGAGAAATGGAGATTTGATTTTGTTGGTCCATTTAACCCCCCATCAAATCAGAAAAGCTATATTTTAGTATGCACTAACTACCTGACAAAGTGGGCAGAAGTGGTAGCACTTGCAGCAGCAAATGAAACAAATGTGGCAAAACATTTTACAGAACAAATCTTCCATAGATTTGGAGTTCCAAGAGAGTTAGTTTCTGACCAAGGAACACAGTTTACATCCAACCTCATCGAGCACCTGCTTAAAAGAAACAATGTTAAGCATCGAAGGTCCTCCTCCTACCACCCTCAAGCTAATGATCAATATGAAGTGACAAACAAAGAACTTGAAATAATTTTAACAAAGATAGTACAACTACACAAAAGAGATTGGGCAGACAGATTGAGTGAGGCAATTTAGGCTTATAACACAACATGGAAAACAACAACAGGATTTACGCCATATGAGTTGGTATATGGAAAGAAAATAATGCTCCCCATTGAATTTGAAATTAATACATTGAGAATTGAAGCCAGCTTAAACATGCAACTCTCAAAAATACAAGAAGAACGTATGCTCCAGCTAAACCAGTTGGATAAGCACCGCCAACAAGCCCTCGCACACACTCAAATTATCCAGCAGCAAAGAAAGAAATGGCATGACAAAAACATAAACAGAGGAAATTCAAAGAAGTTGATTAGGCACTACTATATGATTCTAGGTTCCAAATTTTTCAAGTCAAACTCACCACCAGATGGCTCAGACCCTACATCATTGACATAATCTATGACAATGGAGCAGTCAGAATCACAACAATTGATGAAACAAAATTCCCCATGTTGGTGAATGGACATCGACTCAAGTTGTACAAGAAACCACATTCCAGGGAGGAGTTCACACAAACACTCTATCAGAAAAATCTAATGCTAATAGAGAACTTAGATAATCACCGATTATTGCTAAAAAAAAAAACAGAGAAAAAAATTTAAAAAAATGATCATGAAAAATATAAAAATATATATATATATATATAATAAATAAATAAATAAAAATAAAAAAAATGGTACAGAAATTATGAAATCCGCTCAGGATTATGTGATGACAGAAATGAAGGGAGTAGATCTATACCAATGGAGATCTACGGTTGCAAAACAATCTCGCAAAGGTAAGATACTTAGTCTAAATGGTTTTTGATATGGGAGGAATGGTGTTAACACTGCAGACAAATCAACCATCAGATCAATACATGAAAACAAATCTACGTTCAATAGCTCTTGCGCAGATTAAACATGCAAGAATAAATAAACTTCTCAAATCAGCGAAATATTGGTAGACTCCACATGCGTCAATGATGAAAATATGATGAAGAAGTGAATCTACGGTGGTTGTTCATTTCGTGGATATAACAAGCACGTGCAAACAAATATTTTAATTCATGAAGTTTGGTAGGGACCGCGCTTCTGGACAGTCGAGATGGGGATTGGATTCCGAGCAATGGTTGACAAACGAATCAAGCAAGACAACAAAAAGACAAAATCAGCCAAAGCAAATATCAAGCGAGCTAGACCAAGCATCAATGAGCACAATTCAGCAAAATATCCAATCAACCGAGCCAACACAGAAAAACAACAAGCAAAAAGAATGCAAATACAAAATTCAACAGGACATAAATCCAATCAAGCAAGTCAACAGAAGAACCAACAAGCAATATTCAGAAAATTAGAAGTAAAATCAAGCGAGACAGAAAATCATTGAAAAGTGATATTCAACAAAATCAAAGGTCAAATCAAGCAATCTAGCATATAAAATCAAGCAAGCAAATAACAAAAAGCAGGCGAGCTAGCAGAAGGAAATCATAAAATCATAACTACTGAAATGCCAAAAATAACTACAGACACAGGAAAAATCTACTATGGAATCCCATGCACATAAAAACAAGCCCACATCATCCGCTAAGGTACGCTAGTATAACAGGTAATCACTGAATAGTTTGTTTTATTTTCAAATCAAATCATTCTCCCCACAAAAATGACTATTTTTTCAAGTTGAGGACAGCTTTTCAGTCAGTTCGGAAGCACGGTTTAGGGTAACCTTACTAGGTCATGATGACCTACCTTAGCCATGTTAGGAGAATGACGACCTCCATAGCCACCATATCCTCTAATGATCAAAGCATCAACAAAATGAAATGATGCAAAGGAGTGCAATGTGCAATAATGGAAAGGAATGCATAAGACGGAAAACATGATGAACAATAATGAGGATGATTGCATAAAAATAGAAAAATAAGACAAGGAGATATGCAAGAAGACCCAATTTAGAAATACAAGTTTCTCAGAAAGGTAGAATACTGAAAGTTGGAATCGCCACTCAGCCAACAATCTTCCCACAAGCCGGCAACCAATCCCAAATAGATGGGTAATTCGTCCACCCTCAAAGCTTCGTAGTTTGATGATTATCTAGCAAACTCATAAATTACAAAAGTATTCAAGAAGAGTGAGCCAGAAGACCACAAACCTATCTATGAAAACCCGTAGGTGTTGGCCATCCTCCGCACAGCGGGATGGATGTCATTTATTATGGGCCTGAGAGGATCCAACACAGCAGTAGCCTTATAATTTACCTAGAACCTGAAGCACAAAAAGGAAGAACAATATGTCACTCGGGCAAGGAGACTACGCATCAGGATTGATGAAGAAGCAATTGCAAAGTATACAGGATTTCCCATGGGGCTACATTGGGGCATAGATGATAGAGAAGCTAACCAGAGGGCAAAAGCAGCTTTCTTTGGACAGGGGGAATGCTATGAGGAAGACAAGAACAGGTTTAAAAGAGACATCATGCCTGTGCCCTGGGACGAGGTAGCTTCCATTGTCCTAAAGTATATAACATGCACAGGGAGGCTCAGTTACATCCCAACCTTCCATTTCAGAATTTTTGAGCTCTTAAGGCATAGGGGCCATATTCGATCAAACAATAATATCAGCGTTCCCTTCTACCTTCTACAATCTCTTTGGGAAATGAGCAAGAAGGTAGTGCAAGGGAAGGAGGATGCATTAGCTCACCATGGGCTGATCAAGTTAATTATTTGTGAATAATTGAAAGTGCAAATTCTAGAGCTCTTGTGGGAGGTATTTGTTTCGGTCTCAGCTGAATATGTGCAAAGGATAAAAGGCATGCCTAATCCAGTCATACCCCTAGACTTTGGAAAGAAAAATCCACCTTGGCATCGGGAGCCATACGCAAAATTGACCTGGATAGCGATAACAAGGTCATGGCTGACACTCTGAATGGAATAAAGCATTCCAAGGATGCCTCTCGCCTGAAAACCTTAGAGGTTTATTCCAGCAAACAAGGGTAAAAAATATAGAGTGGAAGGTTGGCACAGCAGAACAAATCCAAGCATACAAAGAAGGAAGAAAAAGATGCCAGCCTCATAATACAAAACCTATCTGACTTTGAATATTTTGGGGTAGAGGAAGATGACCCTTCTACACCTGTAGAAGAAGATACCTTCCAGTGGAACCCTGCAAATCAAAATGTCAACACTAGAATCAATGACCAGCTGATTGAGGCATTGGCTGAGCTAGAAAAAGTCAGAGAAGAGTTGGTTGCCTTAAAAATTGAAGCAAGGCTCCACAAGACCCATCCAGTTTCACCAGCATCCCCACCATTTATACACAAAAAAACCAAAATATTAAAAATGCAGCACGCAGGGGAACTGAAGCTAGTGGGTCAGCAAAATTCAGCACTAAAAGAAAAATTGGGCCAAGCCCAAGAGGAGTTGGCTCAGAGAGATCAAAAAATCCTACAGTTGGAGGATACCTTAACCACCACTGCCAAAATTTATGAAGATATATTGGGGCTCAAACCACCATCCAGGGCCTACACTGTTTACCTGAAAGAGAAATGGGGCATGTTCCAATTACAGAGGCTAAAGTAAGGCCTACCTTTGGAATTGACCACTCGAAAGGAGTTCGTAGACACATCTTTTGTTTGCACCGAATTAGAAAAAGATCAATTATGCGAATTTTTCCTGCATAATTTTGTGGTACCAAAATATCCCAATTAGTAGCTGAATCCCTACATGGGTGACTTCCAATTAAGAGAACTATGCTCTTGGATGAACCATGAAATAGAAATATCCCAAGATGCTCATATCTAACTCACAGAAGAATGGAAAAACCCACTGTGGATCAGAGCCAAGGAAACTCATCCTAAGAAAGTGATTCGGGATCACCTTGCCATCACCTCAGATGGAGATCTAATTCCCATACTTCTTGAAAAGCAGCAGGAAGCAATTTAACATTTTGACATCACCACTCAATGCACCTACATAGAAGTTCAGGAAGCCATCAATGAGAGGTGGGAAGGAATCTCACAAGATTTGAAAAAGAGAGAGCCTCACTCCCCCCTTAGGCTGGAAACTGCACTCACCAGAGCAAAGTTTTATAGAGAGTCTTTAATAAGGAACCACCTCAAGTGGATAGGTATGAAATTGAGCCCTCCTTTATTTCTCCCTCTGACTATTAAGGGGCAGATCGACGAAGAGGAGGAAAGGAGAGCATGGGCTAAAGAAGATCAGACTCAAGGTTATTACAGACAGGAAGGAACTCCTTGAGTTGTCGCCTGGGATATCAGGGAGGATTTCATGGAGCAGGATGTGTCACCCAAGGATGGGTGACATCTTCAAGTCTGGGGGAGATGATGAGCCTAGGATATAGGTACTCCATAGACCCCCTTTCTGCCACACACAAACAGGAAAGACTAAGAAAAACACATCTTTTTGTAGGGGAGAATGCATTTGTTTCATTATTTAATGAAGTAGTTTAGCGATTATCTTTTCTTATGCTTTAAGTGTTTTATGTGGTAATCCTATGAATTTAGGCATGTGTGTGAAGGGCTCGGGTGAACTGAAAAAGTAATAAGAAACCAAGCTCGAGACTGAAGATCACGAGTGACTCAGCGATCCATTTTCTCTCGATTTAAAGGAAGGACTCATGTTAAACAGGATCATTGTTTGCAATGTAGAACTAGGTTAGAGATAAGGTTAAATAGGGACCTCTTGAATAGCAGGAGGTCTGGAGACATTTTCGAAAAACAATCTTCAACATATTTTGTATTTCAGACAGTTATGTTTTAAGTTTTCCTGAAACATGAATTTATGATTTGATAATAGAAGACCAGCGTTGTATTAATTCCTTGTTATAATTCTCTTTTCCTCCTGAAATACGTGTTGGGGAGGTCCCCCTCAATATGTAGATCAGGAGTCTCATGTTTCATTACAGGTATTTCTCATGTATTTTATTAATTGTTTCAATCATCATGATGTGTGAAAGTACTTTGGTATTTGTTTAGATATAAGATTCTAATTTCAGTACAAATGGTTTTCTTATGTAGTTCGATAACACTATTTCCATAGTTCTGTAATGCACTGTCTGTAGTCTTGTGTGTGCCATCTGCGCAAGCATGTTTTATCTAAGTTCCAGCATTTTTATACCATTTCTAGATAATGATTCAGATCTATGATTTCATGCATACTTTCTTTATTTAAGTTTGATCGCATAGAGGTTAGATATTTCAGCATTTGATTTGAATAGAACAGGGTTTAATCGCTTTCAGTATTTGATTTGGTAGACAGAATTTGATTGTTTTCTAGCATTGAAATTCCTAGATTAGATTTACCAGTTTTTAGCATTCAATTCCTAGAATAGATTTTACCAGTCTTTCAGCATTCAATTCTTAGAATAGATTTTACTAGTCTTTCAGCATTCAATTCCTAGACTAAATTTCCAGTTTTCCAGTATTCAATTCCTAGAATAAATCTCCTAGTTTTCAGCATTTTCAATTCATGGATTTACATAGTTTCATATTTCCTTCTTCTTAGTTTTTAGAACAATACTTCCTATTTCCCTTAGATCATTCTTTAGGATACATTGAACATTCAGAATGACAAAGACCACCCTATAGTGCACATATAGTGCTTAGCATCTCTTAAGTTTGTACGTTCCCTGGTTGATAATTAAAGTATACTTCTAGTATAGCTACCCTAATTAGGTACCCATTCCTGGAGTCCACTAATGATTTTAAACACATCATTGATGATGTTCACTGATTAATATTTTTTTGTGAATGGAAGATCATGTACCTTCTCATGCTCAACTGGGAGAGGAACAAATGGCAGAACCAATGAACACTCCAGTTGACTCAAATAGTCAGCCAGCAGGTAAAGATCATTGTAATTAATGAAATATGCATCTCAATAATAATTGTGCATTTATATCTATATAATTGTCTTAGTTTTTGCAGATGATGCCCCTCTCCATCAACCTCCATGCTGTGCTAATCGACGTACCAAAAGTATGGTACGGGGGGGCATGTCCACACAATCAATAGAAAGAGAGGTCACAACAACTACAACGGGTCAAGACACCGAATATGAAGTCCCCCTCTTTGAATTTTTGAGAAAAAAACCAAAACATAAAAAAATTGTAGTTGTAAACATTTAAGATTTGTATTTGAGTGAGTGAAGGCATGAAATACTTTCAGTTTTGTTACAAGTTTCTTGATCTATTCGGTGTGTGGTGATGTTTTAGGATTGTGGTTTCACATGTGTATGTTATTGATCAGTTCATATTTATGAATATGTGTGACATCTTTCGAGGACTATGGTTATCCTCAAGGGACTGGCCACCCCTTCCTGAGTTAACCTGAGGAAGATGAGATGACCATATCGTTTATAATTGGTTTAGATCTAATATACTTATGTTAATGTTATTTCAGCATTGTTGTCTTTCATTAACAAATTAGATATGATATATATTGCTACTGTTATTACTGTTTTTGTTTTCAGTACTTTAATGATTTATGTAGCTCTATGTTTGATAGTATTGTGTTGATTAGAACAATTAATATAACTATGTTTGTGCTTTTTGAAATTTATATGTGAAATATTTGTTCACTTTGGTGCATAGCTTCTTTTTTAATATGTCCGACATCTTTCGAGGACTATGGTTATCCTCAAGGGGCTAACCACCCCTTGTTGAGTTAACCTAGGGAAGATGAGATGACCACATGAGCTTCCTTATCCTGGGATGATGATTATGAGCTTCCACTCATTTCATGAGACACATGAGACGTATGACCACATACCCTTGAGAAGGTCGGGTAACGTACATTGATGTTGACTTGATGTGCATGATCCTAGTATGACGTCGTGTTGCCTTGTTATGTTACGTTGACTTGCATGTTTACTTGTATGTGATGCTTAGCCTTGTGGTGACTCGTGATTCACCCTTGCATGGTAACATTGAGATATACAACCCTTAAATGTTGACGTCCAGCTTGTTGATGACTAGGGTGACCCCTTATGATTGTTTTCCACCCTTGCGTTGACCTTAATAGACCTCCTTAGGTTCTATCCACCATAGCGCTACCTTATATGACTTTTTTGGAGTACTTTGTTGTCATTTTTTATTCTGTGTTGGCCGTACTATTGTGTTGCTACTGTTTTTTATTTGTGAGGGTTGGATTATCTATTTTAGGGTCTTTTCCAGTTCTAAGTTCTCTCCTTTCATAGGTATTTTGGTCTAGTTGATTCTCATGAAACTAACATAACGCTAAGAGGTTGAAGTCTGAGGATAAGGGAGGCCTGCCCCAACATCTGATGTTGAGTTTATAATTGGTTCAGATCTGATATATATTGCTACTATTGTATATAGATTTCTATTGTTATTACTGTTATTGTTTTCAGTACTTTAATTGTTATTGTAGCTCATTGTTTTTGGGACATGTTGGACTTGAAGGATATTGAGGTATGGTTTCTGCATTGCTAAATCTAGATATCATTCATTATATATAAGTACTCTAGCTAGTTGTAAAGAAAAATATTCTTTAATAATTAATTATATTAACATGAAGTTTGTGAAACTCCTAAATGGTGACTTGCAAGTATGATATGAAGACAATTTTGTGGTGGATGTTTCTCAGGTTAGAGATATTTGCAGTGCTAGAGAGTATTCAATCTTGGTCAAAATTGATCGGCAAAGTGCATTTGATAGGATTCTAGCTTCTATGCCATTCAAGGGGCAGGTTATGTAACTACTTTGCTTCTTCATTTTATTTATATATTTTCTATCCTTGGATGAAATTGATGTGTTTGGCTAAGTGGTTATTCTTCTAGTACATTATAGTTGGCTTGTTATTATCTCATCAACATACCTATGACAAGTTGATTCTTTTGTTGTGTTGTACTAGAAACTATCAAATGAACCTATCTTGTTAGTTTAGTTTTCTGTGGTATTGGCACATTAATTCTCTATGATATTCTTGTTTTAGATATTTAGTTGTGTTTCCTTATTTTTTCTTTCTTTTCTAGACACATATATTTAGTTGTTTCTCTTATGGAAAGAGATTATCAAGTCAATAGGTGTTAAATACTATTGTAATAGGATATTCTAGTGGCCAAAATGGTAATCCCACCTGTTTAATACCAAATTTTCATAGATTTCCTTCAAACCTCATTAAAAAATCAATATCTGTAGTAGATATAGAGATGTTGCAATAGGGAATTCTAGTTCCAAAAATGGAAATCCCACCTGTAGCATAGAAATTAGTCCAATGAATAGATTGCATAAAACCTCATATTAAAAATAATACAAACAAGACGTGGAATAAATTGAAAATGGATAAACATTTATATAATGGAAATATATTATTAAACCAAAGGTGCTAAAGAATACCATAATAGGAAATTATGGTTGCCAAAATGGTAAGCCCACCTATAAAATGACAAATTGTCCAATGCAGAGAGTGCCTCAAAACCTCATACTAAAAGACTTTGTAACTGCAGTAGAAACATAAAGATTGCAATAGGAAATTCCATATGTAAATATAAGAATCATAAGAGGCATGGAAAGTGTGTGGGTATCACCTTTGACGTTGAAGGAAATCATGAATTAAGATTTGCATTGGCCTTTTAGGAAAAGATTCCAACAACCTACAAGAAGCAAAAGCATTATATACTTAATTTAGGAGGGATCAAGTTTCTGACTGTGTTAGGAGATTCAACAATCAAAATCCAAAACTTGAGAAATCAATTGAACCCCAAGGAAATCACTCTTGCCATGCTCATTTAAAGAATTCAACAGGTGTCAAGGAGCTTTGTATCTATAGATTTATTCCAAGTTCTGAGGGTCTTAAAAAAGAAAGCAAGTCCTATAAAAAATGAAGATATCACTTGAAGGTTCATAAATCTATCAACGTGGTTGGGATCGAGGCAAGTAGGATCATTTGGGACTTTTGCTTTCCTTTTTTTAATTTCCTAGAGGAGCTCTATGAGTGGCCTCGAATGTGTGGTCTCATAGGATGCTATAACCATCCTTTGGAAATTAGCATCTCAGTTGAGGTGGATCCATTTTGTCTAGATACTTAGGAATGTGTGGCTTCAACATGCTCCAAATATTGTGGTTTGGGTTTTCATGGGCTTCATGGCTCTTGCTCCAAATTATGTCCAATGTTAATTCTTGCACTCATCGGCATTGTGAATTAGACAGAAAGATCAATTAGAATTATGTCTTGGTGGTGTTGGTATTGGGTTAAAGATGTCAAGTCACAACCATACTAGAGGTTGTTTTCATTGTGAATCTTTGGATCTACATCGAGCACAATAGAGAAGTAAGAATCTTCTCGCAGGTGTCCAAATAGCTTTATCTCATTTTGACAAGAGAATGTAAGTCAAATTAATAATCACAATTCTAGGCATGCAAAAATTTCAGAGATATTGATATGATATAGTAGGAAAAAAGAGATAGTGGTTCGATAGAGTGCTTAGTGATCTTATATCTCTTTGTATTGAGAGTGCAAGGTGTTTAATTATCGTTGAACTTTCAAGTGGAATTCATTTGGTTGTTATGGCAGTTTCTAAGTATGGGGTAAGGAGAAAGATATTTACTTATGTTGCATTTATGGCTAGCTTTGTTTGTGGAATAGATGTAAGTTTTTTTAATCTTGGTAGAGCAAGCTCTTGAAGTATTATGTTACAAACCAAAATCCTAGGAGATTGACAATATTCTAGAGCAATTTGATGCTTCATTTCTATTTAAATGACACATTGATTATTCATCAAAACCTCTATTCTATTGAAATAGAGCTACTGACTACCACAAATAATCAGATCTTGAATTCATATATTGATACTATGTTTGAATGTAGACCTAGAACCTTAGCTAGTTGAAGATCATTAACATCTACAATTCCTTGCATGTTTAATGATCACCATTTATGAGTAGGATGTGAAAGATAATACAGGTAAAAACATGTTTTTTTTTACTGTGTTTTGTTAGATATGCCAGTCTTCACAAACCAACACTTTTACATTCCATGTATATGAATTATACCCTTATTCAAATGGCCTCCCACTGTTTGAATTTTTTTTTAAAACTCAGACTCATCGCTATAGCAACGACAAGCACTTAATATTGGTTTACCCAGTAATGCTTTTCCGTGGCTATAGTGATGGAATTTTTGTTCCTATAGCCAAGCAACCGTCGCTATAGCGATGTTCCGTCAAACACTTTGCAATGGACTTGCTATACAAGTGACAGAATGATCGTCGCTTATATAGAAAATCCGTCGCTATAGCGACGGTTACTTGGCTATAGCAATGAACATTCCATCACTATAGCCATGGAAAAGCATTATCGAGTAAACCAATATTAAGTGCTTGCGTTGCTATAGCGATGCATAACTATTGTTATAGCGACGAGTAACTGTTGCTATAGCAATGGTTACACGTCGCTATAGAGTCGGCAGAGCATTTTCGGGTAAACATATGTTAAGTGATTTTCGTCGCTATAGTGATGCATAACTGTTGCTATAGCGATGAGTAACTCTTTCTATAGCGATGGTTACGTGTTGCTATAGCGATGGAAAAGCGTTTTCGAGTAAAAAACTGTTAAGTGTGTTTCGTCACTATAGCGACACGTAACCGTTGCTATAGCGATGGTTTAATGTCGCTATAACGACGCAGTTTGGTTTTTTAAACATAGTTTACACATGTCACATTTCATATCTTTCTTGTTGACATAGCGACGAACCTTTCAAAGTGTTTCTACAGCGACAAAAGTGTTGCCACGAAAAAATGGGGTCATGTTTGTCGCTATAGTAATGCACAAGTGTTACAATAGCAACAATTTACCATGGGAAAAATGTGCACATGTAATAGTGGTTGGAAGGTGGTTTCCCTTACCACCTTATCAACTTTCGAAATGATGTAGGGTTGACACGTGGAAGGTGGTTTGGAATTTCACAAACACCCACCACTTTTTCTTTAGAGCACATGTTGGTGATGTGAAAAGGATGTGAGTCGTCCATATGTCCACCAATTTATCAAGCGTCATTGATCCTTTATTCCTTTTAACCCATTTTTAAACAACTATTTCGGGAATTTTAAACATGGTATACCTCACGCTTTTTCTCAAGCGAAACCTTTTCTCCACCGTCGATCTTGTTTTTGTATTCAATCCAGATTATTAATGCTTTTACATGATATTCTAATCTATTACACTCTTATTTTAGCTCTGCATTAACATTGTTGAGGGTCATATGAAACACTTTACTTAGGAAGTTTTGAGTCCTCCTATAAGCGCCTTATTTTCTAAGCTTAGGTGATATTGGAAACAAATCTTAAATTCGCTACTTCCCAATCAATTAGAAAAAATATTGTGCTAACAACTAGCTCCAACTGGGAATGCTATCCTCCCAACGAGGTAGAAAAGAACCCGTAGACCATGTGCCTGACCATTGGTTTGTTCCCAATTTCAAACTAAAACTTGCTTTGTACTCTATGATCTGCAAAATATGCAACTGAAACCAAACTGGCAATCCAAACTGAAACAACATCATACTTCTGAAAACAAATTGTACAATGTTGAAAGAGATACTTTCCTAGCAAGCTTATTTATATACAAATCACCCTACCCTATGTTGTTGAAATAACTGCAATATTAGGTGATAACAAATTCCCAATACAACCAGTCAAGCAAATGGCTACTTGACTGAAACTTGCACTTAGCTTCGCCAGGAAGAAAGGAAAACTCAGAAAATGGCAACTCAAACTTCCTACTGAAAACCTCTTCATGATCTATAAATGCAACAAAATTTCTCTGTTCTAATGACTACAACCAGCTAGCAAAAGGGTCATGAAAATCATGGAGGGAATATTTGTCTGTTTGTTGATCATGTGGTAAGGGTTGTTCTTCATGATTTACTACTAGCTTCTTTTTTGTTGATTCATCAGTCTTAAAATCATCTCTAAATGTGGAATGAGCCAATTGTTCATATTTGTTATCATGCATCTCAGGGAAAAGCTCTACACATTCTTGAATAACATCCATAGCATGTGTTTGAGGATTATTTAAACACAATTCATCATATACTCCAAGAAAAGTATCACCTTGATTTTCAAAAGGATCATAAATAACAACTACTTTCTCATTGTCTCCCTGTGTTTCAGGCTGAAAAGTATCATATACTACTGTGTTGTTTTCTTGAAATTATATGTCATCTACTCGTTGTTGTTCCATTTCATCATTTTTCAAGTAAAAAGCGGTCATTTGTTTATCCTCCTTATCATGCAAAAAATTTTGTTTAGTTCTTCATGCCACTTAACAGGTATATCAAAGAGTGACCCTTCATGTATTTCAACGGGAACATCATTTTGTTTCTTCATAATTTCTGAATCTATTATTCCAAAATTCTGAATAGCATCTTCATTTTCAAAATGATCTAAAGGAGAAAATGGTTCTTCAATTAATTCATCAGAAGGTAAATGAACTACAGAAAACATTGATTGATTATCCATATTCTTCTCTTGATCACTAAAAATATGAGACTCTTCAACAAACTCAAGGAAAGGAACACGAATTTCAATATTAAACCCCTGATCTGTTTCATTAAACTTTTCATATGGATGAACCTTAATAATTTCTGAACCCTAAATGACTTCTCTTGTATCCTCTAAAACTTCTAAAGGCTATTGAATTTTCTGATCATTCTCATGAGAAGGAATTTGAATACTAAGGTCCTGATTTTCTTTATTTATAATCAAAGAAAAAGGTATTGTCTGTTGAAAATCTTGTTGCATATTATGGAAGCTACCCTTTAACATCTCCTCTTGATGTTGAAAATAATCTTCATAAAACTCTTTAATTTCCTCATCCATTAATTCTTCATCACCAAATTCATTTTCCACATGTTGCATAAAATTTTCAAAATTGACTTGACAACAATTTTCAAACAGTGATAAAGATGAGTAACTTTCCTTATAATTTTCATAGAATTTTGAATGAAAATATTCTAGGGAATACAAACTAGTAGCTGGTAACTTTTCATACCATGTTCTTGCCTTTCCTTCCAACGTAACCATGAACATTTTCATAAGGAAATCTTCATGAAATTTCACCCTTAGCTTATATATATGCATATGGAATTTGATTAAATGTAGAGTAGCATCATCTCCTTCCTCATCTTTAAATTTGGGCAAATATGTTTTCCAATTTATACAAGGTATACGATTTGAAAAACCTGGAATGTGTGAACAATTCAAAGGAGCATACCTTGCAAATTTGTAAGCTTCCATGGAATCTCTCTTTAGACAGTAGAGTCACCAGTGATTCTTTGAATTCTAGATTCTGTTGATAGCAGAGCCACTAGGTGAATAATGTACAACCTTATTTGTGTCTGACTATTGTTCACCATTAGCAATCATCTCTGATCTTTTTCGTTTCTCCTAGGGAAGATTTAAACTTTCACTCCCCACCAACGGTGCCAAAATGTTAGCATTCAGAATTTCTCCCTTACCACCTTCTCAACTTGCGAAATGATGTAGGGTTGAGACGTGGAAGGTGTGTTGGAATCATGGTAGGCATAGTTTTAGGGTCAGTCCCGATCTGTGGTATCATGTCATGTCCCCTTCCATCAATCCAACTCAAGGAAGTGAACATGACACTAAATATGAGCTTCCAAATTCATCCCCATCATCAATTTTACAACTCATACAAACAAAATACGTGTATGCAGATGTATAATTCAATTAAACACGGTGGAAATAACTCTACTACACACATCTAACATGCAATTATCAATATACTCATAACAAACATCAAATTAAAACATTGTGTAATGAAATACAAGAGAATACTCATCTTGAAATGAAGTTGTCCTGAGCAACTGGCTATGCAACTGCAATATTCCACCCAACCATTGGCCAACTGTGCTCATCAATATCTCAACATAGCTACCACCCCTGAGATAGGCATGATTTCCACAAGGAAAATGGAATAACACTAACACATAGCCAATCATGCACCACATCTTATCCAAGCCAATCCATAGTTGGGTTTATCAAGAAAAAGTTATACAACTTGACGAGAACCAGACATTGTTCTCGTTTTTTGGGGGGTCAATTTTAGTAGCTGCTTTTATCTCTGTTTCAAAAAGTGTGTATATTTGTAGCACCATTTTTCATTTTGAGCCATTTTTGTGATTTTGAAACTTCTTGGTCATAGAAAACTATAAGTTTGTATTTACAAGGGCCATTTTCCAAACTTTACAAAAAAAATCTACATTTAATAGCTAGTTATAGTAAAAAAATACACACATTTTTGAATTTTTGTAAGATTTAGAAGCTAGTTAGAACGAAAAATATATGCATTTTCAAAGTTTTTTCATTAAACTTTTATCTTAAAAAAGTCATTTTTGGGGCAAATTTCTAAACAAAATGAGGAAAAAAAGACATTTCAAACCCTTTTTCAACGTATTTTCTTTTATTTGATGTATAAAAATGATACTCTTTAACATTATTTTCCATAAAGTGATGATTCACAAAAAATCAACAAAACGTATACCATATATTTCTAAATAGAATATTAAAAAAATAACATTTATTCTCAAAATAAAATCTTCAATTCAAAACATTACAAAATATCTTATCAAAAATTCGTCAACTTTGACATATTCCTCAACGATATGAAACTAATCAACAATATCATGCATTCTGAAATCCTCATTGAAATTGACATTTTCCACTGGTTGGCTCTCTTCTTAGACCTCAATGTGTTCTTCCATTGGGTCCTCTACTTCTACGAAATTCCCAAAGTGATATTTTCCGAACATCCCTTTTAAAGGAGGTTGAGGCTCTTTTGACATCTTTGCCACAAGTGACTCACTAAATTATCCTTTCTTCAAACCAACTTCCTGCATTTCATCTAGAAGAACTTTAATAGCATTAATTATTTGCTTGATATAATTGCAATGTAGTAGATCATTCTCAATGGACATGCAATTTCTTCCTTTTTGTAACAAACATGCTATTGTTGTACCTAATCACCATATACAAAACAAAAAAAGTTAAATAACATAATGAAACATAAATTTAAAAAATATATATTACTGAATTTAGATTACAGCACTAGTTTCATATGTAATATCAAAAATATTACTTGATCCTGAGAAAAAATCTAAAACTGCAATACCGCATTTTGACCCTTAGGATATATTGGCTTTTAATGTAAATATTGTGTACATGTGATGCATGTTTTCCTAGCGTGGAGCTCAGGCCCAAGGCCCCACTAGTGGATGCTCGAATTTTACTTGAGAGGCAAGTATTAGATATTATGTTACCCATGTGCTATTAAGCCATGGAACATTGTAAAACTGATGTAAATAAACATCAAGCAATAAAATACCAAAACTGGCTATGGAAGCAACTGATGACAGGGGGCCATGTGTATCCACTAGGGAGTGGTGAGGGGGTTGTGGGATTGAACCATATGCTGCCAAATGTCATTTTTAGAACCCATTTGACTTTCCTTGCTGACATTTAATTATGTTGTAAGGAAGTTGTTGAAGAATTCAGTCCATGGCTTCAATGGAGCATGGGAAGCCCAAAAATTCGTATGGCAGGTACGGGCTCTGTTTTTCTTATACCACAAGTCACCCTACCTCTTGGGAGTTGGTTCTTCCTCATCCCCATTCAATTGTTGAGCATCCCAGCATCAGTTTTCATCCATTACGAATGCCTAGCAATGAGAAAAACCAGAAATCACAACTTTGCAAGAACCCATGTTTCAAAGAGCCATAAATGCCCAGAATTGGTATTTGACAATGAAATTCAATGGGGGATCCATAGGTATGAACCTTGGGGCGAAATTGAGATTATTAGATACCCTGAAATCCATTGCAAAACCCATTTTTTATAGCCCAAAAAACCAGTGACGGAATTGAGTTATTTGATGACAGAATTGTGAGAAAGCCAAGTGTGAATGATTGAACAGAGGTTGGGTTTGATTGATAAACCCAATGAAGGCTGGAATATCAAGGATTTAGCAGCTTGGACCTTCCTATGCCCATCCTGAAGAGCACTGGAAAAAGGGACGCATGAGGGACTGCACAGCAGAGAAGGGGACCTTCCTTGTGTTGGGTGTGGCTTGATAAACCCACTGCATGTTGGATTAGCATAGTTGTTGAGTGAAACCATGGCTGCAAGTGAGCATGTTTAGTTTGTCCTTAGTGGATACACAACCCAACTCAGGGTGATCTCTCAGTTGAAAGAGTATAGGCTGGACAGAGATCTATGGTTGGGTGGAACGTTGCTCTCACATAGCCGGTTGTTGGAACATTTACATTTCAAGATAAGTATTCTTGTGGTTGAGTTATGTTAATTCTATGCTATGCAATGTTTTAATTAATGATTGTTGTTTTTATGTTGAATGCATGATGAAACTGTGTGCATATATAGTGTTTAATTCAGTTGTGCTTGCTGAGTATGAATATGTGTACACAAGTTTTATTTATCCATGCATTTCTTAATAATGAATGGGGCTGAGATTGTCAATAAGCCTGGTATGTTTGGTCATGTCTCCTTCCTTGCACTGTAATGATGAAAGGGGACTTGACATAGTGGTATCAGAGCCCATGTTGCAGCACTGGGGCTGCTTGGGGCAAACTCTGAGTTTGCAAGCGGATATCAGATTTTTTTAACACAGTATTGATGATGTTTGGGTGGCATTTTGATTGGGGAAAATGGCATAATCAGAGCTCTCAAGTGTGGCAGAGAATCACACCATTGCATAGATATCGCCAAGATATTTCCAATGGTACCAGACTTACCTTATTTGGTTAAGGGGCGAGGGAGATATGAACCCGGTGAGTTTGCAGGAGCGGAAGAGGTGTTTCCACAATCCCGTAATTTCGAATTGCAACAGGTTGCGCAACAGTTGCACATGAGTTGCATAGGTTGCACAGTTCAAATTGCGGAGTTGCACAGGTTGTGCAATTCGAATTGCGGAGTTCCACAGGTTGTGCAGTTGAAATTGCGAAGTTGCACAGGTTGTACAGTTGGAATTGCGGAGTTGCACAGGTTGTGAAGTTGGAATTGTGAAGTTGCACAGGTTGTGTACTTGGAATTGTGGAGTTGCACAGGTTGTGCAGTTGGAATTGCGGAGTCACATGGGTTGTGCAGTTGGAATTGCAGAGTTGCAAAGGTTGCACAATTTCAAATTGTGGAGTTTAAAATGAAAAGTGGTCAAACCCAGAAATTTATAGAAGATGAATAGTGCATCGAAATAGAGATCTGCGAGTTGCTGAATGTTCCTTGTTGTATGTACTAACTTCACCCGGTGGAAAAAATTTCCTGATTCCTTCTATATTTACTTCTACAGGTGGCTGAAGTTGGTCTTCCATGATGTTTTGCAACTGTGTAAAAGTGCATAATTTTAGTGAAAAATGTCATTTTTGAAGTAATGTAACTTCCACAACCGAAGTCAGAATGAAGCACATGGATAGGCATTGGAAAGCCTATCTAGTAGGGAACAGTGGTGCATAACCAGAATTTGAAGGAGGTTATCATACCTCATAGTTATACAGAGCAAAAAAGTGTCAGTGGTTGTTTTGCAAAGATTGTTGTTCATATGGACAATTCCCAGAATTGCATGCCTAGAAGTAGCATACCATGAAATCGAACTAGCTATGATGTGGAAGATGAGTTTCATGCAAAGATGAGGGATTGGAAAGGCAAAATTCCTTAACCCCTGTCTTGCTAACTGTATTTATATTTTATAAGCTTTATGTACATAAAATTATGGCATGAGAATGCTAAAAATGCAAGAGATTAGGTGGATGGCATGATTATACACTAGTTGACATATTAATAAACATTGCACAGTGCAAGAGCAGATGTTTTTACACACATATGATATTGCATATTGGTAAAATAGAGAGGTTTTACATATGCAATGAGCCACTTAAGATCCCTATGGTGGTTTCTAATAATTAGTTGTGTTCGCATTGGTTGTAGGACCAAAGAAAACCGAAGCATGGCTAAGGATGTGGATGATGTTGTTGCATATGACCAACCACCTTATGAGGAAAGGATGGTGCAACAAATCTGTCATCATGAGGTTGGCAAAAGGATTGTGTAGCCTTGGTAAGAGACCAACTGATCAGGTAACATCAAGCAATGTTAATGATAGCCATGCAGGTAATGGTTATTTGTGCTTAAACTACATAAATGTTGAAAGAGGATTTGGTGAGATCCCTTCAACTATGTTTAAACTATGTTGATTTGGTTTGCATGTGGTATTGAGTGCCTGAATGTGAATGTCAACCTACCGAGTATGGTAAGGTGCGGGTAAGTAAGGGCAAGGAGCCTTGCGCCCTATAAGTTTCTTAGAAACCTCAATGCATTCATATGAAAAATTACATCATGTCATTTGTGTATATTGGTTGTGAGTTTAACAACCAAATAAAGTAAAGACTTACAGTCATGTTGTGGTAGTACATGCCATATGAGACAGCCATGGTTAGGCCATAATATGCTGGAATGCATAGTATTCATGTAATGAAAGTTTGTACTGAGGGGTTATGCATTAAGTGAATGCACATCAAAATATTATGTAAATGTTGTAAATGTGCATGCATATGTGCGGGTGCACATGTTGAGATGCATTGTGAGAATGCATGGTTGTGATATATGTTAAATTTTCAGAATTTACTTCAATCTGATCTAGGATCTTAACTGAGAGAACAACAAGTACAACAAATCTACAGCATATCAATTATGGACACAATAATGCAAGCACACAAGAGACACAAAGTTTACTTGGGGAAAACCATAAAGGTGAAAAACCCCAATAACTTCCTCAGAGATAGATAGAGCAATGATACAACCAGAATACAAGAGATAGTCTTCTCCTAGCAGCAGAGCCTCCTCCTCACAAGTGCGCCACTTTCGGAATGAGAGAAGTGTGTGAATGAATGATCAAATAGAGATCTCCCGATCTCTATTTATACTTGTTCTGTCCTGCCCAATAAACTAATGGGGCCTACATGTCAGCTTAACCCATGGTTAACTTAATCCGGGACGATCCCACACTTCGTGGTCTAATAACCGTTTGACCCACATGTCCAACCCCCAATAGGGTAGTCTAATAACCCTTCGACCAACATGACGACCCTAACAAGTGGTCTAATAACCCATCAAGTATAAGTTACGACACTTACAATATAAATGATGACACTTCCATATAGAGAAATAATAACATCTCTATAGGAATACAAACACTTACATATAGAG
This sequence comes from Larix kaempferi, assembly GCA_027924585.1. Classification (NCBI taxonomy): domain Eukaryota; kingdom Viridiplantae; phylum Streptophyta; class Pinopsida; order Pinales; family Pinaceae; genus Larix; species Larix kaempferi. The sequence continues at coordinate 677,648 of BSBM01001570.1, read as the reverse complement.
GAATAATGCCATCTCTATAGGAGTACAAAATACATATATGAAATACATGGGTGAAATACATTCTGAAGTTACATATACATTAACACTCCCTCTTAACTAGGAAGGTATTTCTCGACACATGTCTACTAGCACAAGTATTCTTCTCTGTATCATCATCAGTGAATCATCATCTTTGAATCACTGTCATCGTCATTGCTGCTGCTATCTCAATCAATCTCTGAATCTACTTGTCATAGGAAGTTCTACAGAGCCAGTACTTTTTCATACTGGATGTAGGCCCACCACCTGCAGGTCTTCATCATCATTGGCCATACTGTGAAATTCTCAAGACTTATTACGTGCGTCACAAAACCTTAAAAGAGTCTCTTGACTAGCAAGAACCCTAAAGAGCATTTGAGGCCTTTTTCATCTTGTCCAGATCTCCTGGACTTATTACATGTGACCCCACCAAAAAACCTCAAAAGAGTATCCCAGGATGTTACAGGTACACAACTCCAACCTGAAGGATCTCCCAGGGCACAAATTACATGTGGTCACCACAAAACCTAGCAAGAGCATCTCAGGATGTTACGGGTACACAACTCTGACCTGAAATTTCCCAGGCCACAAATTACATGTGGTCATGGAAAAACCTCAAAAGAGCATCTCAGGATGTTACGGGTACACGACTCCAACCTAAAATCTCTCAGGGCACAAATTACATGCCATCGGACAAAACCTCGCAAGAGCATCTCAGGATGTTACGGGTACACAACTCCGACCTGAAATCTCCCAGGGCACAAATTACATGTCCTCCCGGAGCAATGTCTCGAAAGAGCATCCCAGGCTGTTACGGGTACACAACTCCAACCTATAGGATCTCCCAGACATGCTCATATGCACAACCTGATCCACGGCCACAAAGTATCATCCTGATACTCATCATACATCATCCTGATGTACACATGATCATCCTGATCATCATCACTGCAACATCCTGTTGCATGTCATCTAGAGCAACATCCTAAAGCTTGTCATCTATGATCATCCTGATCATACACTGCATCTACCTGATGCATACCAAGTATCTACCTAATACATATCATCATACATGATCCACCTGATCATACCTGATACATATCAACAAACATGATCTACCTGATCATACAATGTATCCACCTTATACATATACAGATACATGGTCCAAGCATCCAACATGATGCATATACAAGATACATACAAAAGATCCAACTAATCATATCCAGCATCAAACATGATGCGTACATACATATATATAGAAATGATCCAACTGATCATATCCAGCATCCAACATGATGTGTACACATACATATAGAGCAGTAACTGGAGCGTCATCCTGAAGCTCATCATCCATGATCCTCCTGATCATCATAGCATCGTCTTCTTCAGATCATCTCATCGTCCACGAAGCACATCCCAGATGCAAATCATCCAACAATTACATCACGACCATGGGAGAACACATCAACCATGTCAGAAAAGCTCATGTGCATCTGCATCTTCCAGACTCATCACTTCCCTTTGGAAGGAACCTCGATCTGAAGTGCACCAAGCCTCTCTCTGAAGTACTCAAACTGCACTCTGGCCAACGACTTGGTCAATACATTTGAAACCTGCTCATCTGTCACAACATACTCTGCTTCGGCTATACTCAGTGCAACGCAGGACTGCTTCCTACTAAACCAAGAGATCACACCTGATCCCATACTGAAGCAGCACCCATAAGTGCTCTTCCTATCTGCAACACTGCCAACCCAATCTGAATCAACATAACCCTGCAGGTTAAACTTTTGATTCACATCATACTTGAGCCCATAATCAACCGTACCCTTCAGGTACCTCAGAATATGCTTTATAGCAACCAGGTGAACATCTCTCAGATCCGTCAGGAATTGGCTCAATGTGTTCATCGCAAAGTAAATATCTGGTCTCTTGTTCGTTAGGTACATAGAGGACCCAATCATCTAACGAGACATCGTGACATCAACCGGATCAGATGAAGCATCACACAAAAGCTTCAGGTTCGATGCCATAGGTGTGGCCATAGACTTCCAGTCCATCATCCCGAACCTCTTCAGGATCTCTACTGCATACTTCCCTTGTCTAAGGAAGATTCCATCTGCACTCTGCCACACCTCCATGCCAAAAAAACAAATAGTGCATCATCCCCAAGTTCTTCATCTCGAACTTGGCAGCAAGCTTCCGTTGCGTGTCGGCAATCAATCTATCTTCACCTGTAATAAACAGTTCATCCATAAACAAAAGTAGTATCACTGGATTGCCTTCCTCAACCTTGTAGTAAAGGTTCGAATCCGCTTTACTTTTGGTAAAGCCCAAACTGGATAGACAACTGTCTATACTACCATACCAAGTTCTGCACATATATAACTCCCTATCATGTGTCTCAGAACCAAGTGGTTGCTCCACATACACTTATTCTTCAACTACACCATTCAAGAAGGCTGTCTTGAAATCCATCTGGTGTATCTTCCACTTCATCACTGTAGCCGGATCAAGTACTAATCTAATGGAAGTGTATCTGGCTACAGGAGCAAAAGTCTCTATGCTACCACCTGCAGCATGCTTGATCTTGTAGATTCTCTTGGAAGTCACTACAGACTCCCCTTCAGGTCTTGGGACTGTATCCCAAACATCTTCATGATCAAATGGTAATCCTTGATCATGGCATTCTTCCCAGATCCTGGGAACTTCAATATCTTCAATATTTTTAATAGATAACTTTGTTGCTGAACAAATGTTGTAGGCCTTCTTTTATAGGTGATGGTATACGATCTTTCCTACACAACAAGTTAAATTGCATGATTAGAAAACATTTTATAGTTTTCAAAACAAACTCTTCCACATAAAGAAATATGTCATACAGTCATGCAATTATCTTAGCCAATGCTTCAATACAACATTTATCCATATCCTGTAACTTTCTATATGCCTTCCAATCTCTACCAGAACATTGTTAAGAGTTTGCAATACTCCCAACATGTTAGCAAAGAGGTTTCATTCTAGATAAGTAGCAATGGAATGTTGCATAGTGCCATAGGCCACTTACCCATCACATACATATTAGTAGTATACTGTTCATTAATGCAATTATTCTAATATGCATAATACACAAGCTAAGTCTAGTAACATAAGCATATACATCATTGAATAACATTATTTAAACAAACAAATATGTAAGAAATGATAATTCAAATACTTATCTTTGTTTGGTTGTTGGGTTGAATCCCTCTCAGTGTTTGCTTCTTTTTTGCAACTCCATTCTGATGTGGATTGTGAGAAGTGGTCAACTCCCTCTAAATATTTGCATCCTTCCAGAAACTACTGAAGTGTGCTCCTTCTTGGTCTTTGCTTCCTTGCAGGAACAACTGGAGTGTCCTCCCTCTTGATCTTTGCTTCTTGGATTACCTGTCCTTGAACTTATATCCATCCTTAACCATTATGCATGCTTATTAGTATCATCATTGTGTTATCGTTTAGGTATCATACATAATCATACATTCATGAGTATATTCTTAATACTATCAAAACACAATAATCTTAATCATGTATAGTCATGATCATTTCAAACAGAAATAATAAGCATTAGTATTCAAGGTTTATATAAGACTCTTATGGTTAGTCATATCATCAATTATGGTAAGAAACATAATATGCATACAACCATGACTATTCAAACCTATGAACTAATGAATAATCATTATCAACAACACAACATTATAAGATCCTAACACAAGGTAGGATTGTAGATTGATATAGGAAAAACATACCTGGATTAGCATGCTAGCTAGTTATGTCTAACATACCCGCATAATGTCTTTTGGTTCTCTTCAATGACTTGTGCTAGTAACATGCATGTCTCATAAGTTATCCATTGTAGAACCAAGTTATACATACCTCGTAAGTAGATCTTCTAAGAGATCCATGACAATGGATGAATCTTTGTCTTCATGTCATCATGATCATATGTTCTTGAACTAGAACATGATTTTTCTTTCTTGGTGTACCTTTCATGTTAGCGGACAACATAAACCTCATACAACACCATAATGCATTAGTACAATCATAAGTGTCAACACCTTAACCAATGAATATCTTCTATCATGCATTCATAATTTTATTAAGGTGATATGACAAGTCTAAATTTAAACAAGATTGTACTAACCGTAATAATATGAAGACAAACATACCATAGACTTAATCATGAGCAAATTTTGAAACATACCTGGATAAGTCATATCTGTCGAGATTGCTTGTAATCTTCTTATGTAAGGCCTTAGCCTCATCTCCCTCTGAAACAAAAACTTATTCACTTATGCAGGTGATCAATCCATTCTCTTCTAGGATTAACCCAATCCACTTGATTTGCAGGAACTCGATCTAGAGTTGGATTAGGGTTTGTTAGAGAAACCCTAAAAATTCAAACTTTGAATTTCAAACTTCTGAAAGGATAGAAATATGCGCCTTGATGATCTGATCAAGCTGGTATACTCAGAATTTGAAAACTGCAAAGTTTCACCCCTCAAATTTGCCTTTGAAACTTTTAGATTCACTAGACATGACCCAAAAATAGGGTTTGATGAATCCCACCCTTCTGCCCTATCAAAAGGTTTGATCCAAAGCTCTAAGCTTCTATTTTTCTGAGGAGCTTCCAGCCGTGGTCACATATTTCAAAAATTCATATTTTTGCAGAAGCCCTAAATTTCCACTTTTCCGATCAAAGCCCTGAACTAGGGTCTGATCAAGCCCGGCCTTCTTCCCAACCAAAAATTCTGATCTTGGTCTCTAAATTTCTATTTTTATGAGTAGCATTCAGCCGTAGTCTTCGATTACAAAAATCACAACTTTCTCTGAAACCCTAAATTCCGGAAGCCATGAATGAAGGTGCTCAAAAATAATTTTGTTTTGACAGAAATATGTACCTGATTGTTTCTAGTGTAATTCTGCACTTTTTGATCCACAAATTTTGAAAACGTTTTCTGTGATAGCCTGACCTGTCATCTTTCCATCCCGATAGGTCTCACCTCAATTGGATTCTCTAAAAGAGAGTTATGCCAAGTGTCGCAATGTGACCTATTTATGGGATTAAATAGGAGAGTGAACTTGTACGGCATGCCACGTGTCACTAGTTCAACTTCGGCCTCTGAAAACGTTTCCTAAGATAGTACAGTCTGTGTACTACCTGTCACTTTTTACAAAATTTCATTTGGAGCTTCCTAGCCCAAGTTATAACCTTTTTTCCAAGCTCACCTGTTTATGACTGAGATTTGGAAGAGGCAGAAACCGTATATTGTACAGATCATAAATCACAAAGTACAACAAATTAGAGGTTTTCCTTTGGACACAGTATGTGGGGATCTTAGCTTTGACCTGTAATAATTGTAGATCTGAAACCTTTTCCAAAATGGATTTATAGAGAAAGTTATACGATGCCTGGTTTTTGCTATATCAAGCCCTAGCATCGTAAGTGCAACAAGTGTCATACATGCCATATCATGCCTTCTTTCAGGCTAGCTCTGATACCATGTTAAATTTTTAGAATTTACTTCAATATGATCTAGGATCTTAACTGAGAGAACAACATGTACATCAAATCTACAGCATATCAATCATGGACACAATAATGCAAGCACACAAGAGACACAAAGTTTACTTGGGGAAAACCATAAAGATGAAAAACCCCAATAACTTCCTCAGAGATAGATAGAGCAATGATACAACCAGAATACAAGAGAGAGTCTTCTCCTAGCAGCAGAGTCTCCTCCTCACAAGTGTGCCACTTTCGGAATGAGAGAAGTGTGTGAATGAATGATCAAATAGAGATCTCCTGATCTCTATTTATACTTGTTCTGTCCTGCCCAATAAACTAATGGGGCCTACATGTCTAGCTTAACCCATGGTTAACTTAATCCAGGCCGACCCCACACTTCGTGGTCTAATAACCCTTTGACCCACATGGCCAACCCCCAATAGGGTGGTCTAATAACACTTCGACCCACATGATTTATACAGGGCTGACCCCAACAAGGTGGTCTAATAACCCATCAAGTATAAGTTACGACACTTACAATATAAATGACGACACTTCCGTATAGAGGAATAATAACATCTCTATAGGAATACAAACACTTTCATATAGAGGAATAATAACATCTTTATAGGAATACAAACACCTCCATATAGAGGAATAATGCCATCTCTATAGGAGTACAAAATACATATATGAAATACATGGGTGAAATACATTCTGAAGTTACATATACATCAACAATATATATGTTTCAATGCAATTAGATAATCGATGAAATGGTGAACTATTGTTAATACTGAGACCATTTCATGAGCCGCTGTGAATGCAGGAAAATGATTGAATAAAGAAGGTAGACATGTTGATGGGCTACTGGAGTGCTCTACTGGAAGGACAGAGTTACATAAAAATAATATGGCTGTGAAGTAATGAGTATTTAAAGTTTATTTAAATTGCATGGGCAGTGTACCCGTGTCTTGATATTTTATTATGATAATAATGCATATATAGATATATGCATATTCAATTGCATTTCAAATGTTAACAACTGAGGGTGTTTGAATTATTGAGTGCTATAATTCTAAGATCACTTCAGTGACTGTTGTAGCAATGAACAAATTATACGCATAGATACTCACAACATGTTTGGCTGACTAAAAGTTTCATATTCCAGGTAGAAATGTCTTGCGTATGGAAATGAGGATAAGACCATAGTAAAGACTGAGTTCTACCATGTGCAGAAGCCAAAGGTTATGAGAAGGTTATCATGGTTGTGAAATTTAACTTATGCATGAAACAGATCTGAAAATATTCTGATTTAAGTTTATGAGAATGGTATCAGGGTTGCAAATCTAATTTTCTGTAGGGAAATAGATTTACAAATTTCAGATTTGAGATTTTTCTAGTAATTGCTAATGATTGTTTGGATTATATAAAATTGTGTTAGGAGGACATGTTGTAGGTGGATGTTCATGTATGGTAGCAAGTGTAAAGCCATAATGGACAAAGTAATACCACTTATGAGAGCCAAACAATATGAGGATGGCCTCATAGTTAAACCAATCAATTTCTGTAGGAGGACAGAATTGTAAATTCATGTTTGAATTTAATTATTAATGTCATTGATTAGTTATGAAACAATCATATTTGAAGCTATTGTTAAATGTTGCTGACTGTTTGGCTATGTGATAATTGTGCCAGGATGACACATTGCAGGAAGACCATGTGTGATGGCCTACAGAAGCCAAACTAGATGGGAAGGACCCCATCCTTTGGAAATGGGTTTTGGGTGAAATGCCATTGGACATTTTGATAATGTCCCATCTGCACTACATGATTGGTAAACAATGTGAGTGAGATAGTAAATATTATGTCAGTAAGACATATGAGGGTTATGTAACATCAAAAGGAGTTGGGATGGCAAACCGAGGGGCTGTCAACTCAGAGAAGGGAGCCCCCATTCCTCATTAATCAAGAAAGACTACATCTGCAAATGGATAAGTGTTTTATGACCCTAGCTAAAGATATGCACGTTTAATTGTTAGATTAAATATGCAGAGCATGTTTTGATTTTATTTCCATTATGGCAGATTGCTTGAGTATGAGTAGGGCCTACATGGCTCACATCAGAAAGGGGTGCACACTTTTCTGATGATTGGGTTATGACAGGATTGTCAATATTGACTACACCCTAAGGGAATGGACACATTCCCGGTGTTTCAATGTTGGATAGTGAATGTTATGAAATGTCCTTACAATTTTAGAGCAACAATACTGATGAGTTGCTTATCCTTCTTGTGCTACCAGCTTACATAGATGCAATTTGGTGATTGCACGATAAACAAAAAAGTAAAGAAAGGGTACTCAAGAGGATTGTATGAGTACTGGTAACCTTTGTGCAGTATGAGTGGGTATTGTGGGGCCATGCTAGCCTGCAGTCAAGAAATTCACCTAAAAATTTCCTAAAGGGAACCACTGGTTTGCACAAGAGAAGGAGTGCCATCCTTGTGTGGGTGAAGAATTGTTATGTGCATTGAGGGGTTGTGACACATGTGAAAGGCTAATGCAAGCCTAAGTCAGAGTAGGAGATCCTTGACCTATAATGGTTGGTGGCGCAGTTTCCTTCCATTGGTCGATGACACAGACAGATGTGCTAGCTCGGAAATGGAGAGGGCCAACCAGGTATGGGACTGGTTGGGCACCACAAATGCTTGGTAAATCCAGTCGGTGTGAAGGTGTATTGGTTGAGCATTAATTATTTGATATTTTGGAGCAGCCTGCATGTTGGACAAACATCCCAATCTGCAAGAGGATCCCAAGGCTTGTAAAGTAAAAGCAGGACCCTATGGACCAGAGAGGAAATGCACAACATAGATAAGTATTCATTTTCATTTATTCTTGTTTGGAATAATGAATATTTCAAGTATAAGTCTTCTAACAGCTAAGCTGATACACTATTGTTTCTTTGTTGGAAACCTTGGTCATTACAGGAAAGCAAGGACCCTAAAAGAACTATAATGCTTAGTAAATCCAGAGAGTAACTGGTTGGGCACTAAAATGCTTGGTAAATCCAGAGAGTAACTGGTTGGGCGCTAAAATTCTAGGTAAATCCAAAGAGTAACTGATGCTCGATAAATTCATAGAATAGTTGGTGGGCGCATTAACTACTTGATGTTGTGGAGCAGCCAGTGTGCTGGCCAAACATTCCTTAATTAATTGATAAAACCCAGTCGGCGTATTGGCCCGGCATTTCCTATTCGAATGGTTGTGGAGTAGCCTGTGTACTGGCCCAACATTCATTATTGTACCCATAGGAAATCCAAGGCTTGTAAAGTAAAGAAGGAGCCTATGGAATAAAGTGAAGACATCCAATAAAGATAAGTATTTGGTTATCTTGCCGCCTCTTGCTTATGAATATACATGTGTATACGAATTGTTTATGATTTCTTAAACTCTTGTTTAGAAAAACCCTATGAGAATAAACTGAACATGTGAATTGATTCAATTTTTGAGTGTAGGTATGGTTGAAAGCAAGGACTATGAAGGCATTCTAGAGATGCATGTGGACATGTAACCGTCCTAAAGAGCTCAGCATGAGCAGTAATGAAAGATGGTGCTAGTGGGACTGTGTGGGTCCTAGCAGCCAAGAGTTGTAGACAAACCGTATGGGGAAACTCCATGGTTGAGAGGTATGGAATAGACCATAGACACTAAGTGTCATAGCCAAGAAGGGCAAGTCAAGCATTCACATTGAAGTGAAATAGGATAGGAGCATGAAAACCACAGTGGTGGTGTGGGTTCCAGAATGGAACAAGACTAAGAGGAGAAGACTCTTACTGCTCTCTCTTTCCTTTTTTATTGATGCATTTATAAAAACAGAAAATTGTTGAATGCATGTATGGTTGAAAGTAGAATGTGTTTATTTGCTTGAAATAAATTGTGAATGCTGAGGTATTTAATTCCCTGTGAAAGAATGGACATGAATGAGCTCATGTGCCTGTTCGGCAAGCATGAAAAGTATGAAAGTCTCATGGATAAATCATGGCATACCCATGTCAATTGGGCAGTTAATTGACTGATTTTAATGTTTATATTATGCTTGGCCTAACAGAAATTGCAATGATGTATTCCACAAGTGATAAGTGGAGTTTAATTAGTTGCAGCTGTTACAAAAACAGTGGTACTAGCGAGCAAAGAGTGGGATGCTGTGTACATTGATCATGGCAGTAGGTCAAAAGCTATTTGATTTGATTGAAAATCTTCCTCAAATAGTTTCCAGGATAGCAAAAAAAGATGGCATCCACGAAAATTCCAGACTTGTAGATCAACTGGAAGGTATTGCTGTGGAGCAATGCCCACTTGCGGAGCTGGGAGATCAAAGCCAACATGAGCATATTGTGGAAGCAAAAGTACTTGTTCTGGAGGGTTCAAAGTAAAGGATAGAATGCAGGACAGATCTGCAAAATTTTTGAAAATTTTGGACATGTAAATTGTATATGTATTCCTAAGTATAGGAACACCAAGGACGGTGTTATTCTAAGGGGGAGGGGATTGTAATACCACATTTTGACCCTTGGGATATATTGATTTTTATGTAAATGTTGTGTACATGTGATGTATGTTTTCCTAGCGTGGAGCTCAAGGCCAAGGCCCCGCTAGTGGATGCTCGAATTTTATTTGAGAGGAAAATATTAAATATTATGTTATCCCTGTGCTATTAAGCCATGGAACATTATAAAAATGATGTAAATAAACATCAAGCAATAAAATACCAAAACTGGCTATGGAAGCAACTAATGACAAGGGGCAATGTGTATCCACTAGGGAGTGGTGAGGGGGTTGTGAGACTGAACCATATGCTGCCAAATGTCATTTTGAGAACCCATTTGACTTTCCTTGCTGACATTTAATTCTGTTGTAAGGAATTTGTTGAAGAATTCAGTCCATGGCTTCAATGGAGCATGGGTAGCCCATAAATTCATATGGCAAGTATGGGCTCTGTTTTTCTTGTACCACAAGTCACCCTACCTCTTGGGAGTTGGTTCTTCCTCATCCCCATTCGATTTTTTAGCATCCCAACATCAGTTTTCATCCATTACGAATGCCCAACAGTGAGAAAAAATAGAAATCGCAACTTTGCAAGAACCCATTTTTCGAAGAGCCATAAACGCCCAGAATTGGTACTTGACAGTGAAATCCAATGGGGGATCCATAGGTATGAACCTTAGGGAGAAATTGAGAGTATTAGATACCCCGAAATCCATTGGAAAACCCATTTTTTATAGCCCAAAAAACCAGTGACGGAATTGAGTTATTTGATGACAGAATTGTGAGAAATCCAAGTGTGAATGATTGAACAGAGGTTGGGTTTGCTTGATAAACCCAGTGAAGGATGGAATCTCAAGGATTTAGTAGCTTGGACCTTCCTATGCCCATCCTGAAGAGCACTGGAGAGAAGGGACACCTGAGGGACTGCACAGCAGAGAAGGGGACCTTCCTTATGTTGGGTGTGGCTTGATAAACCCACTATGTGTTGGCTTAGCATAGTTGTTAAGTGAAACCATGGCTGTGAGTGAGCATGTTTAGTTCCTCCTTAGTGGATACACAACCGAGCTCGGGGGTGATCTCTCAGCTGAAAGAATATATGCTGGACAAAGATCTATGGTTGGGTGGAACATTGCTCTCACATAGCTAGTTGTTGGAACATTTACATTTCAAGATAAGTATTCTTGTGGTTGATTTATGTTAATTCTATGCTATGCAATGTTTTAATTAATGACTATTGTTTTTATGTTGAATGCATGATGAAACTATGTGCATATATAGTGTTTAATTTCGTTGTGCTTGTTGAGTATGAATATGTGTACAGAAGTTTTATTTATCCATGTATTTCTTAATAATGAATGGGGCTGAGATTGTCAATAAGCCCAGTATGTTTGGTCATGTTTCCTTCGTTGCACTGTAATGACGGGAGGGGACATGACAAAAACCCAATATCCTTCTTTTGAAAAGGTATATATGAGATAATTAATCAATGCTTGTGGCTTCCGGTAGATGTTTACAGTCTCTCCTTTCAAATCTCATTCTTCATATGTCAACTTGTTAACCACGGCATTATAAGACAATATTTGACTATATTTTTCTTCACTCTTTACATTGATAAAAAGAGTTTCATAGGTCTCATCTTTTGTCCAACATGCAATATGTATGTTTTCAATATCACTCATAAATGGATCAGTGCTGGAGCTACAAATGTTAGGCTTATGCCTATAACAGAAATAGATAAGAATCTAGTTAACTTATAGAAAAATAATTTTGGTTTCTAAATTAAAATGTTTAACAATATACTACAAATATCTTACCAAAACAGTTGTTTCCTTGAATTTGATCTATCCTTGAAGGTTGTTAGAATTGCTCCTCATTGTACATCTTAATGGAAAAAAAGAAAACTCCATAGGGGTGATGTTTTGACGTCCAGAAATCCCGAAACCACTTTATTGAATGACTGGTTTGTATAAGGATCACAATCATAAGTAATTTTTTTGATATTGTATCCATGAGGGATATTTGTAATAACTAGGGAGTACTCCTTTTTTGGAACAAGATTTGAAATGTTTTCACAATCACCCAAAATCACTTTATATTGCACAATGTCGAGCCCATTCCAAACGTGATGATCAAGGGTGTCATCAAGTTCAACGTTTAAAAGACGTTGTCTTCTTTTCCATTATATTTCCATTCTTTGAATATGAATTTTGAAAGACTCTAATATTGTATTCTTCTTTGACATCTTTGAAAAAAAATTATATCTATAATTAAAATAGAAATGAATTCACTTATAAATAAATAAAATAGAAAATATCATAAATCATCATACCTTTTTGTATCCAACAAAAAAATATTTTAAGTTTTCCATGGAACTTGAATCTGTATAGTTGCATCTGACCATGCCAACTCTTCTCACCCAACATTATAACCATATCCTCTTGTATTTTCATGTAAACCTTATGACTATATGATGTAAAAATAAATGGTGTTTTCAATGACATCTAATAATAACACAATGCTTATTTAATAAAAAATCTTAAACTCAAAAAATAAACTTTAAAAAAAAATTCAACCTATAAACTTACTTTTCAAATTCATCGCACACTTCCTCCATGGATAATTCACATGAATTTACACATGACAGTATTGTAGATATAAGTGTTTCATCATTAACACCTTGCAATGATATCCAAGGTGTTATAGTCATATCTTCTGGAAAATTCTTGACATCAGGGCCTCCTTGACTACTGCTACATGCAACTGCTTTATTTTTTTAATCTTTTGATTTTTAACGCCAATATTCTCCCACATGTTAAATATGTCATTAATCAAATCACATATGGGGCCTGTTCTAAATGAGAACTGAAAAGAGTTATCTACAGCTCTGAATGCATCACTTCTTTTCAAACCTTTATGTTTCACATTGTCCTCTTTAATCAGGATACCTATTTCCATACAACATTGTTTCTAGAAATGTGCATCAACTTTCTATCTATCCCCACAACATTTTTGCTCAAATTCATTGTGGATAAATCTAACCCTTTGAACAAATTTCATGGAAATCTTATAGTCATTATCTGTGTTGTGATCCCATGCCAGTATTTTTGCTTCCACATCTGTTAAACCAGTTTAAATGGTGCATTTCATTGTTTGAAAAATAGGGTTTTGGGGAAACTCTTGCATCAATTCTCTTCTAGACTCTGCATAATGATTTCCCCCCAAAACATAGTAGTTGTAATCAAAACATCTTGATTCTTCAAATGCATCTCTAACAGGAACATCTTTTGGGTCAATAAGAACTAGGTAGTCAACCACATGTGCATAGGGATTGTGCCTCATCAATGCTTTCAAGTTATGAGCATGCAAGCGATGTGGTTTCCTAATTTGATACTTCTCTTGGCCTTCTGTGTGTCTATAAAGTTGCTTCACATTTAATAAATCAAATGTATGCCCATTGTGAACCAACTTATCCCTCTACAATCGATCTTGAATAGCATTTTGTGTTGTCTTAACAACACCATCATCTAGATCACCACCTGGAGTGATGATTTCCAAACTGTCCCCCGAGTTTTCACTATGATTTTCAACATTGGATTGAACATCTTCTCTCATCCTTTTATGTCTTGAAGCAGTTGTATCTAAAATAACAACTTGTTGATCAGGAATGGAAACATCCTCATCCATAGGTCTTTCAGAAGAGTGTATCTTACTCTTACCAATAAAAGTAACATCGTCATTACCAACAATTCGTCGATCATGTTCAGTTGGGTGAGATATCATTTTGAATGTAACCTTCCCAGGTACTTCATTTGATTGTTGGATGTCTTTTACTTTTCGTGCTTGTACTTCTTCAGGAACATTTTGCACTCGTTTTTGCTTTGGTGTTTCTCCCTTCGTTGGTGCTTCTCCCTTATGAAGAGGGGCATTGATGACATCCATCAGATTTTCTTCTGTAGAATAAATTCCATTCAAAATATGGGAAAGTGGCATAGAAAAATCCTGCGAATAAGAACATTATTGTATTAAATATATTACATGGTCATATAATTCAAAGTCTAAAAAATTCAGAAAGATATAAAAATATAGAAACTTACACTCTTGCGCTCAATATCGTGCACGACTCCTGCACAAAATTCTATGAAAATTTCCTCGATCTTATAGTTTGAAACCTTCAAATAATATCGGATTTTGACAAAGGTTTTAGCTTGTTTCACTAGTGCATAAACAATGTATTTACCTGGCACCAAACAAATATCTCACAACAATCCCAATGAGTGATAATCATTTTTAAGATATGCAAATGCAGCACAATATAAGTGAATATTGTCTAGGTTTCCTTGATATTTATCTTTCAGAAACCAAGACTAGTCCATTTTCTCTTCATCTAGTGCATGTTTCCATTCTCTAGAATTATTGGCTTTTAAATCATCATTGGATACAACTTCATCACGTGCAACATTGTTAGATGGCTCAACTAATTTTTTCGATGACTTCATCGATGATCTCTCTCCAGAGATGTTTACAGATAGCTTTCTAGATGCCATTTTCCCTATAGTCGAAAACAAAAAGGCGGCCCATTGCATAGCCCGTGGGCTATGAAATAGCCCATGGTTTATGCATTGGGATCCCTATGGGAGGCCTATTGCACTATGCATTGGGCGCCCAAAGGGGAGGCCCTATGCATAGCATGTGGGCTATGCATAAGGCCTCCCCTTTGGGCGCCCAATGCATAACTCGAGGGCTATGCATATCCCTAGGGCTATGCAATGGGCCTCCCATAGGGCGTCCAATTCCCATTCAAAGGATCTTGAGGGTAGGAGCTTATCTCCTCACTCATGCGCCCAAAGGGGCATGCCCCAAGGTCATCATTTGGGTGCATGATACCTCGGGCCTAAATAATAATAATAAAAATTTACCCAGGTTTTTACAGAGGGCATGCTGAAGCCCAAAGGAAAAAAAATACATTAAAACATTAGAAATATAAAGTATTTAAAAACAACATTTACATTCCAAAAATAATTTAACTAACATTGACAATTTTTGAAGTTCTTCGATGGTTTTCAAAGCCTTGTGGATCGTTGCTTGCAAAGGGTGACTATAGAAAACCAAACTGCATTAATATAGCATAAAATAAGTTTTTTTTTACCGCTTTATGAAAGTTGGATTAAAAAAAATGACAAAAGCACAGAACAAGCATTGCCAAAGGAAATATAAAATAAAAAGATTTATTTAAAAAAATATAGAACCTTCAAAGAATTGTTAAATTACCTTAAATTTCAAACGTGAAGAATAGAAAACCAAAATAGTTTATATGGCTAATATTAAGTTTAACATCATTCGTTTTACGAATACGGGATTAAAAAATGTGTAATTGGCTAATGCATTATTTCTAAATTTAGAGAATAAATCATTAAATAAAATTTGACTAGTTTTATGACTTTTGGTTTAAAAAATTAATATAAATAACTAATATTGTATTAAAAAGTTTGGATAGCATTGTTTACATTTAATTTTATTAGTATTATTACAATTTTTATATGATAAATTAAATTACTTTTGATAGTTTAATGATTGTGTTTGAAATGTGTAATTTATTTTGCAAGGAAATTTTGGAGGGAAATTTTTGAAGGGAAATTTTGGAGGGAATGGTTAGGAGGGAAAATTTCATTCTTTTAGCTATAAGATTGTTGGGGTTAACAGTTGCACCATTGTACTTTTTGGTGAGGAGTGTGAGAAAATTTCATTCTCTTATACTTTTTAGTGAAAATTCATGGACTCGTTGGAATCAATTTCAATATATGAAGATGTACATGAAGATGGTGGAAATTTTTCGTGGGGATTTCAAAGACACGGATGACAATTTACCTCCAAGTGAGGATTTTAAAGCCATTAATGATGATGATGAAGATCTTACTCCATGTGGAGATTTTAAATGCACTGAGGAAGATGATGACAATTTTCCTCCAAGTGATGATTTTCAAGGCACCAATGATGATTTTGCTCAAGGAAATAATTATCAAGGCATCAACAATGATTTTCCTCCAAGAAATGATTTTCAAGGAACTAACAATGATTTTACTTCAAGCCAATATTTTCCTCCAAGCGATGATTTTCAAGGCATAAACGATGATTTCCCTCCAAGCCAAGATTTTCCTCCAAACGAGGATTTATAAGACAACAAACTTGATTTTCCTCCAAGCGAGGATTTTGATGGGATAGATAGAAATTTTGGTGGGGATGAAGGCACCAATGATGGTGTAGGTGATTTTCCTCCAATCCAGGATTTTAATGGCACCGATGATGATTTTCTTCCAAGCAAGGATTTTAATGGGATTGATAATGTTCCTCCCCCAAGCAAGTATTTTGATGACACTAGCGATGATTTTCCTCCAAGCGAGGATTTTAATGGGACTAATAATGTTTCTCCTTCAATCAAATATTTTGATGGTACAGATGATGATTTTCCTCCTAGCGAGGATTTTAATGGGATAGATGATGATTTTGGTGAGGATAAAGGAAACAACAATGTTGAAGATGGTTTTCCTCCCACCCAGGATTTTCATGGATCTAATGATGATCTTCCTCCAAGTGAGGATTTTAATGGGACAAATGATGATTTGGTGAGGTTGAAGGCACCAATAATGGTGAAGATGATTTTCCTCCAAGCGAGGATTATGATGGTAGCAATGATTATTTTCCTCCAAGCAAGGATTTTAATGGCAGCAATGATGATATTCCTCCAAGCGAGGATTTTAATGGGACGAATGATATTTTTGGTGAGGATGAGGGCACCAATAATGGTGAAGATGAATTTCCTCTGAGCGCGGATTTTGATGGCACCGATGATGATTTTCCTCCAAGAAAGTATTTTGATAGCACTGATGATGACTTTCCTCCAAGCGAGGATTTTAAAGGGACATATGATGATTCTGGTGAGGCTGAAGGCACTAATAATGATGAAGGTTATTTTCCTCCAAGAAAGGATTTTGATGGCATTGATGATTATTTTCCTCCAAGCGAGGATTTTAATGGGACAGATGATGATTTTGGTGATTATGAACCCGCCAATGATGTTGATTTAACCTCAAGTAATAAACTTGATACTGGTGAGGATAATCATTGTACTACTAATTTTGGTGATGATAATCTCAATGAGAGGGATGATATTCCTCACATTGATGAGGATATTCATTCTAATGAGGATGATTTAATGGTTTATGAAATGCAAAGGAAAATTGTACCAATGAGAAAGATTAAGTATAGGACTAGGACATTTTATATCAATCCAAAGCATTCTAGTTATACAAGGTCTAGAAAATATTTGCTCACAAGTCCCAGTTCTATTACTGATTTGATTTCAAGTGAGTGTTGCCAAAAAAATTGTCTAAAACAAATACACTACAATTATGCCTTAGAGAAAAGGTGAGCATATCTATCAATGAACAAAAATATGCAAAATTCATATTTGGTAGGGTGCATGATTTCTACAAAGGCAGGTTATGATTATCGCATTGGAAGTATTTTTCTTTGCAGAAGAGCATTCAAAATAATCCACTCAATTGGTAATCTTATACTATCAAGAATCCATACAAGGTTAGAAAAGGAGCCTACATTTTATTCTAAAGAATATCATGCATGAGATAATGGGCCGATAACAAACATTGCAATGTCATGGATGCGTGACTTATTTTCTAAGCATGGAGAGAGTATGCCAGATAGAGAAACCATACACATTCAAGATAATTTCTCAAGGCGGGAAATCTGCAACTTGTACAGGGCATTTGTTCAAGATGTTGAAGGAAATAACAATTTCATTAGATATGCATATTTTACAAGACTATGGAAAACAGAGTTCAGCAATGTCTGTATTCCTAAGAGGTCAAGGATGGGGGTGTATTGGAGAAAACCCACTATGGCTTGGGAATACCACAACAGACAGATGACTACCAGAAATCAACTCAATTCTCAAAACAATGCTATTATAAATGGCAATGTTAAGATAATGGAGAAATGTAACCAACCTCGATCCAAATGTTTAAAGTAGATCCCCATTGGAGCTTTCAATCCATGCACTTGAAATCTGCAAATTAGTCTTGACAACCAATATCCAACAAGCACATATAATATAAAAATGACATTAACATTATCAATAACAATGGTCCAGAATATCACAAGCAAATGTAACCCAATGTATAATAAACAACATTTACAACATGATGGACGAGAATATGAGTATTTCTATTAATGAACAAGAAGAAGTACAAAGTGATACGACCTCTTGCCGGTAACCAATCTGAACCAAGATCTAGATCAACCCACTTGTGCCTCCACCACTTCAATCCTCCATGAATGGCAAACTCAAACGAGATAGGAGTTTGGAAGGTGAACATAAGGGGTTCACAAATACAAGGATCAATGAGTGCAGACTCAAGATAGGGCGAAAATCCACTAGAGTTCTCTTGCTATTCTCTTATTCCTCCCATCCATAAGCCATATGTGCTCAATATATAGTCCTCTCAAAGGTATGTGAAAGGACACATCGAGACGTTACTCGGGCAGATGGAGAGCCAAAGGTCACCCAATGACCACTTTTTGGGAGTAAAAAGTAATTAATAGTGGTTTTTACCATTTTACTTGTTACTTGCGAGCTATCATGAGGAAACTCGCGGGTGCGCATGCTATAAGGATGCAACATGTTGGTAGGAACAAAAATAGGGAAAAATAGTATCACTGAAGGATATAAATGGATCTGAGTCACTGAAATGGATCCTACGGGCCAAAGAATGTTGATGCTCACATGGTGGAAGATTATGATGTAACAGATGCCCCCTAATGTGTGAGGTCAAAGACTAAATGTGCTACGATGGCCGAAATACATTATAAAAAGATCTCAGAAGTGGAGTGATGGAGACACAAGTGGAAAGAGCAGCTCACTCGTCATAATAAAATAGTTTCTCTGAATACATGTCGGCATAGTACAACAATCTGATATAATGCCATGAATAGGAAGTATATAATGGATACATGTCATAAGTGATCATAGCCATGATCCCTCTATAGTAAGATATGGTCTTCTGCTGAAAGGAAGACAACTGGTGCAAACTGGAGGTACAAACTGTTGAAATCTGATAGGTGATATCTCAGATGTAAAGTCAAAGTCATATGTAGCATATTTAATGCCACAATCGCCTGGGGTCTTCTACATAAGTCTTCAACAGTGCAAGTCCCATCAAATGAATAAAGGAGTTGGGGTCGAACCTGATGAGACATTGTCTGATTACCGGTCAATGATGTATACCGTTAACAGATGCGAGATAACCCACAAATAATGAAAATGGGCATCAAGGCACGGAGCACAATCATCGGAGTGTGAATAAATGGGTTGAAGTTGAACACTAGGATGAATCCATCGATCAGGGGACATTGATGTATTCCCAAAATTGTCGATGGTGAGAGAACCTGCCACTAATGACTACAGGCCTCAAGGTACTCAAACGAACTCTAAGTCTCAAGTCCCGGAATAAATGGGTTGAAGTCGACGGAACGAGACTCGCTAGAAGGAGGGCATTAAGGCATCCCCCATCAACCAGCGCGAGGTACCAGCAATGCTGAAAGATTTGGAAGATCTCAAGTGAAACAGGCTGACTCAATAAGGATGGCAGACGTGCAATAGTCAAGAGGTTCTAAGGAGTGGCCGACACTGGTTTCAAGACTTCCTTTGAACAAGAGCATGAGCAGATGGATAGACTCAGGTAGCATAGACTTGACATAAACTATGTAATGCAGGAGGCATCACAAAGAGCTCCATAATGACTGGAAGCTTATCCAATAGGTGGAGAAAACTGAGAAACAAGTACAACTCCTAAGGCCCAACTATAGTCCTGACTCATAATGTATGGAGTGGAATGAATGCTCTGTTCAAAGGCGACACAACAGTTGCCAACAAGAAATAGTGACCATAATCCCATCCGGATTTTTGGAATATTTGATTTTTTTGGTCTTTTTAATATTTGGGAAAAGCTTGAAAAAGAATAAAATTGCTTATAGTACAACAAGTGAGGGAACGAGTGTCAAATAGTTAGCAAACTAGTCCCAAGCAATGGAACATACCTATGCTCAATGCAAGGAAGTGCTTGTAGGATGTGGACACTCGGGGGTATGTTCCCTCAGGGTCAAAAGGTCATCAAATTGTGAAGGGAAAATATATAAGCTATGCAGGGCTCGACAGGAAAAAGTGCTCAGGAACCAAGCTAACAACTAAGTAAGCAAGAACCAGCACAAGGCTCAAGCGGCAAGCAGAATGTTGCAATGCAATCACAACATGATATAACTGAGAAGTCCTTTTTCGTAAAGTTAGTCTCCTCACCCGAAAAAGTGTAAAACAATGAGAGAAGAACTCTTCTAGTCACGTATGACTAGAGTATACATTTTTCGTAATTAATCCACAAAGGTCCGAAAAAGGGGTAAACTTATACCTAAGTGGATGTCGCTTCAAATCCTTTAGAGAGTCTAAAATAACAAGTACACTTGGCAATCTTGTTTGATTTTGAAAAATTCTAACAAGGGCTTATAAAAGACTTTCTAAAAATATTTTCCGTAAAGGTTTAACGAGCCCAAAAAAGTAAACTCGTGACCTTCTTACTGTTTTTAACGAGCTCAAAGTAAAGGTGGAAGAATGCTCATAATGGGAGCAGATGAGTGTCAGGGACATGCAAGACTAGTTCCAAGCGCATGGAACAAAGCTATGCATAATGCAAGGAACATGAGAAAGATAAGGACACTCGGGGGGTGTCTGCGAATTCGGATAGTAATAGGCTCAAATGCATCATAACAATGGGGAGGCCTAAACTTATATGCAAGGTTCCGAATATGCCTTCCATGACCGAAGCAAATGTCGAAAAGGACCGGTAACCAAGTATAAGTCCAGCTAAGAATCCTATCACCAAGAAACATAAGTACCAAGATCATCTCTAAAACATATGTAAAGAAAAATTTGATACAAGTCATTGTGGTAGAAACATTTTCAACTTCACTATTGCTAACCTTAGACATAACGCAGGTAGAGCTAACCACTGAAGGTGCCATAGTACCAATACCTGAGGGATCAATATGATCATCTTCAAAATGAAGAGCAAAGCTGAAGGATGTGAAGGAATCTGCAGTGGCAAATTTATCATCACAAGAGTTGGAAATTCTAGAAGTAGAATCGAACTCATCAGGATCACCGATTTTCGGATCTATGGGAGAGTCTAAAGACTCGTCACTAAGGAAATAAGACATTAATGTCAAACCGGGGCTAGACAAAACTATGCCTGGATCAAAACGTATGGCAGACTGTATTCTATACTCATCTTGTTCAATAAGATCAAGGGTAGGAGGGGAATGAGATCTATGTTAAAGATCCCCCCACGGCTTGTCATCACCACTCATGGACTCAATAAAAACTTCATCTGAAGGTAGAATACCATCGAGGCAATCATGTGAACAGGATAAGTTGGCTGCCCAAACTGGCAGAGTAATGGGATCTTCCTCAACTTTCTGGGAAGAAGAGAGATCTGGATCTGCAGTGGCTTGTTGAATATGCTGGTAAGCAAGCTCGGCTATAGACAGTGGCATAGACATCCCGACGTGCGCAATGTCTCCAGACGTGGAACTCATGGACGGTAAAGTCCACGGATCATCTAAATAGGAGGTCCGAAATAACATATTATTCGAAGGAGGAGACGCATTGTCGGTAATGGTTCCAATAAAATTCACAGGTGCAAAAATATTATAAGTTCCCATCAATGAGGGGTACATTCCAACACCTATGTTCCCAGTTGTTGGATGAGAATCAGAAACTTGAGGGACTATGGATCCCGTGGATGCTGTGGAAGGAGTGCCAACAAAATACAGCTGATCAATTGTCACAATCTTGCCTTAATGGGGAAAGCAAATAACTCTAAATACAGTAGATGTGACAGCCTTCATAGCGTACATCCAGTTCTGACCCAATAAAAGGTTGTAGTCAATGGGCGCATCAACCACTTCGACTTCAATAGGCACAAACTTACCTCCCAAGGAGATAACAAGGGAATGGATAATTCCATGCGGTGTAAAAGACCTACTGTCGAATGCAGTGAGTGTAGTTCTAGACGCAAGTAGAGGAGGAGAGCCAAGATCTTTCCAACAGGTTAACGACATTACTGACGCAGAAGCACCTTCATCAACCATAGTGTGTTTGACAAATCTTTTTAAGGCAAACCACCTGGATTTGGAAAGCCACGTGGTAAGGTAAGCGAGGCTGGACATCAGTAGTATCGAACTTGATAACACTAGGATTTCCCCCATCCTAAACTCCTAACGCACTCAAAAGGGCATGCTTTTGAGAAGGACAGGCTTGCAAAACCTCAAGAGCCAACATGGCACATGGATTTTGGCCCAAATCTTCTACGATGGAGTAGTTCTGGGTAGCTCGAGCATTGGGATTATGCGTGGAGCGCTTGAGAACACCTTTCAGTATCTGCGGCATAATGGAGGGATTCTCGATATGCAAGGAATTGTCAGGAGGAGGGCAAGGATCACCCCCCAAATTAGGTTGTGGTGCACTATAATCGTGCTGACGAGTAGCAACACAAACCTCTGACTGAACCATATTCACACATCCATAACCACTAGTATTGGAAGAAGACGTGGTCGTTTCATTAGTACCATAACCAGTGGTGGGAGCATGCGAAGCCATGTTTTGATGATGAGGAAGGGGATCCTTCAACACAGTTGGGCTCTATGCCAAATGCTTCAATGCTTCTTAAATTCGAGGACATAAGTGAGTAAGATGATCCTCCCCACAAAGCTTGCAAGGGAATTTCACCTTACGCCTAGGTTTACGATCCTCTCCAGCATTACTGCCTTCTCGAGAAGGGTTGGCATTCTCTCTACGAGGAGTATTACGATTGCTATTATTATTACTTCCATTGTTTCCACCCCTATGATTATTTCTCCCATTTTTCTTACCACCAGGTTGTTGGTTACCCAATGGTTGCATTGATTGCACATTATGTACATCAGACGATGGAGTGGAAGTGGACATGGTGTGAACCTGTCCAAGAGCAGACTGGTTTAGCGACAAATTTTGCATTTGATTCTACCAATTCTATGGGGCGAGTGCATGCGGACCCCACGATGCCATTGGCATGTGGTCCAGGAACTGACGTAGGCTCATGTCTTGTTCTCAGTGCATCAGGAATATTGTCATACAAAATGCTAGACTGAGAATAAAGTAGATCTAACTGCTGGACTTTTAAGATAGCTTGTTCCTTAGTCATAATGCCGGACATCGAAACATCCTTAGAAATGTATGGGAGTAAAGACTTAAGGAACCATTCCAACAGGAACTCTGGAGGAATGTTGGCTTTCACTAATCTCTTCCGCCGACGCCACTCTTGAATGTGGTCAGAAATATGTGTGGCGTTATTCTGACGGAAGGTGGACCACAACTTAGTACTAGTATCATAACAAATCGGTAACTGGAAATGGTCTAAGAAAACCAAAGCAATCTCGTTGAATCCCCTATAGGTGTTTCCAGGCAACTCCACATACCACTTCACGGCTGGCCCTATGAGGGTGCATTGAAATAGTCATAATCTAATGGAATCATGATTCAAAGAGTTGGAGGAGCACCAAAGGTGAAATGTCGTGACATGATCTCCTGGGTCCTCGCCACCTTTCCCCTCAAACTTCAGAATGTCTGAAGGGAGCTTGGTAGGGACCGGGGGCCAAGTAGGGTCATGACACACCGGATCATTCGTGAGCTTCAAAAAATCCAGGAGATTCAAGTGTGGAAGGAACGGGAGCTGAGGTTGGGAAGCTTGATTATAAGCTCCCATAAAAGGTTGGTTAAACGGAACCGTGTTATAAGATGGACCAAAAGCTTGACCATGAGGATTAAACTATTGATGATAATGAACTGACAGACCATAAGCTTTCCCATGGCCATAGGATTGATAACCTCCTCTTAGCTGACCCATTTGAGAGTAAGCGGGTATATGCGTGTTTTGGGCACCATATTGGGGTGGTGGGTGATACTGGTGGCCAGCACAACCTGTGTTGTAGTAAGGGTTGCCACCATGAGTATGGGGCATGTATGTACTATTCATAGTGGGAACCATGTTGTAATGACCGTAATGGTATGGTATGTTCCCACCCCCAGTATTAGGATTAGCTTGAGCAGTCGTGTGGTGACCAAAAGCATGAGAAGTATTCCTAGCCCCAACATTGGTGTTACTAGTAGCAGGGATGGTGGCGTGATGTCCATGTGGATAGGAAATGCTCCCACCCCCTACATTAGCATTACTAGTGGCGGCAGTGGACGCAAAATTATGCGGTATATGTCCACCCCCATGGTTGGGAGGAGCATTAACATCCGTAAAAGTAGTCCTAGGTTGACGAGTAGTGGCACGTGTATTAGGTGGTGGATGGCGAGTCGTGTTTCGAACAACATTCCTATTAGGTTGGGAAATCCTAGGAGGTGGTCGTCTTCCAATATTAGCATTATTAGGAGGAACATGACCAATCCCCATACTATGTGAGTGGGTGGACAACGTAGTGCCCCTAGTGAGAGTAGTGCCCCCAGTGGGTATAGTATGGCTAACACCATGACTGGTGCCAACGTGACTACCAAACATAGCGGAATGTTTGACAGTACTATGACTAGGCATACCAAAAGAGAGTGTGGTTGGGTTGATCGTAGGGCCATTGTCATCATTTAAATCTGGCATTCCATGTTTATAACTGCGTGGAAACGAAGGAACGAAAGGCTCGTCCTGTTCTTCGTCCTTGGGTAAGTCGGGCATTTCGTAAAGATAATTATCTCGATTCGAAGGATCAAATGGATCTCGATCAAGTGGATTAGGCCAAATAGAACCAGGTTGAGTCTCAAGTGGATCACCTCCCCACTCCTCACGAGGAGTATGGGGATCGAAAGTATGGTCAACTCTACCCGAAGGAGTCGAAGGTTTTTCCTTAGTATCAGGATGTGCAGCCATGACGTCTTGGACGTAAGTCTCATATGAATCCGAAGACTCAGAGGGATCCCTCCGACGTCCTCTAGCAACACGGTGTGAAAACTCGAGTGGATTTAAACCAGCCAAATGACGAGACTGACTGAGAGTAGGGCTCCGCACCACGATATCTCCGGAGAGAATAAGTAATCAAAACGTCCCCTAAAGGCCAACTATCGATCAAAAACAGCAAATAAAAAGCACACACCTAGAGAAACTACAGCCAAGAGCAGACAAACAGAGTAGCTAAATGAGCTCCCGACACTAGAGCTGGTATGTCTCACCTAGGAGAGGCTTGAGACTCCCAAACTATAGCTGGAGGTAACAGAATTAGTAATAGAGACACCAGGCTTCACTATGTGTACAGGTTCAAGTCCACTGCACAAACACAACTGTGTTGTCCAATCCCTATCTGACTCAGGACACAAACAGCATAACCACTTCAAGTACCCTGTGTGGTACCTAGGTAAGGAAACTATGGTCACCGCAATATAACCAATGCTCAAGGGGATAGTCGCAGGTGGGACCCGTCGTATGGGCAGGGTAGCTAAGCCTGAAGCACAAGAGGACGAACCTCCGGTATGCCTAGATATGAACAAATCCTAGATATATCTCCCACGTTCAGCCGGTATCAGAGGGATATCTCCTCAACCAACCTCCCATGACCTCGTTCTTAACTCTGGATTAAGTAGAGCTTCCTGAGAACACCGATCTATACCATGGATTCCTCCACTACCTAGTTAGACACCTAATGTTTCGTCTAGTAGTCTTGGATTGTTAACTCACAATGATCTATTCCAAGACTCTAAACCTATGCTAGTTGGTGTACCCTATAAATAAAATCAGTGTAATCAATTTTAGATTAAGCGTTAATTTGAGTGGCTATGGTTACTCAAGGGATATGATCGTGAAACTAGTGATGTGTAGACTCAATAGTATGCAAAATCGTCCAATCCTAGACTCATCTATCCAATAAAACAATGTCACTAATATGCAAAATCAACCAACAATTCCGAAATAAAGATGCAAACTTTTATCTTTTCGATGCACAAGCAGAACCTAAATGAAGGAAGCAAGCACTCAATGCAAGATGCAGTACATGAAAATAAAATATTTTTTTATTTTCGCTTATAAACAAGAAGGAAAATGCAAAAAACTAGATGTATATTTTTGTATTTTTTCAATATAAATGGAATGAAAAAATGCAAGCAAAATCCTACTATTCAGTCACTGAAGTGCCGAGAAGATCACTAAGACAACCCAGCAGATCCTAAACAGCAAGACTCAGCCAAAGGAAAGAGCTCAAAAGTAAAAAACCAAGAGGCTAAATCCAAAGATTGGTAAAAAACCAAGAAGGCTCAACCAAGAGAAACGAAGAGATCTGGTCACAACCAAGGCATGAAACAATCAAGAAAGAGGCCAACAAGGACTCAGGAACCAACAAAACAAACCCAGCAACAACCAATAGCTATAAACCAAAAAAATCCGGAGTTATACGCTACTGTCGAAGGAATACCTGCGGGTACCCACGAGCAGTAGAGTAAACAGAGGCGGGTAGATGCGGGCAGAGCTAAGCTAGCCCGCGGGTGAGGAAAGGAAAATGGGAAAAAAAAGAGTCCAGAGGCTCAGAAAAAGCAAGTTTTCTATAGTGTATCTTAACGGCCAATCAGTGACACAGAGCTTTGATAAACAACAACTCTAATTATGGACTAATGCTCAAAAAATTTCCCAAACATGGATGTTTTCCCCAGTGAAGTCGCCATTTCTGTATTGGAGAAAACTCACTATGGCTTGGGAATACCACAACAGACAGATGACTACCAGAAATCAACTCAATTCTCAAAACAATGCTATTATAAATGACAATGTTAAGATAATGGAGAAATGTAACCAACCTCGATCCAAACGTTTGAAGTAGATCCCTGTTCGAGATTTCAATCCATGCACTTGAAATCTGCAAATTAGTTTTGACAGCCAATATCCAACAAGCACATATAATATAAAAATGACATTAACATTATCAATAACAATGGTCCATAATATCACAAGCAAATGTAACCCAATGTATAATAAACAACATTTACAACATGATGGACGAGAATATGAGTATTTCTATTAATGAAGAAGAAGAAGTACAAAGTAATACGACCTCTTGTCAACAACCAATCTGAACCAAGATCTAGATCAATCCACTTGTGCCTCCACCACTTCAATCCTCCATGAATAGAAAACTCAAACTAGATAGGAGTTTGGAAGGTAGACATAAGGGGTTCACAACTACAAAGATCAATGAGTGCAGACTCAAGATAGGGCAAAAATCCACTAGAGTTCTCTTACTATTCTCTTCTTCCTGCCGTCCATAAGCCATATGTGCTCAATATATAGTCCTCTCAAAGGTAGGTGAAAGGACACATCGAGACGTTACTCGGGAAGATGGAGAGCCAAAGGTCACCCAATGACCACTTTTTGGGAGTAAAAAGTAATTAATAGTGGTTTTTACCATTTTACTTGATACCCACGGGCTATCGTGATGCAACTTGCGAGTACACATGCTATAAGGATGCAACATGTGGGTAGGAACAAAAATAGGAAAAAATAGTATCACTAAAGGATATAAATGGATCCGAGTCACTGAAATGGATCCTACAGGCCAAAGAATGCTGATGCTCACAGGGTGGAAGATTACGATGTAACAGGGGGTTTGCAGTATATGTGCTTCTCTTAAAAAAAGAATGGATAAATTGGAATGGATAGAGAGAGGTATGTCTCTAACAAATTTATATTTTTGGAATAAATATCTATTACGAAATCTCATGAATTTTTCGTTTTTATTTTATTTGTAGATTCTATTCTTAAAGATATTCAAGTACATCGCAATCAACAATCAGTTAAATGGAAAAAATTATACAAACATCGCAAGAAGTATTATGATGAACCGCATAAGTATATGGGTTTGATAATTGATGGCATGGATCAGAAAAAAACACTTTGCCACATTTTGTTCGTGTACCAAAGAATTTAAAGGAGGAAAATTTTATTCAGTTTCACTTGGTTGGTTGTATGGTTTTTAAAGGTCAAATGTATCTGAGGGTTTACTTTACAACTCCCAATATTCGTAATGATGCAAATCTGACCATTACCATAATTCACCATGTGCTGACTCATTAGTCTAGTAATCTTCCTCGAGTTCTATATCTGCAATTGGACAACACCAGTCAGGAAAATAAAAATCAAATCGTGTTTGGTTATCTAAACATGCTTGTTGAATTGGGAATTTTTCAGAAGGTTAAAGTTGGTTTCTTTCTTGTTGGGCATACACATGACCATATTGGCCAAATGTTTAGTCGTTTTGAAGTACATTGGGGAGGAAGAATGTTGGGAGCCTACCATCATGAACTGAAAGTATTAGAAAAACATATAGTCAAGATCCTGTTGTACTAACATTGGAGGAAACTATTGACATGCGAAGGTTTATTTTTGTTAGAGCAATATTATACCTTAGTACCTTAATCATTAATTAATTATTGGTTATTAGGTGCTAAAATGGTTAATAATACATCCCTAGGTGTGAAACTGGTTATTATGAAGTGGTTTGGACTTATCTGGATAAGTGTGAACAAGTTCACAGTGTATGAGCCAAAGTATGGGCCAAGAGGTGTGTTGATGCCCCAAAAATCGCAACATCGATCAAAAAGGGATTCTCCCCAGTAATCAAGCCCAATTAGATCACTCACCGTTTGGTGTGGGGAATCCATCCGGTTAACGGTTCCGGCTACCGTAAGATTTAAAGATTCTTGTTCTTTACACCGGTTGCAGCCCGATCCACCGTTTATATGTTTTAATTTTAAAGATGATATGCAAGTGCCCTAAGCTAAATGCAAGTAACTAATCTAAATTAACCTAAAATAGTATAAGCAAATCTAATCTATCCTTGCAAGGAGCAAACTGTAAATATGAGCAATACGCTGAAAGAAACATATAAAGATCATACAAATAGCCATTAAATCATAAAGATGCAATCTCAGCAGAAGATAACAGATATTAAAGATATAATTAATTCACTGAATACATTCCATTACTCATTTAAGAGAGACACCAGTGTATAGAAAAGAGAAAGATCTTCCATTACATAGAAATAATTCATAACAGCAAAGAAAGATCTCGCTGTAGTATGTGAATGACACAAGAGTAGTCCAGCAAGCATTCGATACACATTTCCAGACAAAAACTTCCTCTCCAGGCTTTCATTAGGTAAAATTCCCTTTCTTGAAGCAAGTAGCAAAGTAATTCATACAAGCTAGAAAATTTCTTTCACCTGCAAAAAGTCCTATGTTCCTCTTCTATTCTTCTATTTATAAATTTTACAAATTGCTGCTTGAGTTGACAGGTGTGCCCTAAACTCTAGAACCTTCTAATTTATCCTTTAGTGCACAGTTACAAAACCCACAGATTCGTGCAAAGCCTCCCATATAAGACAAAAAATAGAGCCAGCTATCTTTTAAAGCATTTATACAATAAAGGAAATTCATCTTTTCTCACACTAAGACAAACAAGAATTTTGATGGTTTATCTATTTTATTTGGATTCCTTTTGCTAGCTCGTTGACTCATCTCCACCAACTGGCTCACCTGTGGATTCTTGGCCATCTACACTTTGGATATGGGTGGCCCATTAACTGAGCTTTTTCAAGATAATTTTGCTCTGAACAGATATTGTTTCCTTTGCTGCAATCTCATGTTTGCGCATATCTGATTTGACTTGTGTTGCTCCTGCTGCTGCTTCTTTGAGCTGTTGCTTCCAGAAAGTAGATATGCACAGCGGGCTAGCCAATGAACTGATAGATCTGTGAAAGAAAATATGACAAAGTTGGTTTTAACTAGATAGCCTTCAAGCATTAGGAAAACAGTTATAAAAAATTCAGAATATGCCACTTTCATAATATGGAAGCTATTTTAACAAAATAATCAACTGATTCACAATTGAAGCTACCATTTCAAAGTTGAAAATCATGAGAAATACTAGACGCAAATTCCAACAAGCTATACAAGCCACTGTGGTTTCATTATTCTAAGATGGACTGATGGAGGAATAAGGAACCGGAGCATTTAATGGTGTCATGTCATTCACAAAAATGCACAAGTACCTAAAATGTTTTGTGTGCCTGGAGAGACCATTGAGTTCGCGCAAATAATGCAGGTAAATAACACATGGGTAGTTTTATTGGGTTCTTCTTTCACGACTGCTGGCCTCTAAAAGCAGAATGCGGAGCTATTCATAATGTTCCTATTGCTATCCCGTCAGGTCTTTCTCACATGCTCTAAGGTAGTTTTGGCCGAGCACTGTGGGTTTTATGTGGCCTTGGCACAAATGGATATCATCGCTTGGCAGCGATTTTTCATGGGGTGTGTGTGGATGCAGCTTGTTAACCGAAAACGAACACATAGCTACGGGTTTGAGCTTGGAACGAAAACTTTGTGGCCATTAACATACCACCGGGAAAACTCGGGGAAGGTAAGATGCGTGAAAAACTTACTTAGGATGCCGAGAGCGTGACAGAGGGAAAAACTTCATGCGCGCATGGAAGGATAGGGCCATCCAACCTCTGGTTTGCATATGGTGTTTCCGCATCTTCATGGTTTCAAAATGAATAAAAAATTCCCACTCTAAGCGGTTCAAGGTTCCTTAGAGCGAAAAAATATAGTGATAACGAGCTATTAACGGGGAAAAAAATTGACTCAAAACCTCAGAAACTATGGGAGGAATGGGCAGAGCACCTACCTGTCAGACTGGTAGGGTCCCTTGAGGGTATTGAATGAGCACAGGGCTCGAGACTTTCCACAATTAAAATGGCACATG
Source organism: Larix kaempferi (assembly GCA_027924585.1). Classification (NCBI taxonomy): domain Eukaryota; kingdom Viridiplantae; phylum Streptophyta; class Pinopsida; order Pinales; family Pinaceae; genus Larix; species Larix kaempferi. Next base: position 646,643 of record BSBM01001570.1, on the reverse strand, counting down.
GATCTATTGATGTCCCAACCAACTCCGTGGGTGCACACAAACCAAAAAAGATCTTCGCACCAAGCGACGAGCGTAAGGTTAAACTCTGCGCTAAGGCAGTGGCCGTAACTTTAAGTTATGCGCTAAGCGGTGAGCAAAACTTTAAGTTTTGTGTGAAGCGGCAAGTTAAAGATTAAGTCCTGCAACCAAGTGGTGATCATGGCGTTAAATCCTACGTTGATAGAGTTGTGCTAGCATTAGACTTCGAGGGAAGACGAGGCACATCTATGGAGGCGGGAGCTATATGGGTAAGCCTTGCGCCTTTGGCGCAAGTTTTAGTCACAAGATGTGTGCTAACAGGAACTGCGCCAACAAGTCATGGAAAAGACTTAAGGAATTTTGCATCGGTGCTCATCTAAGGATAGGTTTGGCACCAATGGCGGTCGAGATATGGTTACAATTCGTGCTAAAAGAGGGGTTGACTTATATTTAAAAAAAATGCACGCCAAATGGTAAGAGGCCTGAGATTTGCAAATGGGGCAGCCGATATATAGTCAATGTATGCGCCAAGCAGAAGACCTATGGTTAACAAATGCGCCAAGCGACAGACTTATAGTTAGCAATTGCGATTGCGCCAAAGGGCGGTCGAGTTATGCTCAACATTTGCGCTAAAGAAGATGAGTTAAGGCTAAAAATTGCACTGAAGAAAAGAGGTCACTTTGCCTTAGAAAAAATAATTGAGAAAACTTTTGGGAAGCAAGTGTTGAAATTTTGCCGAGTTAGAGAGAAAAATAAATCTGAAAGACAAGGAAAACACTTGTTACAAAATGTGTAGAAGGAGGGGCCCAAAATATCTTTAAAATTTTTGGGAAGGATGTTGCAGAAACAACAATTGGTGAATCGTTGGCGAACACAGATCTCTGAAAAACTCTCCCTCGTCCATAGGAAATTTTAAAAGCTGCTCACCTTATGTGCAACAGTCGGCTTGAGCATTCTAATTTCCACGAAGGAAGTGATCACTTCATCCGTTGGTCATTAGGAAATGGGAGCTTCAATAAAGACATCCTTAAAACTCTCCAAGGGCCAAAATATGGGGTTCATTTTTAGAAGATCCATCTTTTAGACGACCACTGTCATCGGACTCCACAGGATTGTAACAACATCTCGTAGACAATATTCTCTTGTTCCTCATTCCCATGCTGCTTACATCCTTTTGGATGTTCTTTAATTAGCGACTTTTGTCGTGTGAGTATTCCAGAAAAATTTCTTCAAGACTTAGCCATTTGCCTGAGTTCTTCAATCCATTGATGTCCTTTTGTGTGACCAGGATATTTTCTTGGTTTCTCGTGCTCACGAATGGAGAAGAACTCTGCTGGGAATTTTGGTGTGGATGCTTAAATTAAAAGTATTTATTGTTCTCAACCATGCTTTAATGGAGGTGAGATTTTCTGGAAAACAGACTCTTGATTATAAGCTCTTTTGGCTTTAGATTTGCAGCATGGAGTCATTTTAATAACCTATGCCTTCGAGATGTGCTTCCTTTCCGTGGATCTAACTACAGCGATCTTCTTGAGACGCTTATAAATGTGAGGGTGGATGGAGCCCAAAGATAGTGATAAAGATAATCATGAATTTCTGCTACTAAATAGCGGTTAATGCGACCAACAGAACAGGATCTCTTCATTCTGGAAAACGATCAGCAAAGCCAAAATGCATAGATAAACTTTCTTTTGAGGGTACATTTCTAGCTCCATGAGTTGTGATATTTCTTGAGAGATCTATCTTCATGAAAGGCCCAATTGCAAGGCTAACAGGAAAAAACTATACAAAGGAAAGGGGAAAGGGAAAACTCAAATATTCAGAAAAGAGGACAACTTGGCTGAAACAAACAGAAAACAAGGGACTAAAGTAAAAAGTAAAAAGAAAAAGAACAAAGCCTTTATTTATGTACAAAGGTTCTCTTAGAGACCTTGAGCAAAATACTGCTTCAAAGCCAGGCCGTTGAGGGGAAGATTAACTTCCTCTCCCTGAAGGCTTCTTAACTTATATGTTGATGGGCCAAGCTTTTCAGAAATTTGGTAAGGGACAACCCATAAGTGTTGGAATTTCATGTGCATTCCCTTGCCTTTGTGATGATGGTCCCATTTCAGAATTAAATCTCGTACTTCAAAACTTCTTTTACCGGACTTCCTTTTATCGAATCATCTTTTGACTATATCTTGGTGTTGGTAGAATCGTTTCTTGGATTTCTGTCGGGCTTCTTCAAGTTGAAGCAGGGTGTCAATCCTAGATTGTAAAACCTGACTACCAGACCCTCAGGAGGCTTAGGACAATTGCAAGGATGGAATTAAGATGCTGGGAGGGAGGATGGATTCCTTTCCATAGACAAGGGTGTAGGGGAAACCCCTAATGCATTCTTTGGAGTCACCCTATCTGCCCATAAGGCATTTGGGAGAGATATATGCCAGCTTTGTTGATTTTCAATCACAGTCTTCTTGAGAATTCGGATGAGGTTTTTGTTCGAAGACTCAGCTAGTCCATTTCCCTGGGGGTAGTAATTGGGAGAATAATGCAATTTAATTCCCCGTTCATAAACAAATTCATTTATTTTAAAAGATGAGAAATACGTGGCATTATCAAATACTAGGGAAATTGGAACCCCAAACCTGGTTATGATGTTCTCTTTCAAGAAACTGATGACTGCATCTTCATTGATCTTGTGCAATGGGGCAGCCCCTGTCCATCTGGTGAAATAGTCAGTGGTTGTCAGGATATATCGATGTTGTAGAGAAGAATTTGGATTTATCTCTCCGATGACATCTATACCCCATTGTTTGAAAGGTTTTGAGATGATACCGGGCTGTAAGGGTCCTGCTGCCTTAGGTAATTTTCCAGCGCTCCTTTGGCATACATCACAGTTCTGTGCATAAGTATGGGAATCCCAGAATAAAGTGGGCCAGTAATAGCCAGCTCTCAGTATTTTGTGAGCTGTTGTCTCCCCTGAATAATGTCCCCCAGTAGGGCCATCATGTAACTCCTTGACGACTTTACCTGCATCCTCCTTCTCTCAGCATCTGAGAAAAACTCCATCATAATTTTTTCTGAAAAGTATTCCATCAATGATCTGATAAGCTGCTGACTTTAAACAGAGGGCCCTTCTTTGTTTAGAACTCCAATGTTCTGGTAGGTACCCTTGTTGCAAGTAATGCACTAAATCCCTATACCATGATTCAGGAGCTGTGAAAATGGGACATACTTCGACTGAATTCAGCTCGACTTCATTCTTCCAATCCTGCTCTTCATCAATTGGATGTTCATTAAGGAATTTACATAGGCCTTGTCCTTTGATGATGGTGGCTGGGTTAAATTTTAAGTCATATTCTTGAAGAGATGTAACCCGGTTTCCCCTTTTTTTTCCCAAATCCTTTTGAACGAAAAGGGATCTGACAGCTGGGTGGGGAACTATAACTTTGGTTCTGTTCTTAAGAATATATGGTCTGAACTGTTTTACTGCTTTGAACACGGCATATGCCTATTTGTCAACAACATGATAGTTTAGTTCAGCACCTTGCAGACCAGTGCTCATAAACGAGATTGGGTATTCATCTCCTAATTATATCTTTTGCGTGAGTACAACTGCGAGAGAGTCATCTGAAGCAAAAGTGTACAAGATAAAATCTTTGTCAAAATTTGGGCTTCTTAAGGAAGGAGCATTAGCTATGGATTCTTTAATATCTCTGAATGCATCCTTTTCTAAGTCTACCCATTTAAACTATGTGCTCTACTTGACCATTTGCTGCAAAGGTTTAACAGTCTAAGCAAAATCGGGGACAAATCTTCGGACAAAATTGATAGTGCCCATAAATGACTACATGGATTTTTTGTTATGGGGTATGGGAATTTTATTGATAATTTGCACTCTCTCTTGATCTATTGAAATTTCCTTTTTTGAAATGATATGACCCAACAGTTTACCTTCAAGAACAACAAACACACTCTTCTTGGGCTTTAAAGAGATACCATATTTTCGGCAGCGATCGAAAATATGTTTTAAGTGAACAACATGGTCTTCTCTTTTCTTTGAAAAAACTGCCACGTCATCTAGATAGACAACAACACAATGACTACCCAATCCTCGGAAGGCGATGTCCATTGCTCACTGGAACGTGGCTCCTGTGTTTATTAGGCCAAATGGAATTCTTCGGTATGCGAAAATTCCCCACTTGGTGCGGAGATTAGTTTTAAGACGGTCTTCTTGAGCTACTAATACTTGATTGTAACCAGAGAAACCATCAAGAAGGAAAAACACATCCGATCCTGATACCATCTGGAGAATTTGTTCCATTGAAGGGACGAGATAGTTATCTTTATCTGAAGCTCTATTCAGATTTCTAAAGTCAACACATAATCTTATCTCTCCTGACTTCTTTCTTACGGGAACTAGGTTAGCAACCCACTCGGAATGTCGGAACTTAAAGATTATCTTAGCATCAAGTAACTTCTTCAATTCCTTTTGAATCAGACATTCGAGAGTAGGGTGCATCCTCCTCAATTGCTGCTGAAATGGCTTGACGCCTACTTTCATTGGTATGTTATGTTGAATAATGCGGATGTCATATGTTTTCAAATCTTCATAAGTCCATGCAAAACATCCTTATATTGTCGAAAAAGCTTGATGAACTTATCTCTTTCTCCCGATGAACAACATTTACCAAGGTTAACAAATTTTGGTTCAACTTCGGTGCCCAAATTTACTAATTCGTGTTGCATCGATGAGCTATTGGTTTTAGTGTTTGCTGGCCTTTTGAACTTACGTTGTAGATCAAAACGCATTTCAAGTGACCTCACCCCTTTGGGGATGAAATTTCCTTTAGCCTCATCTTTCTTTTGTAAAACAGCATCATGCTCTTCTTCATCTATCACAACTTCTTGGAACATGTCTTCATTTGTTAGAAAACTGATAATCTGATCGTCATCATCGAAAACTCTGAAATTTATGATATTGTCTGGGACATAAGGCCTGAAAACCAGTTCAATTGAACATTTGTTATTATTCGGCACCAATCTGGAAGCGGAAGTTGCTAATAAATCAGCCGCAGCATTTTGCAGTCTAGGAATAGATTTTATATTGAAAGCATCAAAATGCGTAATTAAATCCCATACCTCAGCCTGATAACCTTTCAAATGAGGTGAAAGACAGTGAATGGTATCTCTTACCTGTCTTACAACTATTTCTGAGTCACCAAAAACTTTCAAGTACTTAACATTCAAACCGATGGCTTTCTTCAATCTGTGGACTAAAGCTTCATATTCAACAGTGTTATTAGTACACTCAAATTCTAATCTACAGGATAAGAAGTACTTATTACTTTCAGGATCCACTAGAATACAACTAGCTCCGGATCCTTCCAGAGTCTTGGAACCATCAAAGTATAAAGTCCAAAAAACATTGTTTGATTTAACTAAGTTAGTATCTCTATGATCTAAGTCAGTGACTAAGCTAACTATGTTACAATCGATATCATTAGTCCGAGAAAAATGAAGGAGATTGGACTGTTTATCTGATTCATGGCTAATAGTTTTAGATTGATCATTTCCCGGATCAATTTCTAAGAAATAATTCCCCAAAACTGAAGATGAGAAGACTACAGCTTCATTCTTCCCTTCTAGCTGAGTTACATTTTGTTTCATGTGTGGTTCCCTCAAAATTTTAATCTAATTCTACCTATTCTGATATGGTAACCATAAATGGGACCAATCAATTGCAAAGTAACGATTTAGTTTTGTGGAACAGTCCCTTCTTAGGATTAAACCATAGGCTTCAGGAATGTCAACTACCATTATATCAATGAACTGACATATTCTAGAATATGTTGACAACCTAATGAGCACATCCTTCATTTCCCCAATAAATTTAACAACGGTCCTATCTAACTGAATAATCTGAGCAGGAGATGGAATTGGTTGACTATTAATCTTCTTACAGATCGACAGTGGCATGACATACGAAGATGCTCCAGAATCCACCAGGCAATTGTGTACATTGTGATTGAAGATTTCAAAAGTTAAAAGAAAAGGCAATGTTTGGGATTTGGATTTCCCACTGATACTGGCTTCATTAATTTCAGGGTCTTCTTGAGTGTCTGATAATGGAGTGCTGGGCCAGGATTGAAGAGCTTGCAACAACTTATTTCGTTGTTGGGGAAAACTACACGTATCGAATATTGAAATATTTTCTTTTACCTTCTTTATATCTTCAATGATGTCATATCCCATATCACATTTTTTTACAACTTTTGTTTGATTGTCTATCTTGCTCAATGTGACTTTTGGTTGCTGGACTGTTGTGTCAATGTTTGGTTGTTTGGCAGTTGTTGGGTTAGCTTTAGGTTGAGGCGGAATGACTGTAATGTGTCTTTTAGGTATCTCTTTGGAAAATTTAGGTTTGAGTGTAGTTTAGCTTGGAACTGGATCTGCAATGGGACCTTTACTGCGAGTGTTAATGTTTACAGCAGAGACTGGGCTCTCCATGGGATCGTCTTCTATTAATTCAGTTAAAGGTACCCAGTCCCATAATACCATGGTGGTATCTGGGGAGGGTTCCTCTACTTCAAGGGTTTGTTCCTCTGGAGGATCATCTTGATCTGGAATCTGTGAATCCAGCATTTGGTTAATTACTAAACTCATAGAATTATTCCATTGTGGGCAGCTCTTTTCAGAGTGTGGCTCTTGATGAAAGGTACAGAAGTGTTCCATTCCTATTTTATTTAGATTTAAAACAGGGGAGTTGTTCATAGGTGGATGAGACTGGTCATTGTCTTCTCTCTTCTTGTAGAATGGTTTGAAAGGCTTCCTAGATGTACTAGCTGCCTTATCTTTCTCAAGATCTACAATTTTATTGGACAATTTCTGCATCAGTTTAACTACGTTTTCCATGTCTGCCGATGACTTTTCTTTATTCCTAGTAAGCAGCAGGGGTTTTCTATTATTTGTTGGCTTTGTTTCTACATCTAAGGCATGTTTAGCAATGCTATCTGCTTCTTCTTCCACCTTCCTACCTTCTTCGAAATTTTCTATCAGGGTGGTCTTCTTAGTTCTTTTGACGAACATTGCTATGGGGCCTTCAAGTGCTATTGTATAATATTCAACTAAAGATTCTTCTGCAGGTTTAGTTGCTTCACTGAAATTATTCAAGAGTGTAGTGAACCTTTGGTTGAAGTCTTGAACCTTTTCTTTCTTTTCCATTCTCATGGACAATAATTCTTTCATGAGTGTAGCTATAGTTTTATGATTCTCATACTTCTTTAAAAAAAAAATTTCAAACTCTTCCCAATTGGAAATTGAGCTATCTTGTAAGCTAAAATACCAGGAAGAAACTTTCGGTTCAAATGTGTATGGGAAAATCCTACAAACTACATCTTCATGCTGTACATTTAAAAGATTCAAAGCTAAATAAAAACTCTTAAGATGATCTTCAGCAGATATGCCTTTACTTGGGTCGTATTTAGGCAAAACTTTCTCAGGATTCTTACGAAGATTGTGAAATGGTCCAGCTAAATTTAATGCCCCCCTGGCCCTCCATGCAGTTATATCCATGGCTCTATGTGGAGAATTGGGTGGAGAATCATGTGGAGTATGAGGTGGAGAATTCTTTGGAGTGAAAAGATCTCCAAGATTTTCTGGATCTTCAGAATTGACTTCTTTCATAGGTTCTATGATATCTTCCAAAGATAAATCTACCAACTCTTCAAAGTTCTGCACCAGAATTGAATCATGGGTATACTGTCTTTCTCTTTTAGGAGTTCTTATTCTAAGGATAAATTTATTGTGTTTAAACCACCGAGTTGTTTAACATAAGCTCGTGTGTGCCTTCTTAAGTCTTCTACGGCTATAAAAGGTACAGCATACAGTGCTTCTTGTTGTTCATAATCAAAATTGAGGTTTTCTTGATTTGTCACTTCAAGATTTGGATTGTCTGAAATTACTATTTCAAAAGGGTTTCCAATAATGTTTCTACTAATGGAGGAATCTCCTTTATCAGCCATGCACTGGTGGCCCTCCTTCTAGCACCAAAAACTGTTGATGCCCCGAAAATTGCAGCATCAATCAGAAAGGGATTCTCCCCGGTAAGCAAGCCCAATTAGATTGCTCACCGTTTGGTGTGGGGAATCCGTCCGGTTAACGGTTCCGGCTACCGTAAGATTTAAAGATTCTTGTTCTTTACACCGGTTGCGGCCCGATCCACCATTTATATGTTTTAATTTTAAATATCATATGCAAGTACCCTAAGCTAAATGCAAGTAACTAATCTAAATTAACTTAAAACAGTATAAGAAAATCTAATCTATTCTTGCAAGGAGCAAACTGTAAATATGAGCAATACGATGAAAGAAACATCTAAAGATCATACAGATAGCCATTAAATCATAAAGATGCAATCTCAGCAGAAGATAACAGATATTAAAGATAGTTTTAATTCACTAAATACATTACATTACTAATTTAAGAGACACATCATTGTACAGAAAAGAGAAAGATCGTCCATTACACAGAAATAATTCATAACAGCAAAGAAAGATCTCATTGTAGTATGTGAATGACACAAGAGTAGTCCAGCAAGCATTCGATACACATTTCCAAACAAAAACGTCCTCTCCAGGATTTCATTAGGTATAATTCGCTTTCTTGAAGCAAGTAGCAAAGTAATTCATACAAGCTAGAAAATTTATTTCACCTGCAAAAAGTCCTCTATTCCTCTTCTATTCTTCTATTTATAAATTTTACAAATTGTTGCTTGTGCTGACAGGTCTGCCATAAACTCTAGAACCTTCTAATTTTTCCTTTAGTGCACAGTTACAAATCCAACATATTCGTGGAGAGCCTCCCATATAACACAAAAAATAGAGCCAGTTGTCTTTTAAAGCATTTATACAATAAAGGAAATTCAGCTTTTCTCTCACTAAGACAAACAAGAATTTTGATGGTTTATCTATTTTATTTGGCTTCCTTTTGCTAGCTCCCTGACTCATCCCCACCAACTGGCTCGCTTGTGGATGCTTGTCCATCTACACTTTGGATATGGGTGACCCATCAGCTAAGCTTTTTCAAGATAATTTTGCTCTAAACAGATATTGTTTCCTTTGCTACAATCTCATGCTTGCGCAGATCTGATTTGACTTGTGCTGCTCCTGCTGCTGCTTCTTTGAGCTGTTGCTTCTAGAAAGTAGGTATGCACAGCGGGCTGGCCAATGAACTGATAGATCTGTGAAATAAAATGTGGCATACTTGGTTTTAACTAGATAGCCTTCAAGCATTAGCAAAACAGTTATAAAAAATTCAGAATATGCCACTTTCATAATATGGAAGTTGTTTTAACAAAATAATCAACTAATTCACAATTGTAGCTACCATTTCACAGTTGAAAATCATGAGAAATACTAGACGCAAATGCCAACAAGCTATACAAGCCACTGTGGTTTCATTATTCCAAGACAGATTGATGGAGGAATAAGGAACTAGAGCATTTAATTGTGTCATGTCATTCACAGAAATGCGCAAGTACCTAAAATGTTTTGTGCGCCTGGAGAGACCATTGAGTTCGCGCAAATAATGCAGGTAAATAACACATGGGTAGTTTTACTAGGTTCTTCTTTCACGGCTGCTGGCCTCTATAAGTAGAATGCGGAGCTATTCATAATGTTCCTACTGCTAGCCCATCAGGTCTTTCTCACATGCTCTAAGGTGGTTTTGGCCGAACATTGTGGGTTTTAAGTGGCCTTGGCATGAATGGATATCGTCGCTTGGCGGCGATTTTCCATGGGGTGTGCATGGATGCATCTTCTTAACCGAAAACGAGAACATAGCTACGGGTTTGAGCTTGGAACGAAAACTCTATGGCCATTAAGATACCACCGGGAAAACTCGGGGATGGAAAGATGCGTGAAAAACTTACTTAGGACACCGAGTGCGTGACAATGGGAAAAACTTCATGCGCGCATGGGACGATAGGGCCATCCAACCTCTGGTTTGCATATGGTGGTTCTGCATCTTCATGGTTTCAAAATGAAGAAAAAATTCCCACTCTAAGCACTTCAAGGTTCCTTACAGCAGAAAAATATAGTGATAACGAGCTATTAACAGGGCAAAAAATTGACTCAAAAACTCAGAAACTAAGGGGAGGAATGGGCAGAGCACCTACCTGTAAGACTGGCAGGGTCCCTTGAGGGCTGGCGTATTGAATGAGCACGGGGCTTGAGACTTTCCGCAATTAAAATGACACATGGCTCTATTGATGGCCCAACCAACTCCATGGGCCCACACGAACAAAAAAAGATCTTCGCGCCAAGCGATGAGCGTAAGGTTAAACTCTCCGCTAAGGCGACGACCGTAACTTTAAGTTATGCACTAAGTGGCGAATGAAACTTTAAGTTTTGCACTAAGCGGCGAGTTAAATATTGAGTCTCGCGCCCAAGCGGCGATCATGACGTTAAATCATGCACTGATAGAGTTGTGCTGATAGAGCTGCACTAGCATTAGAATTCGAGGGAAGACGAGGCGCATCTATGGAGGCGGGAGCTATATGGGTAAGCCTTGCGCCTTTGGTGCAAGTTTTAGTCACAAGATGTGCGCTAACAGGAACCGCGCCAACGAGTCATGGAAAAGACTTAAGGAATTTTGCGTCGGTGCTCATCTAAGGATAGGTTTGGCACCAATGGCGATCAAGATATGGTTACAATTCGCACTAAAAGGGCGACCGACTTATATTTAAAAAAAATGTGCGCCAAATGGTAAAAGGCCTAAGATTTGCAAACAGAGCGGCCAACATATAGTCAACATATGACCTTTGGTTAAAAAATGCGCCAAGCGACAGACTTATAGTTAGCAATTGCGATTGTGCCAAAGGGCGGCCGAGTTATGCTCAACATTTGCGCTAAAGCAAATGAGTTAAGGCTAAAAATTGCGCTGAAGAGAAAAGGTCACTTTTCCTTAGACAAAATAATTGAGAAAACTTTTGGGAAGCAAGTGTTGAAATTTTGCCAAGTTAGAGAGAAAATAAATCTGAAAGTCAAGAAAAACACTTGTTACAAAATGTGTAGAAGGAGGGGCCCCAAATATCTTTAAAATTTTGGGGAAGGATGTTGCAGTAACAACAAGGTGGTCAAACTAGCTATTAGGCATGCTTATCCAATAATTTATTGCCCCAGCATTCCTAAGGTGCCCTCTTTCCCTGTTTTAAGGATCTGCCTTGACCAAGTGCGCTCATGCATTGTATCTGGACATTTGCCACTCCCTATGCCATTTTTTCCATGCCTAAGCCTAACCAACTTCTACCAACCACCTTCTCCACATGTGTGAACCCCAGTTTTGGTCTCCCATGCTCATCCAGTGTTCACATACACATTTTGAATCTGTTTGGGATATTTTGGATCCATTTGGTCAAACCTAGGGGGGATTGAGGCTAAATCTAAGCTAGCTAAATGTGGACACTCCAAGTGGATATTTTTCCTTTCTATTTCTATATAAGTATGATCCAAGCTCATTGTAATATTGGACAATTAATAATATCTCATATTTGATCATTTGTGCATTTCTGGAATTTTGATCATTTGTGCTGAGTTTTGATCATTTGTTCATTCTGAAATAGTTTTGCACTTGTCTCTTGCTTAATGAATTTAATCTTTCAGCTGTGAGGAATCCATGGTATCTAGATCCTACTGTGACATAGATTTTACATGGTATTAGAGCTCTTGGAGCTATTGTTAGTGTAGATCCCTCCTGAGTGTTGAGAGTTTTCATTTGCAGGTTTTCAAGAGCACCATTGTCACCCAGTGCGCAAGAAGCAAAAGAAGATGGAGCCATCTCACTCAAATCTGCTCACTCCTTTCAACTAATTTGATTGGAAGGTTGAAATGGTGATTTTGTTGAGTTCCAAGGGTCTTTTTAGGATCACAATGGGAACAGATGTCGAGCCAAACTCTGTTGTGGAGAAATCCGAGTTTTTTAACAGAATGGATGAGGCATTCGGCCTCCTTTGTCTCAGTATTTCTAGAGACCTCCTGTTTCATGTGGAAATTCTAGCTACTCCCAATGAAGTTTGGCTCAAGCTTGAGTCTCTATTTGGGAATACTAATGAGATGAGAGGGCAACAACTTGAGAATGAGTTGATCTTACTAAGCCCAAGCAATTTTCAATCCATCCAAGATTTATTCACCAAGTTCAAGAGCTTGGTCTTGCAAATCAAATAGTGTGGCATTTACAAGAAGGAAGAATATTTGATCTTGTCCATTCTTTCGAAATTGGGTCCTGAGTACTCAATATTTGTTTCTACATTTCACTCCACAAAGCTTACAGTTAGAAATTGGAAGATGGCATCTTTGGATGATTTCATGGAGATGCTTACTCAAGAGAAATACAAGTTGGTCTTGATGGTTTCTATTAAGAAAAAATATCAAGTACTTGTAGCTGGAGATTTGAAGCAAGCTATAGGAAAACAAAATCCCAAATCGAAACCACAAGAGGAGAAGATGAAGGAGAAGAAGCAGTCAAGTGATGAGAGCTCAAGTTCAAGTGATGAAGATTCAAAAGTCAAGAAGATGAAGAGCAAGAAAGAGAGGCTCAAGTATGGTTATTGTAGAGGTTCTCACAATGAAAAATCTTGTTTCAGAAAGAAGATAGACATCCTAACCAAACTACTTGAAGAACATAACATTCATGTTCCAGATTTTGCAAGAAGAGAAGAAGCCAAGCTCTCTTTGGAACAAGATCATGGCCTCTATGATACCTGCAAAAGTAATAAGTTGTATGCTTTGAATGCTAGAGTTAAAACTCTTTCTGGTGTCTCTATTTCTGATTCACATTCTGATATATCAGATTCAGAAATTTCTCTCTTCCTTGAAAGAATCTCCATCCAGTTCACCAAAGCTTTCTCCCAATACTAGTCATTTTTCACTAGTTTTTGACATGCCTTCTGAAAGCCCTTTCCCACTTCAATTAGATTCTTCATATTCTGATATGGAAGGTAATATGCAGGCTGATATACACATTATGATAGCCATCAAACCATTTTCCCAACCATTGAATTCCCAAAAGACCACACAACCCCCAAGTTATCTAGTTGGAAAATCTCACAATTTTATTTTTTCCAAAACTGTGTGACTTATATATGTTGGTTTTATGTCTTGCATATCATTCCTTGGTTGGAAATCCATGTCATTGGCTATCATGGGACTGTTTTTGGAAATATATGGACCTCGTCTTGCCACCTATGTTTCAAAACTCAAGTCTCCAGACCTTTCAAGTTTGCTCAACTCTTAGTGTGATCTAGTTGCACACTCTCTTCTTACTGAAAAGCCATTCGCTCATTGAGACACTATACCTTTGTTGTTTGCTGCTCCATATGACTTATGTTCTGATATTTCAAAGCCTCATGAGCTATATTGCAGACTTGGGAAGGTGCTACATCATTTTGGAAGAAAGATACATGGTTTGATTCACCATATGGAAGCTGCTCAAGAAGCTGATTTTGTTGAGTCTTTTGATGTTCTTTGGGAAGGATTTTGCAGAGATATCTTTTCCATTATTGATTATGTATTCAGATCAGATTATGTATGCAGCAAGAAGCATTCTTATGATGCTCCCACATCATCAAATGATGAGCTTCAAGGATCCTCCCAACATGCTTTTTGTCTACAGAACATTGAAGAATTGGTGCAGGATCATGGCATCCACAACATCTTCACCAAGTCTTTCACCAAGAAGTTGTTCATTCAACTCTTTCAAGTGAAAAAAAAGACCTGTTGAATACCTTTTGTTCATCTCTATGTCATGTCCATTCTTGAGGGAGGATTTTCCCCATGTGGTTTTGCCTCTTTCCTCATTTTATATGGACAAATAAATTTCTGTTGTAAAAGGTGACTTGAGCCTTAGTTGCCAAGGCCTTATTTTTTATATTCCACTAATTCTAGCTTATGGGGGAGTGTTAGAGCAATATTATACCTTAGTACCTTAATCATTAATTAATTAATGGTTATTAGGTGCTAAACTGGTTAATAATACATCCCTAGTTGTGAAACTGGTTATTATGAAGTGGTTTGGACTTATCTGGATAAGTGTGAACAAGTTCACTATGTATGAGCCAAAGTATGGGCCAAGAGGTGGACAAACTAGCTGTTAGGCATGCTCATCCAAGCACTTATTGCCCCAGCATGCCTAAGGCACCCTCTTTCCATGTTTTAAGGATCTGCCTTGACCAGGTGCGCTCATGCATTGTATCTGGACATTTGCCACTCCATAGGCCATTTTTGGCATGCCTAATCCTAACCAACTTCTACCAATCACCTTCTCCACATGTGTGAACCCCAGATTTGGTCTCCCATGCTCATCCAGTGTTCACATACACATTTTGAACCTGTTTGGGATATTTTGGATCCATTTGGTCAAACCTAGGGGGGATTGAGGCTAAATCTAAGCTAGCTAAGTGTGGACACTCCAAGTGGATATTTTTCCTTACTATTTCTATATAAGGATTATCCAAGCCCATTGTAATATTGGACAATTAATAATATGTCATATTTGATCATTTGTGCATTTCTGGAATTTTGATCATTTGTGCTAAGTTTTGATCATTTGTGCTACGTTTTGATCATTTGTTCATTCTAAAATAGTTTTGCACTTGTATCTTGCTTAATGAATTTAATCTTTCAGTTGTGAGGAATCCATGGTAGCTAGATCCTACTGTGACATAGATTTTACAATTTTGGGATCGCATGGTGGAGAAAGGTGCATTGAGAAACTTAATGACATTAGCTTTCAGCATCAATTTCATATAAAAAAGATTGATGGGAAAACACTACTGATGGGGTAAGAAGTACTCAACAAGTGCATAATGGGGGCCTACATCAGGTTTAGCATTTCTGAAATTCAGCCCAAGGCGTCAAATATATGCTTCAAAGTTATCGTTGTTGCAATCAGCTGTTGAGATTCAAAATGCAGGCCGAAACAATAGAGATGTTGATTCTTGTCAATGCTTGGAAGAAATAAAAAAATCTATCAAAGATACATATGACTATTTTTATGTTGTTGATTCTTTTTGGTGGGAGTCATTTTTCACGGAGCAAAATGACATAATTTCAAACTCTACAAATGGAGATATTTTTTTTGAAGACTCCATTTAGTTGGCGACAAAGTATGTCAAATGAAAATGAGGAGAGAAACATTGAGCCTGAAGGTGTTGAGCCTTCTCAACCAGAAGAATGGGAAATGTACATTGGGTCTAGAAGATCATCTCCACGACGTGAGATGATGGAAGACCTTTACAAAGGATCAGTACAAGATATTAAGGAGGGTTCCATGATTGCAATTTTGGCCACAGAAGATCCACGTGATTAGCCATTCTGGATTGCAAAAGTTATGAAGGTCAATAAAGAAAATGAAGAAGTTATATCTATTGAAGTACATTGGTATGCAACTGACACACATCCATTTGATGGTGTGTACAAGCCGGAGATGGTCATCGAGAAAAAAGTTTGCAAAAAGAGAAAAAGAAAGGGTCAAACTGTAAATCATCATCGCATACACATTTTGAAATTAGAGGATGTTGACATACTAGTTTATGACTTCCAATTAACAAGGAAAGGCACTCTTCGGTCCAAGACTATAGAGATTATCAAAAGATTGTTGGCACCAGAAATAGTTGCAACATGGAAGTCTGCTAAACCAAGGCGTATATCTAAAAGGAATATGGCATATGAAATGTTGGGCATACATGAAAATTCAAATGGTGCACTCATTGATAGTAGAGAAGAATACAGGTCATCTACATTTTCATCCAATCATTCATATGAAGAAAATGTAGCTTCTGATGGTGTGTCAGAATCCATGTGTTGATTTGAATATTTGTACATGAAACATTTTGTCTTTTTTATTAATATGTCATTGTTTGTATGGAAACTCTAAAGGAGTGCCTGAATTTTGATATGAATTACTTCTACGTCCTATGGTTTAATATATGATTTTATGATGAATATCATAATTTTTTTTTTATATGAAAAGAGTGGTCAAATTATTTCTTGAATAATTTGTGTTTAACTCAATGTAAGTTTTATATAATGTTACTAACAAATTAAATAAGCACAATTTTCATTTATGATAAAATCATATAAAAATGTCATTTTTTGAAAAAGTGTGCTATCGGTAGCATTAGTTTTCAATTTAGAGCTTGATTTTAAGGTTTTTGCAAACAACAATAACAAATGCTTTGGTTCATTTCTATATTTTTGACCCCGAATCAAAAAGTTGTGCTATCGGTTTTTGATGTTTTTTATGCAAAAATATGGGTTTTTATGGATAGAGTTCTCGTTTTGAGTATAAATTTCTTGTCAAGTTGTACAACATGTTCAGGCTGTTAAGGCATTAGAGAGGAAGAATTTCTAATCTAGTGAGCTCATCAATAGAGAAATTGGCACCTCTACAAGATTCAGCTAGCTTAACACCCACAATACCTACACACCCAACAGAAGGAAGTATTCTCTTCACTACTCCATAGTCCTTCAGGCCATACCTTCCCTTCTAGTTCTCTTTAGGGTGTGCATAGAAAAGTATCCAAATCCGCTTCATCTTTAGTGAGGCTACACTCTTCACTAGGTTTATCAAGCCAATCTCGAATCATCTTCTAATCATGGTTGGTTACACCCAAGTTCACGCCAAAACAACGGATACACATAAATCAAACCACAACATTATATCCCCGCACACAACAAGACATATGTTGGGCATGGTAAGACATTTTTTAACTGTAGGATGCACAAAACAAGATTTCCATGGGTTTTCCAAAATCGTGGCACACCAAAAACAAGTTGTCGGAGGGGAAATCGACCCCTATGGAACAAAATTGAGTTTCCAACAAGTATATAGGCATTCAAAAGGTAAAAACAGCCTCTATGGAACCCCAAATCGAAATTCCCTTCCTCCCAGTCATTCTGCAACTCAAAAGCAACTTCCTAGCTAGAGAAAATGGAGGAAAACTCAGGAAAAATGTGAGGGAAAAACGCCCAGCAAGCCCACACTACGTGAGAGATAAAATCCAATGGATGAATGATTGATTGGGGAAAAAAATCATGGGTATTTTCTTGCCTAGGAAGCCAAACAAAAATTTCCAAAATGGTGGCTTTACCATACATGAAATTTGGACAGCCATACCCTCCATTTCCCAAAACAATAACTACCTCAACCAACTCTTGGAAGAAATAAATGATTAGGTGCAAAATTCAAGATGGGTAGTTAATGGTTCATGGGTTCTCTCATTGAAACTTGGCTTGACACTATTGTCTTCAAGGGTTTAAATATTTCCCTCCCTATTCCTTATAAATATCATGCCACCATACTATTGTTGCATTGCATATCTAGTTGTGGGTATTTTATTAAAATACATATTTACATCATATTTATAATTTTCATCATGTAATACTAGCATACGATCTACATGCATTGATTTTTAATTGCTAATTGTTGATGTATATGTAACTTCGGAATGTATTTCACATATATGTATATTGTATTCCTGTAGAGATGTTATTATTCCTCTATACGGAAGTGTCATCATTTATATTGTAAGTGTTGTAACTTATACTTGATGGGTTATTAGACCACCTTGTTTTGGTCGGCCCTGTATAAGTCATGTGCGTCAAAGGGTTATTAGACCACCCTATTGGGGGTTGGCCATTTGGGTCAAAGGGTTATTAGACCACCCTAGTGGGGGTCGGCCCAGTCAACATTATGTTAAGTGGTTAAGTTGAGGCCGACCTAGTTGAGTAAAGGTCAAGTCAAGTTAGTGTATAAATAGAGAGTATGTCACTCTCATTTTACACATTCTATTCTCTCACTCACACTTTGGAGAGTGGCGCACTTGTGGAGGAGGAGGCTCTGCTGCTAGGAGAAGACTATCTCTTGTATTCTGGTTGTATCATTGCTCTATCTATCTCTAAGGAAGTTATTGGGGTTTTTCACCTTTATGGTTTTCCCCAAGTAAACTCTTTGTCTCTTGTGTGCTTGCATTATTGTGTCCATGATTGATATGCTATAGATTTGTTGTACATGTTGTTCTCTCAGTTAAGATCCTAGATCAGATTGAAGTAAATTCTGAAAATTTAACATGGTATCAGAACTAACCTGAAAGAAGGCATGATATGGCATGTATGACACTTGTTGCACTTACGATGCTAGGGCTTGATATAGCAAAAACCAATCATCGTAGCACTTTCGCTATAAATCCGTTTTGGAAAAGTTTTCAAATCTAAAACTTTTACAGGTTGAAGATCAGATCTCCATGTACCTTGTGTCCAAAGGAAAACCTCTAATTCATTGTACTTTGTGATTTATGATCTGTACAATATAGGGTTTCGGCCTCTTCCAGATCTGAGTCAAAATCAGGTGACCTTGGGAAATAGGTCATAACATGGGCTAGGAAGCTCCAAATGAAATTTTGTAAAATGTGACAAGTAGTACACATACTGTGATATCTCAGGAAAAATTCTCAGAGGCCGAAGTTGAACCAGTGACACGTGGCACACCGTACAAGTTCACTCTCCTGTATTATCCCATAAACAGGTCACGTTGTGACACTTGGAATAAATCTATCTCAGAGAATCCAATTGAGGTCAGACCTGTCGGGATGGAAAGATAATAGGCTGGGATATCTCAGGAAAATGTTTCAAACCCTGTGGATTGAAAAGTTCAGAGTTACACTAGAAACAATCAGGTACATATTTCTGTCAAAACATAATTATTTTTGAGTACCTTCAATCATGGCTTCCGGAATTTAGGGCTTCAGAGAAAGTTGGAATTTTTGTAATCAGAGACCATGGATGGATGCTACTCATAAAAATAGAAATTTAGAGGCCAAGATCAGAGTTTTTAGTTGGGCAGAAGGCCAGGCTTGATCAAACCCCAGTTAGGGACTTTGATTGGAAAGATGGAAAATTAGGGCTTCTGCAAATATTGGAATTTTGGAAATCTGTGACCACGGCTGGAAGCTCCTCAGAAAAATCAAAGCTTAGAGTTTTGAATCAAATATTTTGGTTGGGTGAAGCTCCAGGAAACTCAAACCCTAATTCAGGGTCCTCCCTAGTGAATCCGAAAATCTAAAAGGCAATTTCGAGGGGTGAAACTTTGCAGTTTTCAAATTCTGAATATACCAACTTGATCAGCTCATCAAGTCACATATTTCTATCCTTTCGGAAGTTTGAAATTCAAAGTTTGAATTTTTGGGGTTTCTTTGACAAACCCTAATCCAGCTCCAGGTCTAGTTCTTGCAAATCAAGTGGATTGGGTTAATCCTAGAAGAAGATGGATTGGTCACCTGCATAAGTGAAGAAGTTCCTGTCTCAGAGGGAGATGAGGCTAAGGCCTTCCATAAGAAGATTACAATCAATCTTGACAGGTATGGCATACAGGTATGTTTCATGGTTAAGTTTATCATATGTTTATCATTACAGTACAATCTTGATTAATTACTAGACTTGTTGTATCACCTTAATAGAAGATGTTCATTGATTAAGGTTTTGACAGTTATGAATTTACTAATGCATTGTGATGTTGTATGAGGTTTATGTTGTTCGCTAACATAAAAGGTACACCAAGAAAGACAAATCATGTTCTACTTCAAGAACATATGATCATGGTGACATGCAGACAAAGATTCATCCATTGTCATGGATCACATAGAAGATCTACTTACGAGGTATGTATAACTTGGTCCTACAATGGTTAACCTATTAGACATGCAGGTTACTAGCACAAGGCACTGAAGAGAACCAGAAGACATTATGCGGGTATGTTAGACATAACTAGCTAGCATGCTAATCCAGGTATGTCTTCCTATATCAAGCTAGAATCCTGCCTTTTTTTAGGATCTTATATTGTTGTGTTGTTGATAATGATTATTCATGAAGTCATAGGTTTGAATAGTCATGGCTATAGGCATATTATGTTTCTTACCATAATTGATGATATGACTAACCAAAAGAATCATGAAGGTATAGGTTTAAGTAATCACGAGTTTATGCATTGATGATTTAACTAATCAGAAGAGTCCTATGATCAAATCATAATATGCACATGTGTAAAAGAAGACTTCCCTGAAACCCTGAATAGTAATGTTTATTATCTGTGAATGATCATGACTATACATGTTTAAGATTATTTTGTTTTGATAGTATTAAGATTATACTAATAAATGTGTGATTATGTATGAGACCTCAAGGATAACACAATGATGATACTAATAAGCATGCATAGTGATTAAGGATGCCGGATGTAAGTTCAAGGATAGGTAATCCAGGAAGCAAAGATCAAGAGGGAGCACACTCCAGTTGTTCCTACAAGAAAGCAAAGGAGCACACTTCAGTAGTTTCTGCAAGGATGCAGATATTCATAGGGAGTTGACCACTTCTCACAATCCACATCAAAATGGAGTTGCAAAGATTCAGAGGGAGTCCACCCAGCAACCAAACAAAGATAAGTATTTGAATTGTCATTTCTTACATAATGTTATTCAATGATGTATATGCTTATGTTCCTAGAATTAGGTTGTGTATTATGCATATTAGAATAGTTGCATTGATGAACAGTATACTACTAGTATACATGGGTAAGTGGCCTATGGCACTGTACAACATTCCATTGCTACTTATCTAGAATGAAACCTCTTTGCTGACATGTTAGGAGTTGTGCACACTCTTAACAATGTTTTGGTAGAGATTGGAAGGCATCTAGAAATTTACGGAATATGGATAAATGTTGTATTGAAGCATTGGCTAAGATAATTGCATGATTGTATGACATATTTCTTTATGTGTAAGAATTTGTTCTGAAAACTATGAGATGTTTTATAATCATGCAATTTAACTTGTTGTGTAGGAAAGATCATATACCATCACCTACAAAAGAAGGTCTACAACATTTGTTCAGCAACAAAGTTATCTATTGAAAATATTGAAGATATTGAAGTTCCCAGGATCTGGGAAGAATGCCATGATCGAGGAGTACTAGTCAATCACGAAGATGTTTGAGATGCAGTCCCAAGACCTGAAGGGGAGTCTGTAGTGACTTCCAAGAGAAGCTACAATATCAAGCATGCTGCAGGTGGTAGCATAGAGACTTTTGATCCTGTAGCCAGATACACTTCCATTAGATCAGTACTTGCTCAGGCTGTAGTGATGATAAGGAAGATACACCATATGGATTTCAAGACATCTTTCTTGAATGGTGTAGTTGAAGAAGAAGTATATGTGGAGAATCCACTTGGTTCTGAGAAACATGACAGGGAGTCATATATGTGCAGAACTTGGTATGGTAGGATAGACAGCTTTCTATCCAAGTTTGAGCTTTACCAAGATTAAAGCGGATTCCAACCTTCACTACAAGGTTGAGGAAGGCAATCCAGTGATACTACTTTTGTATGTGGATGACCTATTTGTTACAGGTGAGGATAGATTGATTGCCGACACGCAGCGGAAGCCTGTGCCGAGTTAGAGATGAATAACTTGGGGATGATGCACTATTTGTTTTTGGCATGGAGGTGTGGCAGAGTGCAGATGGAATCTTCCTTGGATAAGGGAAGTATGCAGTAGAGATCCTGAAGAGGTTCGGGATGATGGATTGCAAGGCTATGGCCACACCTATGGCATCGAACCTAAAGCTTCTGTGTGATGCGTCATCTAAGCTGGTTGATATCACTATGTATCATCAGATGATTGGGTCCTTGATGTACCTGATGAACATGAGACTAGATATTTGCTTTGTGGTGAACACATTGAGCCAGTTCCTGACGGATTCGAGGAGTGTTCACCTGGTTGATGTAAATCATATTATGAGGTACCTGAAGGGTACGGTTGACTATGGGCTCAAGTATGAAGCGAATCAAAAGTTTAACCTGCAGGGTTATGTTGATTCAGATGGGGTAGGCAGTGCTGTAGATAGGAAGAGCACATCTAGGTGTTGCTTTAGTATGGGATCAGGTGTGATCTCTTGGTTTAGTAGGAAGCAGTCCTGTGTAGCATTGAGTACAGCTGAGGCAGAGTATGTTGCAGCCTGTTCCGCTAGTTGTGAGGCAATATGGCTACAGAAGCTACTGTCTGAGTTATTTGATCTCCCGTTGGATGCTACTGGCATCTTTTGTGATAACTAGAGTTGTGTGAAGCTATCCGAGAACCTAGTGTTTCATGACAGGTCGAAGCACATAGAGATCAAATATCACTATATCAGGGATATGGTGCAGAGAGGAGCTGTGAATCTCCTGTATGTTGCGACAAACGAGCAGATTGCAGATGTGCTAACAAAGCCACTAGCCAGGCTGAAGTTCAAGTACTTCAGGGAGAGGCTTGGTGTTCCTCAGATCAAGGACACTTTGAGGAAGAAGTGATGGACACATTTGCTGAAGCCATTCCAAGCATGTTGGAAGGAGGATCCTTCACATGGTTGTGGATGTAAGCGCAGGATGATGAGCATCAGGATGATGTTCTAGTTTCTACTTTGTATGATCAGTTGGATCATTTATATGTATGTATGTATGCATCATGTTGGATGCTGGATATGATCAGTTGGATCATTTATATGTATGTACGCATCATGTTGGATGCTGGATGTGATCGGTTGGATCATTTGTATGTATTTTGTATATGCATCATGTTGGATGCTTAGACCATGCATCTGTATATGTATCAGGTGGATACATTGTATGATCAGGTAGATCATGTATGTTGATGGATACATTGTGTGGATCATGTATCTATGTATCAGGTGGATACACTGTGTATGATGATATGTATCAGGTAGATACTTGGTGTGCATCAGGTGGATGCATTGTATGATCAGGTTGATCATGATGATGATCAGTATGATCATGGGCATCAAGATGATGCCTCGTGCGATGATGATCCGTTGGATCATGAGTATCAGGTTGATACTTGGAGGTCAGAGATGATATGTGGCAGGTTGTGCAAATAGCATGTAATCAGTCCTGGGAGATCTTGCCGGTCGTGCTGCGGCACATAAATGTTCCTGGGGTACTCTTTCCGGTATTGCTATGTAGTATGTAATCAATCCTCAGATATCCTATAGGTTGAGCTGTGTGCTCGTAATCAGTCCTGGGATGAGGTATTACTACAGAGACATGTAATCAGTCCTGGAGATCCGAGAGGTTGAGCTATGTGCTGGTAATTAGTCCTGGCATGCTCTTTAGAGATCTTGTCGGTCGTGCTACAACACATAAATGTTCTTGGGATGCTCTTTAAACGTTTTGTCTATCCACATGTAATCAGTCCTGGAGATCCGAGAGGTTGAGCTGTGTGCTCGTAATAAGTCTTGGGATGCTCTTTAGAGATCTTGCCGGTCGTGCTGTGGCACATAAATGTTCCTGGGATGCTCTTTAAAGGTATTGTGGAGGAGATGCATGTAATCAGTTCTGGGAGATCTTTCCGGTCGTGCTTAGGCACATAAATGTTCCTGGGATACTCTTTCTGGTATTGCATCCGCACATAAAATTAGTCCTAAGAGGCCACCTCTATCAGACCATTCGCACAGATGATGAAGACCTGCAGATGGTGGGCCTACATCCAATATGAAAAAGGACTGGCTCTGTAGAACTTCCTATGACGAGTAGATTGAGATATTGATTGAGGTAGTAGCAGCAGTGACGATGATGATGACTCGATGACGATTATCTAGTGACGATGATCCAGAGAAGATGACTTGTGCTAGAAGACCTGTGTCGAAAAATACCTTCCTAGTTAAGAGCGAGTGTTGATGTATATGTAACTTCAGAATGTATTTCACATATTTGTATATTGTATTCCTATAGAGATGTTATTATTCCTCTATACGGAAGTGTCGTCATTTATATTGTAAGTGTCGTAACTTATACTTGATGGGTTATTAGACCACCTTGTTGGGGTCAGCCCTATATAAGTCATGTGGGTCAAAGGGTTATTAGACCACCCTATTGGGGGTCGGCCATGTGGGTCAAAGGGTTATTAGACCACCCTAGTGGGGGTCGGCCCAGTCAACATTATGTTAAGTGGTTAAGTTGAGGCCGACCTAGTTGAGTAAAGGTCAAGTCAAGTTAGTGTATAAATAGAGAGTGTGTCTCTCTCATTTTACACATTCTATTCTCTCACTCACACTTTGGAGAGTGGCGCACTTGTGGAGGAGGAGGCTCTGCTGCTAGGAGAAGACTATCTCTTGTATTCTAGTTGTATCATTGCTCTATCTATTTCTGAGGAAGTTATTGGAGTTTTTCACCTTTATGGTTTTTCCCAAGTAAACGCAGTGTCTCTTGTGTGCTTGCATTATTGTGTCCATGATTGATATGTTGTAGATTTGCTGTACATGTTGTTCTCTCAGTTAAGATCCTAAATCAGATTGAAATAAATTCTGAAAATTTAACACTAATACATATAAACAATAATTCGATGGTGGGGCCTTGTCCTTGAGCTCCTCACCACAATTGTATAATGATATTACATCATTTACATGTTTAATGCAATGGGGTCAAAATTGGGGTGTTATATTCCCCTCCCCTTTAAATTAGTACTATCCTCAGTGCTCTTCAAAATTGAACAAAAATGGATATGCCACTTTCATGGATTCCTCTAGCTCCCATGTAGCCTCATCGGGACCGTAGTGCTTCCATTGTACCTTCACCTATCTGATGGCTTAGTTCTAGAGCAATGTTACCTTCCTATCTAGGATGCATAATAGCTCAGTTTGGAACTCTCCCTAGGGTTCCACCTGGATCACATCCCAATTAATCACATGGTTAGGATCATGTACATATTTCTTAAGCAAAGAAAAATGAAAAACATTATGAACTCTAGTGTTAGCAGGAAATGCAATTCTATATGCAACTGGCCCTATTCTTTCAAGCACTTCAAATGCCCCATAATACCTGGGTGATAGCTTGGAACGACTCCCAATATTCAAAGAACTCTTCCTTGGCCTCACTCTAAGGTAAACATGATCCCCAATACTGAACTCCCTATACACCATGTGCTTATCTACATAGATTTTATGTCTATCTTTGGCTGATTTTAAATTATGTCTAGTCTTTGCAAACTCTTGTTCCATTTCCTTAAGCAATTCTGTCCCAAGTACAATTACGTTCACTGGATTATCCCAAGTTACTAATATCGTGCACTTCCAACCATACAAAGCCTCAAATGGACTCATTCCCAATGATGCTTACTGCCCATTATTATATGCAAACTCTACCAAGTGTAGATATTCTTCCCACTTTGATGGTTTGTCCATTACATGCATCTGAAGCATGTCTTCAAGCACCTGATTTACTCTTTCTTTTTTCTCATCTGTTTTAGGATGGTATGCGGTGCTAAAGTTCAACTGCGTACCCAAATCTACAAAAATACCTTTTCAAAAATTTGAAGTGAACTTGGTATCCCTGTCATAAATTATTTCCTTAGGCAATCCATGCAATCTGACAATTTTCTTCATGAAACTCTTTGCAATGGAATCGGTTTTATATGTGGACTTAACTAGTATAAAATGTGCTTCATTTGTTAACTTTTCCACCACCACCATGATGGAATCATGCTTCCATATTGTCATCGGAAAACCGATAATAAAATCCATGGAAATTATCTCTCATTTCCATTCTGGAATTGGAAATGGATGCAATAAACCTGCTGGGTGTTGGTGTTCAACCTTCACCTACTGACATTTCATTCACTTAGAAATGTATTTAGCAATGTCCTTCTTCATTCTTGGATAGAAGTATTGTTTTCTTGTTGTAGCAATCGTATTCGGATATCGTAGTTTATCGAAATATGGAGCTTTATGGATTTCATTCATAACAATTCTCCTGAAGTCTACCACATTCGGAACATAAATTATATTATTATAAATAAGAAGTCAGTCACCTTCCAAATGATACCCTTCATATCTCTTTTCAAAGTTCTGTTCTTGCAATTTGTCATTTATCTGCACATACATTTCATCTTCAACAATATAATTAACAATCTGTTGCCTCAAATCTAATTGGCAGGTACTAAGGGCTGCCACATGAATTTCATGTACTTTTCTGTTGAGTGCATCAGACACCTTATTTTCTTTCCCCTTTATGTGTTTGATCTCAAAATCAAATTCACACGAAAATTCCAGCCATCTAGTTTGCTTAGCATTTAATGTTGACTGCTCAAACAAATATTTCAGACCACAATGATCTGTCCTTAGCTCATTTTTTTTGCCCATTAAGTAGTGTCTCCACATCCTTAAAGCATGCACTATGGATGCAAGTTCTAAATCATGGGTTCCATAGTTCTTCTTATGCTCCTTCAACTTTCTGGACTCATAGCATACCACATGGTTTTCTTGCATAAAAACTCCTCCAAGTCCTTGATGGCATGCATCAGTACACACAACAATGTCTTTTTCTATGTATGCAATCTTCAAAATTGGTGCACTCGTGAGAATATTCTTCAACCACTGGAAACTTTCTTCACATTTTGGTGTCCATTCAAACTTTATGCCTTTCTTTTGCAAGGAAGTGATTTGGTGTGCCACCTTGGAGAATCCTTCAATGAACCTCTTGGAGTAACTAGAAAGTCCCATAAAGGATCTCACATCTGTCATGTTTCTTGGAGTTGGCCAACTCATAATGGATTCAATCTTATCAGGCTCCACTGATATTCCTTCCTCTGGGATAATGTGGCCCAAATAATGAATTGTGTCTTTATAAAAGTCACATTTGCTCAGTTTTGCATACAACTTATGCTTCCTTAGAAATTGAAAGGCCATTCTCAAATGTTCTTCGTGCTCTTCTTCATTCTTAGAATAGATAAGAATGTCATATAGAAAAACAAGAACAAACTTGTCCCAATACTTGCTAAAAACACTATTCATGACACACATGAATGTAGTTGGTGCAATCGTGAGACCAATGGTACCACCACAAACTCATAGTACCCATACCTTGTTATAAAGGTTGTCTTGTGAGTATCTTCCTCTTTGATTCTTACCTGATGGTAACCAGACCTTAAGTCAATATTTAAAAGTACATTTGCCCCTCTCATTTGATCAAAAAGATCATCAATATGAGGTAATGGGTATTTGTTCCTCACAGTGACTTTGTGCAACTGCTTGTAGTCTGAATACATAACCTGAGTGTACCATCCTTCTTTTCCACAAATAGCACAAGTGCTCTCCATGGGGACACACTTGACTTAAAATATTTCTTTTCCAATAGCTCTTGTAACTGCATTTCTAGTTCTAGCAATTCCGATGTACTCATCATGTAGGGTGTCTTGGACACTGTTGCAGCTCCCAGCACAAGGTAAATTGTGAAATCAATGTCTCACATTGGAGGAAGTCCTGGAATCTCATTAGGAAAAACATCCCTAAATTCTTGAAATACATGATAGTCCTCCAACTTAGGAGTTTCATTTTTTGTTTCCTCCAAAACATGGGCCACATACAATTGACAACCCTTACTACATAACTTCTTCAATTGCATGGCTGAAATTTGACTAACAGAAATCACCTTTGGAATCCCTTTCATGACCCTTAGGTTTCCTTCTTCATCCATTCATTCAAAAGTCTTGTTGTAGCAGTCAATTTTAACTCTGTGTGCTTCTAACCAGTCCATTCCAATGAGAATATCATAGGAACCAAGTGGAAGAATATTCAAATTTCCATAAGTTAATAGCCCATCCATCTCTAAAGGACATTTTTCTACCATTTCACTAACTTTTCTCTTGGTTCCAGTGGCTAGTTGAACTAATAATGACTTACTATGCTTTAATTTCTTAAAAGCAGAAATCTCAACAATTTTAGGAGTGATATAACTGTGAGTAGATCCAGGGTCAATCAAAATAGAAACAAATTTCTTAGCAATATTACCTTCAACTTCAACCACATTTGATTGATGGTCTTCCTTGTAGTCCTCTAGTGCTACATAGATTCTAGGGATGTTCCTCGCCACTTGACCCACAGTTTCCTCTCCTTGGATGTTGTGAACATAATTTGCACTCCCATTCCGATGCGGACAGTTCCTAAGCATATGGTCCTCTCCACATTCCCAACATTGAAGCAGCTCTCTTAATTCCTTTGGATCTCTTGCGTTGTCTCCCATCATTCTAGTTGGATTAGTCACGCCCTATGGTGGTTTCCTTTGCTGATTTCTAAGATGAGGAGGTTTGAACCCCTTCCTCCTTTGATCAAACTTCTCATTTTTCTTGTCCTTCCATGCCTTATGGAAATCAGGTTTTCTTTTGTTTTGATCATAACAATACTTGGCCTTTTTCATTTCTTCCTCTAGAGTTCGAGGTTCATCAAACTCAATTCTATCTTTATATGAGTGAGGTATTCCACTTACAAAACGTTGAATTTTCACCTTATCATCCGTGATATACTTGACATATCTCAGCAGCTCCAAGAATTTGTTTGCATATTCTTCCATGGTCATTTTTCCCAATTTCAATTCATGAAATTCTTTAATTTTATTATCGTAGTACCTATCAGAGAGGTACTTTTGCTTGAAGTACTTCTTGAATTGCTTCCACACAATCTTTCTTTCATGGATATTTTTCACTTTCCTAAGGTGATCCCACCATATAGCTGTTGTTCCATTTAGATTGGGTATGGCCACCCTTTCCTTATTTCCATATTAATCTCAAACTTGGAAGTACTTCCTCATCCCAAGAAGCCAAGTTTTAGCTTCTTGACCAGACTTTACCTCACCATCAAATGTAGGAGGTTTGGCCCTCTTAAATTCTCCATGTGAATTGTTCTTGTAATGCCTCTTCTTCTTATTCCTGTGAGATGAATAGCTTGAACCTTCAATGGATTCTTCAGAGTCAGATGATCCACTAGAAGAGATTTCTGGAGTGTATGTCCTATCTCTACAAACTCTTCTTGAGATATTGGACCTCTTGCAGGAATTTCTCTTTGAACTACTCCCACTCTTTCTGGGTTTGCTGAGTGATGCCCAGAGTTAATCCTCCTTTGAAATGTTTGTCAAAATTTGCAGCATATATGCATTCAGATGATTATGTTCTTATTGAGCTTTAATCATCCTCTCATTGTCTTCTCTACAACTTTGTATTTCCAACCTTAGTCTCCTCATGGTGGCTGCAATATTTGGGGGAGTCTCTTGGTTTCTTCTTCCATTAGATTATGTCTCAGCATTCTCAACCTATATGTTCTCTCCCATGGCATTTGTCTTAGGCTCATAGGAATCCTATGCATCATCCATTATGTTGATCTTCTTGGCCCAACCAAGACCAAATATTCCCCAACTACACTATACTCAATGCGGACTCCTAACTGTCACTAATATGATTATGAATCTACAAAACGTGTTCATAAATGTTGGGTGCAGCCCAAGTAGAAGAAGTTTTGATGGTGAAAGTACAAGTTAGGCGAGGCCTAACATCAACCAGTTTTGGGAGAAACAACTCCGCAATTCCCGGGAGCAGGGTATGTGTTTGACGGATAATCCACTCGAGCAGACGCGAGCCGGATATCCCTAGCTCAAAGTGAGTCTAGAACAAATAGTACAGACTATAAACCATTTTCCCAGATCTAGTTAAGGATCAAGTTATCGGATGTCTTACCTTAAGTTTGTAGTCCCTTTTCCTGGATGTTGTTCCACACCTTGCAGTCATCAGATCTAAGCTGCAAGACCTGCCAAGATACACAAAACAAGACAAACCTGGAAGATTCAATGTATACATCCCTTAATTCTGTTACACCTAAAATCTTACCATCCTGAGATTCAGTGTATACATCCCTAATCTTTCATTGGCTAAGTCATCAACCTGGAAGAGATGTGAACTCATTTACACTAGGTTTTGAGAGGTCGTCGCAAACTCCACTCATGCAACTTGCGACATCGCATCTTGCTCTCTTGCAGGGTGCGACAATGTCAATTAATGGGTAAAAATAGCTCCTTCGAGCCCATTCTCGAAGCTAGCTGACATGGACCCTTATCCCTGACCTCTTGGGAGAGCTGGCACTTGGTTCCTAACCTCACAACTACATTTTGACCCAAAATCCAACGGCAAAACCGTCTGATATGCGACACTTGTCTGTCGCATATACGTCACTATCTTTTTTTTTAGCCATCGGTGGTTTTCTGTAGGTTATCCGACACTCCCTTTGACTGTTGGTTAATCGATGGCTTATTGGTACCGTCGATGGTGCTTTAACTGTCGGTTGTGCGACTTGTATTTCTTATTTTAAAGAATGAAAAACTTAACGAAGGCGTTGCTTCTCCGATGCAATGTCAATTTCTACGTGTCGGTTAATGGACGCCTTAAGCCATTTTTTAAAACAATTCGACGGTAACCTACCGTCGCAGGTATAGCAAGGATGTCGGTTTACTATGTCATGGGGGCGATTAACTGATGGTTAGCTGCCGTCGCATTATAGCATATCCATCAGTTAACTGACGAATATGTAGTTTTTTAAAAACAAATATATTTCGCAGGACATCAAATAAGCGACAGCCTATAATTAAAAAAAAAAAAATGTGACCTAATATTGTGGGAGATTTGTATGGAATTAAACCCTAAACCACAGTCATTCCTAAATGAAAATATCTAAACTAAGAGAAGTTAGACGATGATTATTTTCCATGCTTATCCTCAAACTGCATCTATTTGTTCTTGATTGTTTCCCTCAACATACTTGAGCTGATTATGTGCATGTGAAATGCTTAAGTTTCCATTAAAATTTTTTTCTTCCATTGTTTTCTCCAACCCTCCCATTTCCTTATATAATCAGAGCGACATTCTCTTGCTTCAGTAAAATGATGCTCGCACCTTCTACTTCCTTTCTGTAGGTTAACATTTTCAAATATTGCACATCTTTCGGAGTGCCCATGGGGGTTGGCCATCTTAGCAATCCCAAGCCTGACTGAACAACCAACTTCTAATAGTCTACACTACTTCCAATTTTGCTCTAAGACCCAATTCAATGAGAAAATTCCAAACATTTGCATCCATGGAATACTGAGAACGATGATGCCTACAAGGGAAACAACTTCTAGATTGTTCTTGGTGGAGTACAACATTCATTAACTTGTCCCATATTGGCAGATAAATAAAGGAATACCTCATACGACATGAGGTATGAGAGTACATGGAGGTTTGGCTCCATTAATGTTGGATTAAGCCTTTCCCACATTGCTTGCCACTTGTCCTTTGTGATTGTTTGCTTCATACTTAGCTATGAGATTAAGGTATGATTCATGGGAGGTGACATAGGATTAAAACCCCCCCAACAAATATATATAGATATAGATATATATATTCTCATCATTATGAGTTGTATATTATAAGCTTTGTTTTCTTTCTCATTTTTTGAGGAGTTACGCAATCTTGAGACACGATAAATATCCATGAATTCAAAACCCTTTGCTATTCTTTGAGCTCTACCTATTGAGCTAAGGTTCATTAGGAAATGCTTGATGGACCATATGATGATAATTGTTGAGGAGTCCCTTA
Organism: Larix kaempferi; assembly: GCA_027924585.1. Classification (NCBI taxonomy): domain Eukaryota; kingdom Viridiplantae; phylum Streptophyta; class Pinopsida; order Pinales; family Pinaceae; genus Larix; species Larix kaempferi. Next base: position 615,150 of record BSBM01001570.1, on the reverse strand, counting down.
TCATCAAAATTAGAATTATCCTGTTTATTTCAAATTCAACATCCCTTATATAATGTCAAATATTTTGCTTGATTATTGGTAACCTTGTCTAATCCCAACAAAAAAATAGTTTCATATTTCCCTCAATGTCGAGAATAATCCCTCGCACTTGCCATCGTTGTAAAATGGTGTAATTATACTATTCATCATTAATCTACATTTAAATTCACATTAAGAAAATTATGGATACTTATAAAAAAATCTTCCTCCTAATCGATGGTTCCCTTATAACCTGCATATAAGTATATACTACAAACTTTTTCCAAACAATACTCTAAATTAAATCTACACCACTAAAATTTGAAAATGACAAATCATCTTTGCTTTGAAAGACTAATTAAATAAAATCAAAACCATAAAATTTGAAAATGACAAATCATCTTTCCATTTGAAAAATTGACTTAATAAGCTCAAAGACTTCAACTATGACTAAAATGGGAAACCACATAAAGAGAATTTGGGCACCCATTGAATCAAGCCTTAGGAAAAGCCCATGCTACTAAACACTCAAGTTAACTAAGTCCCTCCAATATCTTAAAAAAAACACTACACTAATAGAATAAACAATTACATACACCTACATCGAAATATCTTAAAAAAAACACTACACTTATAGAATGGACAATTACATACACCTACATCGAACTGGTCAGGAAGTACGCCACTGGCCCCATGCTCACAACATCATGTTTAATTGCATTGCAAGCAAATCTCATAGGCCAACCCACCCATGAAAGTGACCATCTATCATAAGACGGTTTTGGGGCCAGTGGGACTTCATGTGATAGTGACAATACTGACCATCTGAAAGTGACAATACTGGCAAATCTTTTTCAATGTACCATTAGTGATTTCCATACAACTATGTGTGTGTGACATATTCAGATACATGTGAAAATAGGTCTTTACTTACTGTCTTGGGATTTAGATACAAAACTCTTGTTATCAAATCTTTTGCACTAGAAGATAAATGTGAAGGACAGGTGAAATCTGGTTTACTAATCTGTAACTCATTTGCAAAAGGTCAGTCATAGGAATGTTCTTTGTCAATAGAGTTACAATACTATAAAACAACTATAATAAAATAACTTGAAATCAGTACTATGCTCACCTTTTTGTACAAAGTAATAAGATTTTCCTCATCAAAAGGCAAACATCCTGCCAATAAAACATAAAGAATAACACCACATGACCACAAGTCTGCCGTTGCACCATCATAACCTTTATCATATATGACCTGCACAAAACACGCAAAAAATAGGTGACCACCAAAAGATTGAGTTTTCTAGTTAGGGATTAACATAGACATAGGAAATCCGAAAAAATCATACTTTAAAGTGCAGATTGTATGCCAGATCACTAATGGAACTAATATCAATACCTCGGGAGCCACATAGTTTGGTGTTCCACATGTTGTGTGAAGTAAACCATCCTTCTGCAATGAATCAATTTTAAACATCAATTTTGCCCATTTTCTCTTCTGCCTGGTGGAAACCAAATGCAACACTATTGAAAATCAATATTGACAAGGACAGCACTATGCAAATTTTGAAACCCTTGTTGTATGTTGTATGTTTTTCTCCAAGTGCAAGTGACAGTAAAGATCAATATGTAAAACAGTCTGTCTACTATTCAAAATTTGAATGCATCATTATTTTACTTGTCATTATTTTAAATGATTGAATTGGAGTTTTTACTTCCAGTATGCGTACCCTAACTTGCTGAGGCAGTGCACTCAAGCCAAACTCTAAAATTTTAAGATTCCCATACTCATCCAAAAGCAAGTTTTCTGGCTGCAAAGGCCATGAAAGGAAAATTTACAATTAGAACATGTTAACACGCGATTTGTTTTCCTTAGAAATTGTAAATTGATTCTAAGAGGAGGAATAGAGATGATACAGATGCAAAAAAATAAATTTGCTAAATGATGGAATATGAAATCAGTCCAAGGTTTACCTTCAAATTTCGATGGTAAACACCCCTACTATGGCAATAATCTAAAGCATTAATAAGTTGCTGAAAATATCTCCTTGCTTCAACTTCCTTGAATCTCCCATGGCCAGTCTAACATTTTAAACTGATATAGTCAATCACGAGACGTTCTAAACAATGGATATTTAGTCTATTACAATAAAAAATCCAAATAATACAGTCCACATATATTCAATTTTGTGGGAAGATCATCAAGACATGGAAAACTGTTTAACTATCATTATTCACCAGTGAACAGGGGACCAAAAATTTTACACCCTATTTGCAACCTGTATTTTGCAAGAGTTGTTAGTTACTCACAATTTTTTCAAAAAGCTCACCTGCAGCAACTGTCTCCATCACAATATAAATCTTCGTCTTACTGCCCAACACCTGTAAAAATCAAAAGATGGCTTTAAAATTCAAAACAACAAGGCAGATGCTATTATTGCAATGTCTTTCATAGATGTAAATTGCATTTCCAGACACTGCTGCAGCCCAATCTCATCGCCTACATATTCAACAGAGCCCTAGAGAGAGGCCAAGATATCCTCAGCTTGAGGATACAACTAGGACAATGGGATGGCATGGAATTTCCTATTTTTCATTAATATAGGTCATGCCCTCCTTCAAGGGTCTTCTCCCTTTCCTTTTGTGGACTTTGGGACTTCATGTATATTGCAGTGGGATGTAATCCACAACCCCCCTTTGACTCACTACTCTATGCATTTGAATTTGTATACATGCTGTTATTTCTACTCAATTGGCTCTTAATTTTAGAAATTTTAAGATGACGTGTGAAGCCCTGCCCATTCTGTTACATCCCCACACAAAACAATTCACATGAATAATAAAATAGTAAATTGCAACTTCAGCATTGTTCAAGAGCCTTAATTCAAAGAAATGAATGGATATGTTCATAAGAAAAAGAAAAAAAATTAGAAATTAGAGAGGTAAATTAAAACCATTTAAAGAATGCCAACCTAAATTAAATATAGACTTCCATCTTGCAACAAATGCAAGGTTGGATGGCATTAAATATAAAAAATTGGGCAAGAGGATTGGGCCAACTTATCCCTGCATTATGAAGAATGAAGGTTTTATAAATATGAATAATTGACAAAAATCTATAATAAATAAGAATAGAAGAGCATTTTAATTACCTTATTGAGCTCCTCTCTGTTTCAAGAATAGTTTAATATTCTCTACTAAACAGGGCCAACCATGTTAAGGTGGAAGCTCATATGGCCCCTCCCCTCCCTCACATCACTCTCAATTCCCCATACCCAATGCATGTGCTTGGAAATAAATGATTTTTTGTGCGAACATTGTGATTTTCTTGTCTCAAAGGAATTACGTGCATTCGATCATTAATTAGTTTATAGAATTCATTCATTCATTCACATGTAGGAAAAGAAATAGTTGAAGACATTACTTGATAATATCAAAAATAATATCCGAGGACAATGCATACAAAAATAATGTAATTGTGTGCTTATTACAGTCACTACTTTTTTTGACGCTTTTTTCTCTCCACATATTCTCTAAGAGTGACATCCTCTTCTACAACTTGTTTTATGTTTCTTATGCCCTCTGCAGCTGCCTGTGATCTTGTTTGTCGCGTCGTGTGCTCATGACATGTACGCGGCTGCTGTAAGGTGCCTGGATCTACTGGAAAAATGAAGAAATATTAATTACTTGACGTGTTTTTATTATTTCATTATAAGTCCTTCATTAAGAAAAAAACATTAGAGCGGTAATTTTTACCTGGCAACTGGGCCACATGAATATCATGCGTTTGCTCTTCTTCCACTGCTCCCTCAAGTTGTACATGAGGACCCTCTTCATTAAAACATCAACACTTACAACACTATAGTATTTGCAATTTAATATTTGAGACTTTAATCCAGACTAGGTTTTTTTTAACAGAGGAATACGTTAATTACCTGGATGTCGCTCAACTTCAACTTCAATATTTCGTTCTCCTCCATCCTCCGTATTTTGTCTACTTTCGTTGGGAGGCTTAACACAAAGAGACTCAGTCTTTTATGGACTAGTTTATTAATGAATAGAGAACATAATGAATTAATCTTAAATAGAATTTGTTTATTGTAGTTACCTTTGCACAGGATGGATTAACGGAAGACTCTGTTTGGCTAGCACTTTTGCTTGTTCGATGTTCAACAACACCTAAAAACCCACGTTGGTAGCCAATCCTTAGGTCTTCCTCCATGGGCACTTATTTGAATTTTTTGGCCTGTAATTTTCAATTAGATCATCATTGTTGTTGTTATATAATCATGAAAACAATTTTAAATGCAATCTATAATAATTTCTATACAATAAAATAATTATTGATACTTACGAATCGTGCTACCAAATTTGAATATCCACCAGGCCCAAGCTTGTGTTGCCCATGTTTCTCTACTCTTGCCTTGGTGGCCTTCGAGGTATCTGGTAGCCTATAAAAGTAATTTTAAGTACGTTAGACGTTGCAAAATAATGGGAAATAAAGTGTAATGATGATATAATTGCATTGATGAAAGTATTGCATACCTTTTTGCACTTGGTGCTAGCTTGCCCTCTTTACCCATAGCGATCTCCCTTCCATCATTCAGCAAGGTTTCCACTCCCTTGTTGGAATCATCGGAGGGCGCTCATACTTTGGATGCTTTGCTAAGTTGTTCCTATATTGCTCCCTCACAATGTGTAAATGTTGGCCAACTTTTTCGAGGACCTTTTTATAGTTGAAGGTTTTAGCACCAAAAAACCCAACCATGCGAGTAATAAGGTCATCTTTCAAAACTTTACTTTGTTGTTTCCACCATGTACAGATGGTGGGCCCAAATAGTTCTAAAGACCAATCATTTAGATGTCTGTAAAAGACATCATTTCCTGCATAAACGAGTATGTGTTAATTAGTGTAAAAAGAATGATTCATAATTACATTCCAATAAAATTATAATAAATAGTTAAAACATTTTGTAAATAGTACCTGGAATCTTACTCATCTTATAGGGGACGAGATTTTCATCCACCCAAAAAGTAGTCTCAACTATTCCCATACTAGTGACACGGAAAGATCCAGGAAATGCATCGGGGGCAGTATCACTGTCATACTCTTCTGCATGTACCCCCTGATCCTGGTCAGCATGACCTGTCGTGCTTGGACCACTAGAGGGTGTAGTACTCTCATGTTTTGTCTCGGTTTCCTCAACTTGCGTTCCCGACTGGCCAGATGGCAAAGATACATGATTAGTGGCAGTGGGGGTTTCATACTTAGTGGTACCAGCATGCCCCTCACCAGTAGTACCGGGGAAAAAAAATTCCTGTAGAAACAAATAATAGTTTAGTTACTCATATACGAATAGGAAAAAAAATGCATTTGAAATAGACTTATAATTAAAGAGTTTGCATCTTACATCCAAGCGTTGTACTCTAAGCAATAGAAGATCTACCTTTGCTTTAGTCTCATCCATTTACAGATGAGATATTAGCAGATGGACAACCTCATCATTTAATTTTGCTTTTCCTTTCTCAACTACCTCCTGGATATTCTTTGAATTCAAGAGGTCAATATCGTTGGCAATGTTTCCCAAATCCATATGCCTCGGATCCTATGTCGATAGATAAGTATCATCCGACATAAAAATAGAAAACATTAATATCAATTTGAAATCATTTATATAATTACAAAACATAATGCTTAAATACAGTTTATGAAATTCACAACGTGCTATATACCTGCTCATGACCCGATGAGTGTGGCGTGCTAACACTATGATCCCTTGGGGGCCTTCCCCCATCGGATGACTTCAACACAAGAATTGAAAACATTAATTTTGAAGTGAAACATCCAATACATTGATAAAATCTTAATTAAAAACATATTTTTTATATTCAATTTTGAAACTTTACAATGGGGTATACCTGCTGTGGCATAGTCGATGCATTTGTCCTATCACCCATCATGGGGCTCTTGCCCCGATCCTCAACCTACAAACAAAATATTGACCACGTTGATATCATAATTAAACAAATGTACTTTCGAAAGAAGCAAATAAGTAAAAATGTGGTATATATACCTGTCACCTGTAGGGGGCTGTCGGCCTCCGAGGCTCCATTGGGGACTTTCCCCGATCAGCTGACTGCAACAAAGTAATTGAAAACATTAATTTCGAACTGAAACCAATACACGGGGAAAATCTTATTTAAAAACATATTTAAAAAAAATTATTTGAAAACATATTGCGAAATTAATAACATAAACAAAAACGAAAGATACTATATTCATTGATTACAGGTTTGGTGAAATGTTATATGTACCACTCTCAAAGTATCTACATATGTATCTATCCTATTCAGATTGTAACTGATTAGCAACTCTTCCCCTGATGCTATTGACTTTATAGCACAGACGAAAACACAGTTTCCTTCATGCCCCTCGAATATGCAATTGGGTTGTTTATTTGTAGACCCGGGTTGTGTGCTGTTTATAAACCCCGCAATATTACCTGATGCTTTGGGCCTTCCGTCAGTGTACATACTCGCTCCTTTACTTTGATTATTGTGTTTTAGCTCTAAATAATTTGCATACAATCTGTATCTATGCATACTGCATGTATATTGGACCAACTGCATCCAATCTCTGTAATTGTAGCAGGGTCCGACATACTCCATCAATTCGGTACATCTGTCGTAACCCACCTTTATGCCATCCATGCAAAACAACCCCAAACCGTGTAGTGACAAAGGTGCAATCTGAAATATCCTCTCATTCACGCAAAAATCTATGTTTAGAGGAGGAAGATCCTTCAGTACCCATTGTTTGACTAAATGTTTGTACCTCAAGGGCACATCGATGTAGCATGTGGTCTCATCATCATAAGAGCATGAACCTCCTTCAGCGAGAAACAATTCCATTCGTTTATTGAATTTACTTCTAATATTTTGACATCTAGTTGATCTCTCTCTTTTGGGCCTACTAGATGTTTCACTTTCCTCTAGTCTTGTTGATCTTTCCTTGCTCGAGGATGACAAATCCGACAAATACCTATTCGGTTGTACCTACACTCCACCGAATAAGAGAAATAGTTAGCAAACATTCGTAGAATGCTACAACAATATCATGTATCAAAGGCAAATCATGCATGCATCATTGATAAATGATGATAACTCTCATCCCAATAGTACGTGCATGAGGCCTAAGCTCACAGGTTTAAGAAGGCACTCTAATGGGTTGAAGTAGGCACTGTTTTCAAGATTGAATTGGCTCTGTGACTGAGTGTAATGTCTGTACAAACTTCTGAAGTAAATTCTTTTTGTTGTAATCTTTATTCAAGAAGATAAATAAATCTCCCTCTTACTAGCTTTCCTCAAGGTGTGGGGTTTTTCCAGAGTCATGGTTGACCAAACATTATGTGTCTAAATGCTCTTTACTGCATGCTAATATAATTTATTGTGCATGATCTTTTAGGACAATCTATTGTAAATTATTTGTTTCCACTACTAAATTCACTTTTAGTACTGTATATCAGCTACAGGAGTAACTTATTAATCATTGTATGTGAGACTATGTGAGCTAGACCAATATTCCTTTGATTAGCTTGTGGAATCCATGGAGGAATTAGCAAAGGAAGGTATAAGCCAAGTTTGTGAATGGACAATCAAACAACAAAAGTTGATCTCACAATTTGTATGGAATCAAATTGATCTCACAATTTGTAGATTGAGGTGTTAACTGGCAAAACATTATATTAAATAGGCTCTATGGGATTGCTAAGTATATCAGTTAGATACTTGGTTTTAATAAGAGACATGTCTATAGATACTTGTACAAACTTTCTCTGGGATCCACTTTACAATTGCGATATCATACTTTATCTCAAATATTAAAATCTAAAATTATATGAAAGGGAAGGGACATTGGTTGTTCATTAGAGGTTGCACACCTCTAGTTTATAGTTGGAAGACAAGTGCACCTTAGTTGATAATCATCACAATAAAAAATATTCCACTATATTCTTGGTTAGGTCTTTGTGGAGGGATATCACTCAACTTTAGGCATGATTCTCTTAAGCCTTCTCCATCGAAATATGTTATTATTAGATCTGTTATCCCAAAATTAAAGGTTGAGTTGTCAATAGCTAATACGACATTGAAACTCTTTAGTAGGGATAGACCTCTTTAGTAGGGATAGGAAACTTTAAAGGAGTGTGGGAAACTTTTAAAATGATACTGCCCAAACGAATTACTATTCATTAAAACAACATAATAATGATAAAACTTTGTTCCATAGATTTTTTCATTGTTAATGTACCTGTTGATAGACAATGCATATAGTGTTCAATTTTGTTATAGTGTACGTGGGGTTGACTTAGCACCAGGAGAATTGTACTAACCTGTCAATGATTCCTTATGAGGCTTATAACTATTTGGGTATGGCATTGAAATGGAACTGGAAGAAAGCTAATACTCGTCATCATCGTTCTTGTTTAAGTTTTGCATAAGGTATCATGCCCTAAAAAAAGTAAGTACATGCATATCATTTTCATCATTGGTACATTCTAGGCATATAATATTTTCTACTAGTGGAATACCAAGAGTTATGTCCAGCTTAAGTATAGTTACTTACAATGAAAATAATATCTAGATGGAAAATACATATATTTTTTTAGTATAAATTAAACAATAGAAGATGAAATCCAAAATTTCATACCAGCAAACAATAGTTGATTCTCTAAAGGATCATAGACGATTCTTTGGTACTGACTTCTTTGACAATGCTTAGTTTTCTTCTTCAATTATGATATAAGTTGGTGGTTGTAAATCTTACCTAGTAGAGTGTCCATAGATTTGAGTACCCTCCTCTTGATTTCTTTGACCTTATTCCATGAATGGTCTTTGTTGAATGCTTTAAATGTCAGAATAATTTCCTTCAGAAAACTCTGCATCCCCTATTCAAATTTTTCTTGTTGTTGAGATTCCAAATCCTCTCATTCCGTAGAGAAGATGAACACATTTGAAACTCTACTACATTATCAATGTCATGGTCAAGAAAATAGAACAATGATGCATTGGACATCAAATACATGTTTCAAGGGAATGCCATGGGTTGAGTTAGTTGGCCTGTGAAATTCTATATATCAATTCAAAGATTGAAGTCATGATATTATTGATGTTATTATTGTGTCATGAGTAACTTCAAAATCAATACTCATCAATCCAATCAAGTAATTATTGGGCTCATCTTACCTTATAACCTTAGAGATTTATTGGCTTACAAAGAGTGAAGATGGGAAAGGAACAATTTATCATACATCCCTGCTTTCCTATTAATTTACTGCTTGGATAATGCTTGGATGCAAAGTAGCTTCTAGGTTCTCAAGTGAAGCTTCGATGATGGGATCAATTCCAATGGGAACTGATGTTGTGTTTCTTTGGACCTTAATCAACTGGTGGATAAACAAGATCAAAATCTATAATTCCTACTATTATGTATTGTTATCTGCAACACTCTGGGCAGAGTTGTAGCACTTTAACCCAACACTAGAATTTGAACTTTGCATATGTATAGACAAGACAAACCAACACAGAGCTCGAAAAGAGGTTACCAATGCCAACTCACATAAACCTTTCTTCTTTGTTGACTAAACTATATTAAAAACATAGCTTCTTTACAATGTTGGCCACTCACAAGCATAAGCAAAACCAACTTCTCCTTTACCTTATTTTTTGTGAAATTTAATAACCGATTCTTGGTTCCCCATATAAACAAGGTTTCTTTCAATCTGCTATTGAAGCTCATTTCACTATTTTCTCATGATGATTTGGCTTTTTAGAAAAGTAGGACATGAATTTGTCGATAGGTGCTAGAGCTAAATCTTTGTTTATGTAACTTGCTTATATATCCCTTCCCATCCTCAAGAGTGACCTTTACCAACACCCATGCTTGGAAGCATACATAACATTGAAATAGAAGCATTTTAGACTAGTTGATTGGGAGTCCAATCCTTCTTGGTCTATATACCAGTGCAGAGGAGAGGGTTCAATACAAACAAGAAGATTATTACTCTTAAACACGAGAACACCTAGTTTGGCATGAGAGACAAAGTGTCAACCTGCTGTTGAAAGAGATTGAGATAGGAATCTACAAGGTTGTTACAGTTTGATAGTCATACATTCCACTATTACAATTTCCAGAGCATGCATAACAAATTTCGACACTTACATTACATATTGCATGCAATCCTGATGGAAACTTAGTAAAACAATATGCTATGTTATACAAGTGTTTAAGAATACAAAATTGAAGGTTTTTGTCTCGGTCTACATGCCTGGATGAGGTTTTTGTTTATACATACAAATCGTACAGGTGGAGACAACAAATAAGATTTAAAGACTAACCAGAAAATTCATTGAAATAGATTTATGAATAAATCAATGTGCAAACCTGCTACTCTGGAAATTTAAACTGACTGGGTTCTATGATCCACGGGTTTTCCAGAACCTGAAATTGATCACCACAAATTCATTCCTCATCTTTTTCCAAGAAATTCGTTGGGGTATTTGAAGTTGTTGTTCAATTCTTCATCATCTCAGAATTTTTCTCTTAGGTATTGGATTGGCTATAGGATTGTTTTTCCTCCTCTTCATAACTACCAAAGGTCTTCCCTAACTTCAACGGGGTTATCATCATTCCATTCAAGGCTGTCGTCTTCTACATGACTGGTTTTTCTCTCTTTTGAGGTTGTTGAGGGTTCGGGAAGGGATTCCAAGGGCAGCCAAGGGTTCAGGAAGGGATTCCAATGGAAGTTAAGGGTTCTGGAAGGGCTTCCAAGGTCAATGCTAAAGATGAATAGCATTGTTGTGGTCTGTTACTGCTATCAAATCAGATCTATGTTAAAAATTTAACAAGATAAACATGGACCCTCAATTTTTTCAGAATGATGAAGGGTTTGAACTTATCGATGTCATTGTGGGACGATTTTGCTAACAATCTTGCTTGTTGAATATGCTCCTGAAGCCACAAGTTGCAGACGCAAAACCAAAAAACCTCAGCTTGATGAATGATGATCTAGTGCCAAGGAAATGGTTAGGGCACCGTCAGGGAGATGGGAAACCAATAAAACAAACCCTCATTTGCCCCAAGTTACAGACGTCGAACCACCGAACAAGTTGCAAACGCCAAAATGGTTAGGGCACAAAATGGTTAGGGCACCGTCAGGGAGATGGGCAACCAATAAAACAATCCCTCATTTGCCCCGAGTTGCAAACGCCAAACCACTGAACAAGTTGCAGAAAAACCTCAACTTGATGAACTGATCAGGTGCCAAGGAAATGGTTAGGGGCGCACGAAATGGAATGGAAATGCTTATTTTTTGTTTTTAATTTTTTGTTTTGATTTTTTTTGTTTAGTTTTTTATTTTTTATTTTTTAATTTTAATTTTATATTTTTTAATTTTTATTTTATATACTTTTTATGGTTTAGCCTCTATATTTTTTAATTTTTAGTTTTTGTAGCCTCTATATGTATGTGTAGGACGTTATATTCATGAGAAGGCCAACCATTACCACCTAATCAAGGATGGTAAACTGTTTCTCAACAATGCACACAATGGGGAATTCTAATATCTCTATGGTGAGTGCACCCCAAGCTAAGAGATTAATCAACTCTACCAACTAGTGTGTACTTCTTTTCCTGAGATATAACTAGAGATACACCTTTTCCTGAGTAAGTGTCATTTGGATTAACATTCCCAGGAATAGATAGAGAAGTGTTCCAATATCCAAAAGAAATTCCACCCAAGAGGTAAGGGAAGTGGAGCATGTGATACACTTACTTATAAACTCTTTATTGATTGAATATTAGAGTTCACAAGAAGTGAAGAAGTAGTTGCGGGAATTATTGAAGCAAGGAATCCCAGGTCCAAGTACCTCAGCATGCATTTCCTTGATCATTTTGGTGCCAAAGAAGGATTAAACTCAAAGAACTTGCATTTGTTGCATAGCTCTAAACAAGATCGTTGTCAAGAATTGATAACATTCACCACATATAATTGAGTAATGCACCAACTAATTTGATGTGCCTCATGAATGATGTATTCTATGCATTCCAAATTCATTTTCCATAGTTTATTTGAATGAAGTTTTGATATTTATCTCTAGTTGGGAGGAGAACATATTACATATGAAGCAAGTATTAGAGACATATTTAAGGAAACATCAATCTAATGTCTAACATAAAGAAGTATGAGTTTGCTAAGTATTCATTGGTGTACTTAGGTCATTTAATTGGTGGAGGTGAGTTGAAGAATGATCCTAGAAAGATAAATTCCATACTCAATGGGGAACTCGTACTAATGCCACATAGGTTAGGAGTTTTCTAGGAGTTTTCTAGGAGTTTCCCAATATTTAAGAAAGTTCACACAATCATATTCAACTATGGCAACACTAGTTCACTCTATAACAACTAGTATTGACAATTTGAGAGTTTCTAATAGGGTAATAATTGATAAACATCCTTTAAATAACTAAAAAAAAATATTAGTGAATCCCAAGTCCTACCACTACCTAACTTTCATAAGTATTTCAAAATAGAAATTGATGCTAATGGGTATGTTAATTATATGGGAGTGGTACTGATGTAAGGGGGGGGACCTATCTACAATCATAGAGATATTCCATGGAGCAGTGTTGAACTATTGTACATATTAGAAGGATATGTATGCCTTACTATCTATTTGGTAATGATACCATCATCCATACTAACCACTACCCTCCACAATACTTGAAGGCTCAAAGTAAGCTCCAAAAGGTAATAAAAGGATATAATTTCTGCAACAATTTTATCTAATTATTAAATATAATAAGGGAGCAACCAACAAGTTGGTCAAATTCTATTTACGGCACCAGCACCAAAAAAATTGGGAGCCATTAGTCACATGGTACCATTTTTCCATGAAGCCTGTAAAGAGTAGTATGTAGAATATGAGGACTTCAAAGGGTTGTATCAATAGCTAAAAGTACAAACTAATGACATATATTTGTTACCATCTCCAATAAGCACAAATGTGCATTAACCTTAGCGAGCTTCTCTTTGTTTCGAGAATATATTAATATTCTCTACTCAACAGGGACAACCACGTGAAGGTGGAAGCTCATCTGCCCCCCCCCCCCCCCCCGGCCACACATCACTTAGAAATATTCAATGCATCTGTTCAATGCAATTCATCATCGTCTTCTCCATCCAAGTCTGCATCTGTATCATCTGATCCGGATTCAACATTATAAGGATTAAAGGCCATATCATCATCATCATCGCTGTAAGTTTCGATAAAGTGATCATCATCAATATCATCTTCATCATGAACATTGTCTCTTACATCATCTGCTTCAACTAACTCCTCAAGATCTTCCTCCAGAACATTATGATCATCAACATCCAACTCATGTTGATCCTCTACATGATCACCTTCTTCTTCAACACCCTCTTCATCTTCCTCTACAATATTATACTTTACCAGCCTTCCTCTTGGATCATGTCTGATAACAAACGACCAACCCTATCTACCAGGAACTTCTGAGTAAAATACTTGTTCACATTGACTTGGAAGAACATAGGGCTCTGACGTTCGTGACTCAAGCGACCTTGTATTGACCATGGTAAATCCATTAGCATGTTCAATAACAATTCTATCGGGATCAGATCGATTCAGTCGTAGCCTGTACCATTTCACAACGAAAAGAATTATTTTGACTGATTTAAAGTCACAGTCAATGATATCTTCCAAATACCCATAATATCTATTTTCTGACAATTATGGATGTTTGTCGCTTCTAGAGGAAACATTAGTGACCTCAAAGACTGCAGTTATCCCAGAACCACATGTTTTCCTTGTTTCATCCAACTTTTTAATGTGATATTTACGACCATTGCACCACATAGCCTTGTGATGTTTTACCTACAATATATTGAAAAAAATGTAAATTAAATTATCAGTACATCATCAATTGATAATGAACAACTAGTAAGTATTTTATGTTCTTAAAGTACTATGCAAAGAAAATGAAATAAATCAAGATGAACATGAATATCATAATTGAAAATATTGTGGCTTATATTTATATTAATATCATGCTAATTACCTGTTTATATTTTAAACCATATGCTAAATCGATTTCCCTTTCTGTTAGATTGCCATCTCCATTGCATCCCACTCGCGGCCAACTGCATGAAAAAAAAAATTACAAAAATCAACTCATAAAAATAATTAACATGATGTAACATTATAATATTAGTGATGCATATAATTAATGAATATTAAAAATGAAATAATTAAGTACGATATTATTAAAATGTATTAACATTATTAATCTACACCAATATTTAATAATTACCTTTGACCTTCCTTGATCTACCTTTCCCCAATAGGTACTCTCCTTCGAATTTCTTAGTCGAGTTTGGATCACCATTGCATCGATCTAATTCCGTCTTAATAAATGCCAATCCTGGAAGATATTCAACATTATACACCATGGCCTGAAATACCATATATCCCTCGACCATAGTACCCTCTGAACGTTCTCTTTGTCTAACTAAAGCCTTCATAAATTTCAAGTGCCTCTCAACCATCCACATGGACCTTGCGTGTATAGGTCCACACTATTCAATCTCCTCAACTTGGTGTATGAGATAGTGTTCTTGTGCATTGAAAAATGTCGAAGGTAGAAATCTCTGCATTTGACACATTAAACGAGGAATTTCTCTCTTCCAATACCTTATATCTTCTTTGTGGATTTCTTTATATGACAACCATCTACATGTGATGCAAGAAAATAATAATATCATTTAACGACAGAAATTAAACATTGTAGCACAAATCTACATGATTGACTAAAAAAATGTCATAATTGATATAAGTTATACAATGGATTAAACAAATTACAAATTTAGCATGAAAAAAATTATTTCTAATTACCTCATGTATTTTCCAAGATCATATATGACCTATTTGACATTATTGTCAAAGTTGTCTAGGAGAGATACAGGTAGAACATACTGTAACAATGAACACGTTTCATCAATATATTTTTCAAAATTAGGCAAATAAGTAAACCAAAAACATGCAGTATTGTAAT